>CM068309.1:10607380-11079676 GCA_034768735.1 Schistosoma mekongi | reverse complement strand
ATGGCTGAATAACTTTTTAGCCTACCTTTTAGCTGGTTTCGAAAATGGAGTTTCCTACAAGGTGATGTTGGTTATAGAATATGACAATATGAGCAGATATACTAGGTTCTAATTTGTATATGGCTGAATAACTTTTTAGCCTACCTTTTAGCTGGTTTCGAAAATGGAGTTTCCTACAAGGTGATGTTGGTTATAGAATATGACAATATGAGCAGATATACTAGGTTCTAATTTGTATATGGCTGAATAACTTTTTAGCCTACCTTTTAGCTGGTTTCGAAAATGGAGTTTCCTACAAGGTGATGTTGGTTATAGAATATGACAATATGAGCAGATATACTAGGTTCTAATTTGTATATGGCTGAATAACTTTTTAGCCTACCTTTTAGCTGGTTTCGAAAATGGAGTTTCCTACAAGGTGATGTTGGTTATAGAATATGACAATATGAGCAGATATACTAGGTTCTAATTTGTATATGGCTGAATAACTTTTTAGCCTACCTTTTAGCTGGTTTCGAAAATGGAGTTTCCTACAAGGTGATGTTGGTTATAGAATATGACAATATGAGCAGATATACTAGGTTCTAATTTGTATATGGCTGAATAACTTTTTAGCCTACCTTTTAGCTGGTTTCGAAAATGGAGTTTCCTACAAGGTGATGTTGGTTATAGAACAATCATAAATCTTGGTTAATAACTCTTCAACAGTCTACACGAAAGGCGAAACACATGACTTCAAGTTAAAGTTGAAAAATTTAGTAAATTCTACTCCATTGATTTCGCGCAAATGTATTTACTCCCATGAGGTCACACTAATGCAATCGTTGAAATGCTTTAACTTCTATTAGTAAACTGAACTATTATCACGATTTAAAATAACTGGAATAATTAGTCTTTTGAATACATGATCTTTGAATGCAGTTTAAGTCACGGAAAAGTTTAACTATGCAAACACTTAAAATTGAGTAGCACAGAATCTGCTGTGTTGTCTCTGTATGAAACTCTTAGTCAGTGTTCATCTACGAACCTTCGGGTTTGGTAGCGAGACCCTTACATTTAAGCAATAAAGTTGTTCATATTTTCTACAGCAGTCAGTTCACAATATTATCCGACCAGCATCTATTATTATCGGTTTCATGTTTCTTTTGTTTAACATGGTTAATCATCATTGGTTACACTTACCTACTTATTAAGTAGTCTTTACATTGAAATTTGATATTAACCCAATTCCTGAGAACTCAACTTTTGCACTCCATGTTACTTATCTCCTCCACGTTTTTATCAACGTTTCCTGGGGGGAAAATTGACATCTTTAGCCTTTTATTTTGCACTAGAGTTATTAAGTATATTCAGCAATTTGGAGATTAAATATGATCCTACTTTCCGTCGTTACAGTTATCTCGTTATAGTAAATGGTTAACTGCCCAATTTATGTTTACTTCCCGTAGATACCACTTCTTAACAATTATACCAAGTTAAAAGTTCAAGAAAAGAGATGAATGAATCCAAATTACTAAGCTATTTATCTTTCTAAATAAATATATGATTTAGAATATGGTAGAACTTAATAAAATGTGCATTGGTAGATCACTCTATAATGACCAAATTGATGTTTATCATGTCCTTTATATTGCCGATCGAATTCTATCAGTTAAGTTGTAATGTAACTACTATTCTGACTGACTCGACATAACTGGCACTATATGGAGTTGGAAAGTAGTTTTGGAGGTAGTCAACAGGAAACCCTATACCTAGATTACATGCTATTTGACAGTCATCAGTACAGTGTACCTGCAATCTTTAAGAGAGCTCATGCTCCCCTGAAAATTTGACTCCGAGTCACTCAGTTTCACATTCTGTGACCATTATCACTAAACTCTTGGGGCTGCAAGTGATCTTTCTGAAGGACTAAGATGTATTCAATAGTCGATTACTGTGTAGTGACCAATTTGATGTTTTTCAATTGCTTTTTAGTGCTGATCGAATTTTATCAATCAAGTTGTAATGTGACCATTAGTCTAATTGATTTGAAATCATGGACACTATGTAGATATGGAAGGTTGGTAACAAAGTGTAACATATCCCATTTTTAAAATTGAATCATAGAATATATATATATATATATATATATATATATATATATACTAATGTTTCTTCATATGTCATGTTCTCATTCCAGATCCTATCTTGACATAATGTAAAACAGTGATAGGTAGAACAATAAGAAATAGCAAAAAATGTTTCATCAACTCTCAATTTATCTTTGTGGTATTTTTCTTACCAGTCAAGTTTATTTAAACAATCAATGGTATAATTCAATCTACAATAATAACAATAATTCACAAATTACAAAATATCCACATTTAATCAATCAATATTCTAGATCCTATCATAAACTTGCACCAGATGATATAAACAATCTAGTAACTAATACACATCAAACATATTCACGTTTACATTTCAATTGGGAATCTAATACAAATCATAAAACAGATTGGGCTGAAAAACGATTAATTAAAGATTTATTATATGATTATGAAAAACAATCTCGACCAGTTGTTGATGATTTAACACCAAGAGTTCATTTAACAGCAACACAAGTAGCTCAACAAATTACTGTAGAATTTGGTTTAGAATTATTACAAATATTAGATTTAGATGAAATGGATCAAATTTTAACAACAAGTGTACGTTCTTTATATGTAAGTAAAAAAAAAAATAATTGTAACTATTATTTGTCTTTCATTAATTTATCTTATTTTGTTCCCTTTTAATAGAACATTTAAGTTTGAAATAAATTCACTTTGTAAACAATTAAAAAGAATAAAATGAATAGAAATTCTAATGTTTCACTCTACATCACTAGTCTAGATGTTACCAGAGAAGTAACCAAAAATAAAAATCTTAAATAAAAGGTATTGTTACTATGGTTATCTAATCGTCTATAGAGTATGAACGAATATATTACAGTAGTCATGATAAGAGGATGATTATTATTGATGACTGAATAAGCATATGAATACATGTAGTTTATAGGGTACAATGTCATTTGTACATGCACATAGCTCCCCTGCCCCTATTGGCTATGATCACGGAAGAGAACAAGTGATCCGAAGACTGACTTGTCAAATCAAAGAAATTTGAGAATACGTAGAAATAAATTAATGTGATTATAATTATTAGGTCCAAGGAAGGGTGTATATTTGTTACAGATAGAATAATTGAAATACGTATTCAAAACAAATAATTCTAAACAGAATAAATAAATGTATGAGATGTAGCGTTAACGTGATCAGTTGGTAGTGACAAATCAAATCATAAAAATTAACCAAATAACAGAGCGCTATCCGTTTTAGTTTATATTATTAAATAGTAATAAGACGTAGGAGTAGTAGATAATGTCTAAATTTACCTACTAATCATTAGTTGTCATGATGCAGCTAACACTACTCTATGTTAATTGTTTACATATATAGAGCGTCGGCCATTGATCTTTCTTTATAAGATCCAAAGCCTTTATGAAGAATTTTTATTCTGTCGAAGTAGATACTGTGTTTTGTTTCTGTTGAATGTAAACATAGTACCGACTTATTTTCAAGTTTTCTTAGGTCTTCAGATGATTTAGAAATATGGTTTAAGTTTTAAATTATTATTATTATTATTATTATTATTATTATTATTATTCTGTCTTCACTAAATGTAATTCACCCATACTTTTCCATTACTGTCCCCTTCATTCGTTGAATAATCACTGTAGATTAAGGCGCTTACTTTTATTTAAAAAAATTAGTTTTAAGATTACTTTCAAAGAAATTTTTTTTTGTTGAGCCGCCTACACTAAAGATATTCACAACACAGAGATGAAGATAATTCCAGGATACTTAAATGATATCTTCAATGCAAATTATATCGTATCATCCAGGAGTTATTTGCTGAATAAATGGGAAACTAACTGGAAAATGTTTGATACAACACATTTAATGAAATTGAAGATATGCATTAACTTCGTTCTATTATGTGAATATTGTTTTACTGCAATCAACATTACATTATGAAGTTAGATTGAACTAAATACATAAGCATGTGCTTGCTAGTAATTATTCATACCGCCAGTGTTTAATCCTACTATATTTTAGCAGGTCTAATATACACTGAACGTAAGAAGTTATGTAACTTCGGGGAAATGAATACAACTAACATAGTATCAAGACTGAACAATTAGTCTGATAAAGACCAAGTATTTTGTCATAGTGTCCTGTTTATAAGGTTTACAGTCATTCCATTTATTTATTTATTTACTTGAACACATAATTTGGTACAGTTGGGAGCCAGTAGTACACGCGCCACACAACTGGAAGCGCATTACAGTGAGAAAATTAAGATAGAAAGCTAAACACAAGAAACGATAACATTTAATAGTACAGTAAGAAAATTACGATGCAATAAATTTAGTTCGCATAGAACTACAAACAAGAAGACTTTGCTCTATTAAGAAAGGTCATCACACATTTATAAATGTTTTAATAGAAAACTGTTTCCAGATCAGCTCCACCTACTATGTTAGACCATATCCAATAAAGTCTATGACCAGTATGTTACTCACCAAACATGAATTTAGGATAGACCAACAGAAGCCAGTGCTACCCAGCGTCTTTTCAATACGCTGTTGCATGTAATAAACTGACCACCTCTCCACTTTTTCCAACTAATTCCGGCTTCAACATGTAGTCCACGATATGGAAGACTCTGGGATAACACTCGTAAAGCATAATAAAGTTACCATAGCAATTGTTTAAGAATCGTATCTCCATCCGGGTTGTTATTAGTGAGCCCGAACATATATGGCTAAATCCTAGCTTTGCTTACATGATATTGTCACCAAAGGATTTTGGAAATAACAACGATCAAACACAGAAAACCCCCAATATCTTTAGCTTAGAGATACCAAGTTTTACCAGCAAAGAGCAGACCTGCTCTCACCAAAGTGTTGTAAACCCAACCTTTAACAGTCAAACTCACATCACGACTGCACCAATCATCCAGTTACCTTCTTAATAAAATATATGTAAAAGAAAGTGAACGAGAAATACCCTATGTATCACGAAGAAACAAGAATATGTCGCAGACATGAGTCCCTTATTCGCTGAATTCATTTTCAAGACTGTACAATCGTGAATATACATAGCTTTTATAACAATAATCAATAATATTTGTTAATAACAATGAGTGAATGAATGAAAATAAAAAATAATAAAAGAAATATCCTCCCTTATGAATCGGAATATGCAGTTGAGTATTCATTGAAATATCATCGAAGATTGTTAAAGCGCTTCAGTATTATTGACAAGTTACTGTTTATTGTTGTCCAAATAATTATGACATTCAACAAACCATCTATGAGCTTACAATTCAATATAAGATGATGATTTAGTTCCATTTTACTACTTGTTAGATATACGCACTTACGATTCAAATAACAGAATACTATTAGCTTACAATAATCGGCTTATGATTATGACTTTATACTTAACAATGTATTCAACCTCTATCCTATTCATTGTTGGTTCTGATGACTTAACATCATTATAAGATTAAGTGTATTGGCATAGAGAATCAACATGAATACAAATAATAATAAGAAACTAATAACTCTAATTCATTTGTACTTTATATTATCTGTTACTAATCATAGTGTAACTAACTTATTTAGGTTGAACATATCATATCATTCTATCATGGATATATGTCAATTGCATAACATTTACTAATGATATAAAACTGGAAAAAACAACAATAGTCTCTTAATTACCTTTCTGCAACGGTTCTATTTCATTAAATTTTCGCAATCAATTCATTTTATTGTTACTTAATATTGAATGATTCTATTCAATGGAGATCAGTTTGTCATAAAACTTTCTTTAACTAATACAATATGTAGATGATATACAGTTATAGTTGATGATGACATCTACAATGTCATCATCAACCAGGTAATAACATTAATGAACTGTAGAGAAAATTTCATAATAATTCTGGCAACTGCTGCCTGTATGAAAACTTGAACTACCATATTTTCAAAAATTTCAACAAATTGCCTTTGTTGTTTTTTCCTAATTGCTCACTTATTTCACAAAATCGTGATGAATGGTACAGTGAAATATAAGTAGATACGTCGTAGTAGCTGGTAACACGTATTAAAAAGGAACGATGATCACCGGATGTCTATTCCTGAAATTCGTAGTATTGAGTGGAGAAAGTGGGCTACTTCAAATTAATCCTTAGAATAAACACTTATAGTACCTGTGGTTTAATCACATTTCAAGAATCTTAGCTACGTGAGTTATATGATGATAATCTTGTATCACTAGATGGTTTTCAATTTTTCGTCAGGATGGTTCCACTACCAATAAAAAGTGAAGTGGAGACGTGGGTACTAATATTAAGATGAGTTGCAGTATATCGATTAGTGCATGATTTATGTTTTTAAATGATGATATTGATTGTCTGATTTTAAGACGCTGTCCGAGACTCCTGCACAAATATATTTGCATACGTCACTCCAGATTGTATAGTGTCCATTCTATCACGCTTTCCTGACGAGTTCAAAATGTTTGCTGCGATTACACTAGAAGGATCACTTTCAGTCATATATAGTAACTTCAGTTAACCCGATTGCATTTTCCTCTCATCGCCAAGTCACTGAAACCTGATACATTTCCTAACTCGCTGTAATATTTCTTCTGATTTAGTTTTGTAGGAATATGTTAGAGTCGTAAACGAATACCTCTTCCAAATTCCAGCCACTACGTTATTCTAGTTTTGTCAAAAGGCTACAACAAATGCGAAGGAAGACTACTACTTATCTGGCAACGAAAATAAATATAGAAACTACTCAATGGAAAACATCTGTGATATTGAACAACATGCTGCAATTAACTAATTGAGACTTATTTACTAATGAATCATCAGAAATTGGTGCAGATGTCACTATATCTTATCTTAAATTCTGCTTTGATGTTTGCTGTCCCAGTGAAACGATTTATACGTAATTTAATCGTCTGATATTTCTGCATTTCAAAAGACAGAAGAGAGAAAAAGAAAGTCACTGTGGGGACAAGAATTATACTGTAGATAAGGCTAAATAGCCTAATATTAAACGTTTAGAGTAACTGTAAGCTCAAAAATGTTGTCCTGTGAAAATTCTTCTGATGTTTGGAAGTTGTTTAAAGAGCTTACAGATGTTAAACAAGGCACATACTTAGATGCCTGCTGTGTAGACGAGGTTTTCCTACTGTGTGGGCTTAATTTAATATTCTCCGATTCCCGAAATTCGAAGGAAACAGATATTCTAGAAAGTCTGAAGGCGCGTATGCCATCATAATGTTCAGGGTTCAACGATATTCCAGACCTTCTTTTTAAGAAATAGGCGAATGTCATTCACTGACTAATATCGTTAAAGAGTTTTTTTCTATGAATATTTTACCAAAAGTCTGTGTGTATTAAATTCATATTGTACTAAACATAATACTCTTATTATTAAGAGAATAAGATGTGGTTTGTTTTTCATCATAGACTAAAACCAATCATTCATGAATACCTGATATAGTTAGCGATTGAACAGTTATGAGAAGATTCAAAATAATATCAAGTATACCATGATTTGATTGAAGTTAGAAATAGCAATCACTGGATGTCGTCCCAATGGTCTAACAGTTCAGCATTAGCTGTATAACCTGAGTGTTATGGTCTTGATTCAATGGTAGTGTCATAGGTACACATTTGGAGCCAAATACTCTAAAAAAAACAGCTATTTAATGATTCTTGGTTTTTTAACAACTCTTTATCCCAGGCCAATTAGTGACATCAAATTTAAAGTAATAAGGTTAATAATTTGAATACCGAATATCCATTCAAGGTCGGATTAGTAAGTGAAAAACAGATATAGTGGGATAAATACTGTCGGCACTTCATAATGACAATGTATGCTAAGTAACTGAGACATTTTTATGAATGTTTATCAATACTGAGGTTAAGAGTAGTTTCAGTAATAATATCAAAATAGGACGTATCAAAGTGGGAAATTTTCTTTTTAACGAAATCGCACACTAGAGCTGAACATTCGTATTTAGAGTAAAAATACCAAATGAAAACTGTCCATAGTGAAAGAGGGAGGAATTACATTATTTACCAAACTAATCAAAAATAGTCATATTGTTAAGTATTAAGTAGCATGGGATTCATAATTTATCCAGTAGTCATTAAACAAAGTGTGGCGTCATTTTACAAAGTTGAATTGTGTTTGTAAAGATGGATATTAACTTTTAGTTCATTCAATTCGCCACAGATTGATATTAGTAGGGTACCATTAAAAACCAGGAAGTACCGCACAGCTGTTTCGTCTCAGCATGGGACTTTTTAGTAGTGTGCACGCTAGATCTAGGACTATAAACTTCTTGGTGGCGGACGATGGACTCTTTGCACCACTGGGTCGGCATTCAACGGTGGGACGCCCACTTCCATCAGTTTGTGATATAGCGCAACAATTATCCACTGCCACCAGTGATAACCATCTCACTTCTAATAAAAGTTAACTGCATTGGTCAATATTCCTCACTAGATCTTTGGGATTGTGACCATTGTCACCTATGACAAAGGATGACCGTCGAGCTCCGTCAAAAATATAACACAGCTGTCAAACAGTAAACAAACTTCTCAAATATCGGATACGGCAAGTCTAAAAAGTAGTCATTTAAATGTAGGAGAAGAGTTGTACGAGGTAATTATTGGCTTGATACAATATCAAGAAGAAGATGAATAAGTGGTGATAATAACAATTAAGACAGGTGAAAAAATTCAAAAAGGTAGATGACATATACAATAGTTTTCTTAAGACCATGGTAAAATCAATTATTAAACACACTTCTTCTGAACACAAAGAGCAGTCTGAAATTGTAAAACTGCCAATACCTCAGCTGTTTGTAAACTCCTGACTTGAACTCCCTTCCAACCAGCTCTTCTAACCACTTACATAATTTCGAAGGTTAGTTCACGAGGTGGCTCATGGCTTGAATTCACTAAATGCTCTAGAATCAAGCTGATGACAAATCTGCAGCATCCTATGAATAGCAATACAGGGTTGTGTTCGCATATCCGTTTGGGATGTGCACGCCTCATGTGGTCGTCATAACTTGTCTTACAAAAAAATGTAAACTGGTACACACACACAGAGTTGACCTAAAGTGGTATTCTAACCTTGACGCTTTATCAGACGAGGTTCTTGTTGGAGAAGATAATTTGAAGTTTTTTAAAATTAAACGTCCTCGTTGGAGATTTCGATAGTTGGTTTATAAGTATTTCTGTTGGTGTGTCTCCTTTGATGTCGATGTTCATAAATAGTACTTTCTTTGCTAACTCATTTGATTTAGTAGACTCAGTAAACAATTTCAGCATATCCGGAATGAGTGTTATTCAAAAGTAGAAAACCAGAAGTAGCAGTACTTTGTGGAAGAAAGCAATATTCATAAACAATCTACAGTGATGTATAGTCAAATTTACTGTAGAAATATAGTGTAGATTAGGCTGCAAGATATGAAGTTGACATTATTAATACGAAACGTTATCTCTGATACTTGTACTTCAATCGGACATCATAACTTGTTCCTTCTCATCTCACAGAAATTCCAATAGACTAAACTTGTAGGAAGATTGTATTGTGGAGAAGAACTGAGACGAGACGAACAAATAAATAAACAGTGATCATAAATCGGATTGAAATCATCAACATTCTATTAATATAATTAAATATTGTTGAATGTACTCTGGAGTATGGCTCACATTAAATTAAATTAATGTGATGCTGGTTTACAGATCAATCTTTAAAAAAATCAGTACAACTCCTTTTAAAGATTTCGAATCCCAAACAGTCTTTATAACAACACTTTCAATTCATAACCGACAAATTTCAGACATATTTAAGACTCAATAGTTGTAAATGTTCACCATTTCAGGATACATCATTGTCTAACTATATAATTCACTCAACCTATTTATAAACACCTTATTTGGGATATTGTTATCAGATTTTTATAGATTTATAATTGTAAGAATCTGTTGACAAACTTATTGAATGCTGCGATCGTTTACTATAGTATAATGTGTTCGTGCATCTTTGTGATATATTTCGGTATAAAATTGTAAACAATCAGTACCATACTGAAAGTATGCTTTTTATGTCATTTTTAGTAACGAGAGTTTTCTGTTGATTCATCTGTTAGAAATAATTAACCATTCATCTTTGTACATAAAATTCATAAAGTCTGTTGTATTCAACTCTTAATTTTTTAATAGGCAGACTCAGGTAAAAGTATGTCAGCAACTGCTATTTTTTCATTTTGTTATTATTCATTATCGCATCAGTTTGCATGCCTTAGTAATGCTGAACAAATACACACAGATATCCTTGAAAATCAATGTTACGGATCCCTTTACTTTGTTATATACAGTTAATGAGTATAAACTTGTAAGGTCGATAGAATACACAATTCCTACATCATGTATTGTCCTCCATCTTGAATGGTCATTGAATGTGACGCTGTTTAAACGCGACAAGAAAAAGTTGATGAAGCTGATGTTGTATCAATCAAGCTACGTCACGAGACAATGTTTGTGGTAGTGAGATCCAATATTTAATATCCTCCTGCTTGTAACTTAACAAACAATTAAAGGGAATAAGTTACTTAAACTGATGATAGAAACCATCAAGCCTCTTCCTAATAACTTAAAATGACTAAATGCAATTAAATTTTATAGTAATCTGTTACAACAACACTTTAAACAATTAAACAATAATTTATGCTATTTCAATTAATTTATACGTTTTTCTATGTTAAACAAAATAGAAGTGGACGGATCATAATTTAATATGGAATCCAAATGATTATGGTGGTATTGATTCTGTGACTATACCTGTGGAACATATATGGATACCAGATATTTCACTATACAATTAGTAAGTACCTTTAATATGAATTTATCAATTCATTAATGTTTAGCTGTGTATTTAGGAAGTTTTATATCACATTAAATATTTTATTCCCAATAATATGATCTGCAACTTCTGATATTTTGATACAGATATTCTTATTAAAATGATTCAATAGTGAAAACTTCGAAAAAGAACATATTTTTATGTTCATAGATTATTAACTCTTTGTATTTTATTCAATGGGCCAGTAACAGTAATTTCCCAAAGATGGTCTTGTTAACTGAAAAGTGTCCGAATAACAATTTCGTTGTATGACAAACAGCTTTTAAATGTTGTCGTATGCAGTTATCAAGTCCCCTTAAAGTTTCCTATATCTTAATGAGATGTCTATCTTTCTCAGTCTATTTTCATATGATTTAACTAGCAAACCGGCAAACCACTCAATTGCAAGCTTCGGAAATTTTCAGATAGGCCACCGTATCTTCCAAGAACAGGATATGCAATAGCTTTGCAGATTTCTACATGGAGTTCGATGTAAGACTTAATTATGAGCAAGAATAGTTTCAGTGTCAGCTGACCAAGCTGCCTGCATACACTGTGAAAAAATAGTGGAAGCCTTCGAAACGCCACTCGAATAGTTGATGCCTGTGTTTAAGCTCTTTGTATGAAGTTGCATATTCGGATACATAAAACAAAATGGTTAATAGTTTTGTGCTTTCATTTAACTTCACGTTCCAATACCACAAAACATTGGCTTGTAAAAACTGTCTATCATTACCAATCATTACAAACAAAACTATTAAACCACTAAAGAATTATCTCATTAGGTATAATAAATTCACTTATAGTAAACATTCAAATGTTTACCACTACATTAAGTTCAGTTCCCAATGATGCAACAAAGGTGATTTCCAATACAAACTGATGTCACAAAAAGATCACGTAAAACATAACGAATGAATAACAGTACTTTTTATTATTGGAACCATCAATCAATAGGTTTTCAAAAACGTTTGTGTGGGATTGGATCTAAAGCTTTAGAATCCGAAATCATGCACGGTAATGTCATTATGTTTAAATACACTGATTTATTACATTGTTATAATTTTCCTTCCTTTTTTCCTCGCAATTCCATGTTTCTGACACGAACATGGTTTAATGAAATACTTAAAAATTTGTATAAAAACTTAAAAACAAATGTCAAAGATCAAATATTACTTAAGTTGAATTGTGACTAGCAAGTGAAAACCAGAACGCACGTTTCGTCCTATTTGGGACTCATCGGCCGGATGTATCTGCATCCCAATGTTGATGTTCACACTGGGATTCGAACTCAATCCGTTTCGCGTCGAATGTCACCGCGTTCACCACTAGACTACTGAGTCAGACAGTCACATTTGTGCAACTGACGCATCGGTATTAGGATGAACTTGTATATTCCCGCTGTATAATCCGAGTGTGAACATTAACATTTGGATGCAGGTACATCCAGCCGATGAGTCCTAAATAGGACGGAATGCGCATCCTGGATTCCACTTGCCAGTCACAATCCAACTTAAGTAAAACCTGTGAATAACCGTTGTATCGAGGTAATCCGCTCAGAATACACATATAGCAACAGAGACTAACAGCTTCAATCTATAACACATCAACGGGAACATACAAGTTCATCCTAATGTCAAAAATCAATGTGTTTTCGACTAATATCACTATGAAAGGAATTAAATCACATGAGTTGTAAACTGGTTCATTTTTCATTTTGTTTGTCAACTATTTGACTGTTTCAATTACAAAATGGTTACGCTTACTTACGACATTTCTATTTATCTTAGGAACGCATGATGTAACAATAAACTTGAGTTATTAACAGCACAGATTAACTTGATTAACATCACAAAAACACATTTATTTGAAATAATCTCATAACAGTTTGATTGTAATTTTAAGGTGGATACTACTCACAAAGTGTGGTATATAGCAGATCGTCGTGTGAAAATTGTAACAGTAAAAGTTGTCGAGGTGGGTTTCATGGTGACTGGAGTCAAAGTTTGTTAAAAAGTCACAGGAAACGAGAAGTGAAGCAAGAAAAGTCAGTCTAGAACCAACAAGGATGGAAGAAAGAAAACTGATTGCTGATATATGACTGAAAGTTACGTGAAAATTATTTATAACAGCTTGTCAGTAGTCATCACTAGCCTGACTACCATGAACACCTACGATGCGTTATCGTCGAAACACTCCATACCACTAGACTTCGCATACACAGGACCTTACAGTAAAGTCCCAATTAACATATTAATCCAACTTTTTTGGGAAGTATGCTTCAAAAGCGTAATATTGCAGTATGTAACGTTTAATAATAATTTCTAGTTATCATAATGAATATTGAATAATCGCAACCGTTCTAAGGTTTGGTTGAATACCGTGTTTACAGTGAATATTTATTTAAGATTCTTAGATAACTAAGCACCCTGTAGACAATACTACAAAAAACCAACACTAGAACGAAACAGCTGTCCAGTGCTCCCTGGTTTTCAATGGTACCCTGCCAACATCAATCTGTGATATTTTGAATCAAGTAAAATATAGAACAAATCAAAATAAGTTCGTGCAATCAAAATGCGAGTCTGATCACATCATGTCAAGTCATTTGGGTCAAGGTGATTTGAAGTGAGACATGTATCCATATGTTAGTATGATGTGAACGGTTGTGAAAAATATGTGAAATGAGGATAAAATTGTATGTTCACATGGAAGAAATTCGATGTACTTTAATTATGGTCCTTTGGGTAGAAAGTCCATGTTGGATGAATAGTAAGGCCTTTTGTTAAATGCAGTTGGATTTAGCAATATGTGGGACTCTTCAGCCATTCGCCTTTATTTATAATTGGAAAAGCCTTTTTGAATAATTTGGATAATTCTAATATTGATTTTATAGTTATGATGTTGATTTGATTTGTAATTTTTCTGGTTCAGCAGGATTGTTATGAGGTTGTTTAGTGTAGCTTTCATGTCCTTTGACAGGAGTTTTGATTTCTCGACAAGACTCTCTAATATCGAAAGCATCACAATCAGCACAAGCTAGCTTATAGACGCAATTCTGTGCAGAGATGAAAAAGATCATGTTCATCATGTTAACTAATGCTCTAAGCCGCGAAACGTCAGAAATTTTAATTTCCACACATTGGAATATTACAAATATATATCACTTTCTATAATGTTTTTTTTAAATAATCTAAGTTTATAACCATGTAAAACGGAAATGACTTGGAATAATACAAATTAGATGCTGAGACTGGTTTACCGTAATAAAATTTATAGTAATGAATACAGCTATTATTATTACTAACGTTATGTTTATTACCGATTGAAAGTTTCTATAATCACTAATTTATTCAAAGAACATACGGTCGATGGCCATTAATGATAAAAAAGGAAAACTCTGATAATTATCAAATGGATCACGATGATCATGAATTGTTCATAAATGGATCACCCGAAGTGTTTTAATTAATTTATTTCACTATCATATTCGGTTACCTGAATGTAAACGATTGTAAATAACGAGAAAATTAAGCAAGCTAATTTTCTAGTGTATTTTACGAAAGTAATTTCGCCCTTGGCAATACACAGATTAATACACTAATATACGGTCAATGAATATAAACATGTAAAGATAATATACTACTACTAGTCTAAGATATTTTATACCTACTGAATAGTAGATAATAAAGTGTAATTGACTAGCTTGGTTTACTGAAGGATGTGTAAATACAATCACTGGTAAATAAAGGTATGTGTTGAGCTGATGGAAAAATTTGCCAATTTATTCCGGTCGAATTAATTCCACAGAATATTCAACCTCAACAATAAGTCATTACATAAAGTGAGAGTGGTAAAATTACTAAGATAAAATTTAGTTGTATTATTGCTAAATATTTCATTTGAAACTGTATAGTATATAGGAACATCATATATTATAGTATGCTTGACCTAAAGTTTGTTATAAACAACACTTTACTTAATTAACTTTTCTAAATCAAAGTGTAAGATTACATAAATGCAATTACTTTTGACATTACATTTATTTTAAAACTTTTGAAAAAATTTAGTGATAAGGCATACAATAAATGTCCAACAGATATTGTAATAGTTTGTGTTTAGCCAGAAGGTACTTTGTATTTGAAGTAGCGTAAAATCACCTTCTAAAGAAAATCAGGAAGAAGATTAAAAGAAGTGAGTGAGTCAATGTCTTTGTGAGCACATTAGATGAACTTATATACAATAAGGAAAGTAATTGGTCAAAACAAAGTATGATGCAAGTTTGAAACGATAAAAATCTGATAATCAAAACTGGTCATTGAAAGAGACTTGAAGTTCTTTACAACACCATTTAAATAGTTAACAAACTGTTGATTAATTGAGCTTGGTAACAAATGATTAAACATGAATGACAATAGCCGTTGTGTTCAGACGATTCTCACAGTCGGAAGAAATCTATTTCCTAATGAGTTTACAGTTTAAATCGCTAATGAGTTTAATTGTCAATGTCGTTGATAGTAAAGAAACACATTTTGAGGAATATCATTTATACCTCCAATTTAATAAAACATCTACTTGATTGTTCCAAGAAGACTGAGCAGCAACTAACTTGTTTTTTGGTGATATCAAATTATTTAGAAGTAAACATCGCGTAACTTAATATTTATGAATATTTAAGGTAAACGGCACATTTGTTGCGAAAAACAGTGAAACTAACCCTAATGGCCTTGTCTCTTTAAGCTAGATAATTGGTTGATCGATTTACAAGCTTTGATTGTCATTCTGGAAAACATAAATGTCTGCTTCTATTTTAATATGGATATTGATGATGTTATCCATATTTAAAATGAAAACCATGTAATAAGTCAATGAATTACCACTTAAAGTCTCTGTCTACCTAAACTTCAATAAACCTTAGCTGTTGACTGCAAAACAAGCCTGATATTTGCTTCATAGATAAACTTACAAGAAAACTAGTTTTGTCATTCATATTAAAAGTGTATTAACATTTATGACAAGCATGGATTCCAAAACTTTACCACAGACAATTTCTCTTGAGAATTTTAAATTACATAGAAACATGCTTAGATATAAGGAAATTAGTTATTTCAAGATAATATGAGTATTTTTGATTGAAGCATCAGGCTGATGTACATCTCTTCACTAACAACCACTTGATTTCTTGTTTATAAAAGCGGAAGATATTTTACCATAGAACATCGTGTAGGCAATTTGATAGTCATTTGGATGATATTCATATTGACTAAATAAAACTAAATATAAGTAATAATATTATACTTGAATGACAATCAATAAAAATAATGTTGCAATGTTTGTAGATACAATTTACGGAAGTAATAAAGTAATATAAACTAAAATATATTGGCTGCCTTAAGTATATGGCTAGAACAAGCAGCACACTAAAGTGTAGGATATTGATTATGAATATAGTGCCCACATTTAAGCCGACGCACTACATAACTCTTCCAACGTTTACAGTGCACTTTAATCCATCATATTCGGTTATTTTCCACCCATTTAGTAAGTTGTAGCTTCATAAGTGAATGCAGTTTTCACTAAAGAGGTTGGAGTTCTTTTTCAACTCTATGGTATAAAGATATAAATGCAGCTCAACTCAACGTACCATTTGAAGAATATATGTTTAAAATAAAATCTTTAATAGGCATTACAATTTAATATGGAACACTTGCTGACTAAAAATACCTGACACCAACCTACCAGTTAACTTAATGGTGGAGCTACATTTCAAAAATTTTACATAATCTCGTAAATGACGATTATCTTTTTATGTTTTAAAATGAATTTGCCCCAGCTACTTTGTTTCGTTAACTTACTAAAAGCTTCCAGACAACGAAAGAATTCTATTTATTATGCCATTGAAGAATGATATATGTATATATATTCTTTGCTGATAATACGTTTCTTTCGTTATTCGAAGATATGTAAGGATAACGTGACAGTAAAGAAAGTCAATAAGTTTTTACGATTTTATGTCAAGTATAGATTATTAAATTATAAATGTTGAACAACAAAACTTTATGAAAGTTTTAAGTGAAGAAACGTTTCTTAAAACCATTTGTTCACAATTCATCTAATGATTGATTGAAATTTCAATTTCATAAATTAACTAAAAACTGAATTACAATTTTCAATTTAATATCACGAATCAGTCTGAATTAGACAACCATGGATCACCAGGATGCACTGGACAGCTGTTTCATCCCAGCATGGGACACTTCAGCAGTGCACACTAACGACTCTACCATGGATTGAACCCAGAACCATATAGCCCCGCAGCTAACGCCTTACCATTGGACCACTGAGCTGGCTCCGAATGGTTGATATATCTGACTCAGCCAATTAGCACTGCTGCTAAATAGTCCAGTACTAGGACAAACATCTGTCTAGTGTTTCCTGGTGATCTTTCGTTGTGTGATTCAGACCAATTCGTGACATCAAATTGCAAATCCAGTAATTTCCACAACAACTAATTACATTAGAATCTAATGAATGCTTCTTAAATAAATAATAAATCAATCAGCTCTATGCTGATTGGAAACAAAGGTCGGTACATAAGCAATACAAATACTTCGAAGTAAAGTAAATCCGATAAATAGTAACGATTTGAAAATAAATGAATAAATTCCAACGTTTTACCCGACAAACTAGTCTGGGATTCTTCACGGGGGAAAAATATCAAAATTTAAACTATCGAAGATACTGTATAGAGTTAAACAAGTGAACGCTTGCCCTCTGAAATTCCATATAATAATTGTTTGTGTACCGTAAAGTGTATGAGTTGAATAATACGTAGTCAAATGAAAACATGTTTGTACATGTCTGCGTATTCATTATTTTATACGTAAAATGTAATGACTGTATAAAGCCATAGGCTCTAGAGAAGAACAATGGAACCGTCATTAATAACATACGTATGAGTACATCGGATACAAATGCATAGGAATACCATATTTGAGTTTCATTAAACTGAATAATAGTTTATTCAATATAAAAAAACACATAATCTCATGTTTAACTATATTTAAATACTATTCGTTTAGACTATAAAGGATATTTGGAAATTAGATGATCACCGTGCCAGGAAATTAGCATAGACAGGTCAGGTTTATTCTATTATTCTTTCATTTTTCAGTAACTTATAATGTATACACTAAAAGGTTGATGAAGTGAACAAGTCATTTTTGGTTTCTGGTTTACGTTTTGAAAGAGTTCATTCAAGCACCAAATAATTTTACTTTCTTCTTAATATCAAGAAAATATATTAAGTTTAATGAACAATAAGATTATGATCTATTACCAAGTTGCCAATACAAGAAGAATTATATTGGAAAACGTCTATATTAGTACCTTAATTGTATTTAACATAGATTGCCGAGACATTTTTCTGAAATATAGATCATTATATTTATTAGCATGTTATCCATTCCAAAGACAGCAGTATAGTATTTTGGTAAATGATTAATTAAATATTGTCTCCATATGTCTAAAGACTCTTCAACATGATACTAACTTGGAAATATATCCTATTTGTTATTAAAATAAAGAACAAATCACATTACATTCGATTTACACAAAAATTAGTATTAAGTACAAAAATGGCTTAGTTAATAGGCTAATAGCTATGAGACCAAATACACACACACACACACACTCACCGGTGCCTTTATTTAAATATGCTAACATGTTGATGTTTCGTAATGTTATTCATAGAAAACAAATTATATCCGTTTATTTGCCGATAATCAATCAAATTAATAAGTGGTTACCAACCAATATCATGTTAAAACAAACTTTTAAGTTAATTAAACACACACACAACAAAATCTATTGGAAAATGAAAATTAAACAAAAAAACATTTTCATTGTTATAAAATGACAAACAACTTATGCCTTAAAACGAAACCAAATAAAAAAGCGGAAAAAAGAAAGTAACATTATAACAATTCAAATTCATCATTTTCTATGATTAAATAAAAAAAAATTAAATTGAAGTACAAGAAACGCAAGAAAAAAAACAACAACAACAACAGCAACAACACCAACAACATTAAAACATTCAATTACATAAACAACTAACATAAATAATTATTTAAGTAATAATTAATTGCACTTTACTTAACTTTCTGTTGTTATATAAAATATCAAGCTTAATTAAATGAAGTAATTTAGTCGAAAAGGAAGATAAATGCAAAATGCAAACTTAAGTATGAAATAAAAGAAGAAAGACATTGAATAAACCACTTCATCAAATTTTTTTTAATTACTAAATAATACATTAAGTGGATTTTTGTTAATGACCTCAATAAGTAATTGTAATTAAGCTGTATAGATTTTACTTATCTTCTTTAGATTTGATTAATGAAATTTGATGATAAATAATGTTACATTTGTTGTGGTATTGTGGTGTTATAGATATTAAGTTTAGTTGTTTGTATACGTCATATATTGATGTTTGTTGGGTACTATTGAAAACCAGGGAATAGTAGACAGTTGTTTAATCTTTGTATTAGTCTCGTCCATGAAAGTGAGTGACCTGAATTATGTCAGGGAATCAAGCCCAGGGTCATCAGATTGGTGAACATGTAATCCTCTGCATCAATAGGATGACCGGCATCGAATAATGGCATTCTCGCGTTCATCAATTTATGATAAAGTGATGATCATCCATTCTTACTGGTGATAATTGTCACACTCTTGACAAATACGGACTCTATAATTAACGGCTTCTCACTAATACTGTAGAAACATCCCAAAGTTAATTATTATTGCCTATTATTGACGGTTTACCCAATGAGGACGATGGTGACAAATAAATAACAAAACATAAAAAAAGGCTTATTCTTGCACATAAAAACATTCTGAAAGTTTAGAAATAATGTGTTGATGATTATTACTTCTTAGTTATCATCACTAAGGAAAATAACTTCTAAATGGAGGATTTGTAAAATAGTTACCTCTTCAACCTGGATGCAATACCAAAACGACCAATCATACACGGACTTTCTGTTTGTAATTTCTGAAGTATTAACTTTTTTATTTGAATGGTCTTCATATGTGTATTTCGAAAACGAATCGCAGATTTATGATGTACTTTCAGTTCTGTTATGTGTTCATATGAAATGTGTACAACAGTGAAGACAGTATCTTCTAAAATGGGTAAATCGTTTTCTTACATACTCATCACCTTCTAATAATTATTTTTACCTCATACTACAGATTTGTTAGTTGGTACTCACTAGTTTAGTGAGCCTTCAATCTTTAGGGAAATTATACCGTCTTGGAGATTTAGAGGTAGATAACACAGATCTGAATTATTCGGAAGGTATCAGTCCTCCTACGGTTGCTAGTGCTGCATACTAATGAGTGCCAACTATCACAAAACCTAAATCAATCAGGTTTCTAGAATTAATACTTCGAGCTATCATATGCCTTAGTATTATGTAGCTTTAGTATACGATATATTTGAAAAGAATATATTTTTTAAGCCATAGAGCCTTTTGACAATTATAGAAATGGGATTTCTACAATTGAACGCTGGCTTAGTGATGCAGTTATTTAAGCGTTCGTGGTGAAATATAAAGTCCTTGGGTTCAATGCCCTGTTGTGCACGCCATTGTATAGTCCCACATAAGTGGAGAAACAGCTGTCTAGTGCATTCTGGTTTTCAGCGCTACATATCCAAACTTAATACCTATCTTCAAAAAAACTGCCTCAAGTCAACTTGTGATTATTTGTTAAAACTAACAAGAATTGCTTTTTTGTTGATTAAAACAAGAAATACATTTTCAAATATTTTATTCCACTTATGATCTTAATATTTTAAGTGATAGATCACTAGGAAATAAATGTATACTTAATTAACCTTTAAATAAGTAAATTGCATTTACCATAGTAATTAGGGATACTATTGAAAATAGCTATACCTATTTTTAGAAAATATTTGCATTAATTGCTGAAAATAGTCATAATTTAATAAAATCTTTTGTTATCATAATAAATAATATTTCAAATAATCATTGTGCTAATTACATATTTACTTATGTGTATAAACAGAATCATTTTAAGGTCATAACCTTCAGATAAATTTGTTTTATTCAATCATTTCATTGAATGTGAATACAATTCAACATCATTACTTGTTTGAATCTTATAATATGCAATTTAGGATAAAAGAGTTATGCAAATCATTAGTTGCTACAAATGAATAAATAAAAATGTAGTTATTTTCATCTAAATATCTGAACCTTAATTAATAAAAATACTTTAGAGTTATTTAGTAATAAGAATGAGCTAATTACTTATATCCAGTGCAATATCTCAATAAACACTATGAATGTACATTTATTTTGCATAATTGTGCTTTGTAATCGACTAATTAATTTAATCAACAGTCCTTAGTCGTTGTAACATGAATATTTTGAAGTGGAAAGTGTGTGTACAACTGTTTTGTTAATGGTTGATAAAGACCCATTATACATAACCTTATTTTTTTAGCGTGTGTTTATTTTATTAGGATAAACTTGTATATTCCCGTTGATTTGTTATAGACTGAAACTGGTCAGTCAGTCTGGACTCAGTAGTCTAGTGGTGAACGCGGTGGCGTTCGACACGAAACGGACTGAGTTCGAATCCCAGTGTGAATATCAACATTGGGATGTAGGTACATCCACCTGATGAGTCCCAAATAGGACGAAACGCTTGTGTTTTATTTTACTTTATGAGACAAAACATGTCTGATGTAAATAAGCTTAAAATATCAGTCACTCTGATAATAGTTTATGTAGTCAGTAGAAAAGATACGAATGCATAAAATGATATTTATATTATCTATTTATAAAGTTCTTACATCAGTCGTATATTCCTTAACAATAATTGTGTTAACACTATTCGGATACAATTTTTATTAACAAAATCAATTTCATAACATTGAATCGTGAATACATCTTCTATGTAAAAGGTACATTTGATAAGAAAAGCATATGAATTAACCAAAATCTTTTAATATTTACTGTGTAAAACACATTTTGACTATGAACTTAGTAATGATTATGAACAAATTTCTGAGAAAATAATGATTGTATGTACTTAGATCTGAAGCGGTTAAAAGGCGTAAGTGAGGAGCAGAAAACCACTACATAACATTATTACTATTTATATACTCCATACAAGTACAAAAGTAACGTTATGAAGAAAATAAAGAAAGATGGTAATGAGGGAAAAATCTAAGACTTAGTAGGATAACAAGTGAATCACCAAGCAGGAGATATAGCTTAGGTAATAATAAAAACAAGATTTCGTCCTTATTAAGAGAACTCATTACACGTTCATGAAGATTGTAGTTGGATACTGCAACTAAATCATCACTGGTTTCTATTGTGTAATAAGGTCTCAAACCACTGATTCTCATTGTCTCTAGGATTGTTATCAGGAAGTCAGGATGGATTGACAGAGGCAAGTCCTACGGAGTTTCCTTTCATTCCAGAATGTTATGCCACCTCTCTGCGTTTTCTAGCTGGTCTCAGAGCAGCAAATAATGTACGATGTTAAAGCCGTTGGAATGATATTCGTAAAACGTGACTAAGACATCAAAACTAGTGTTTCAATATAAGGCTGACATCACCGCACCAGAAAACACGATGCCGAAGAGCAACATTACTAACACTGTGTTACCCAAGGATGTCAGCAGTTCTTCGGCGGCAACGATGATAGAAACCAGAAAGACACAGAACATTTTCATCTGCGAGAGGACAGGTTTTACAACTACATAACAGGGCCATCCTCATCAAAGAGTTGTGAAGCCAAACTTTTACAGCCAGATTTACATCATGACTGCGCCAAAAGGTGGACCAGTTCATTATAAGCTGATCTGGATTCATTTTTGTGTAAATTGATCTCATTAATCACACCATCACCAAGATTCACACTAATACCCAGAAACATGAACTGTTCGATCATCTCTAGCTGTTCACCAAAAAGAGTGAAACTAGGTACACACTCCTGACAGTCTTTCAGGAGTACTTTGCACTTGGCAGATGTAAAGTATACATCATACATACATCTACTAATTGCCAACTGATTAAGTGCAATTTGGAAAGCTGCTATGTTATCGCACAGTAAGAAAATATCAGCTAGGTAGTCAAGATCAGGAGATTTTTCTCCAGGCACTAACTCCACGCCACTAGTACCCACTTCCTTCAGAGCTGTTTCTAGAATGTTATTGATGACAAAATTGATGAAGGAAGGTGACGTTAAACAACCCTGCCAAACCCCATTGATGGGCTGGAAAAATGGAGAAAGTTTTCTGTTTACCTTCACTCTGATTGATGTGTTTGTTTACGGAGCCTTTATGATGATAATAAACTTCCCAGGAACGTCCTTCTTCAATAGATAATCCCAGGTGAATCCTGTCGAATGGACCAAATTCAGCCATAATGTCAAGAAATATAATTATTACTAGCCTAAAGTAAGATATCCCAGCATTTGGAAGAGGGTGGAAATGTGATCAATATATCCGCGACTTAATCAAAAACCAGCCTGCTCCTCGCGAGTCAGCCTTTCACACGTTTTGGACAATCTACGAAGTATGATAAAAGCCAACAATTTGGAAGCAATAGAGAGTAGACTTATCCCCCGATTGTTGTTACCGTGGTCATGTGAACCATTTTTAATAATGGGTCAACGATCTTCTAGTCCCAAGACTATGGAATTCCCTTAGTTTTCCAAACGCTTCCAAGTAACCCTGTCAGGTTTCTGACCACGAATTCCCCACCATTTTTGAAGAGAGCTGGAAGGGGAGGGGAGAAGTCATCTGGTGATATGTTACGATTCTGAAGTTGGTGTTTTTGAAGTTTCATCTTCTGAAACAACACGTTTTTTCATGGCGTATAGCATGCATTTTGATGAATGGTATCTAGCCAACAATAAATTAACACTTTTATTCACTACTCTTAGCGTATGGATCCGTTTAGTAGCAATGTGTTTTCTCAACTAAAGTACCCCTTCATACTGTAATCTTGGACGACACACTTATGTAAGCTTGTTTCATTATCATAAAATCGGTATAAAATATCAACAAACCTATTTGGGATATATTTTTATCGTTTATAGCGCAGATGAAAGACTCAATGAAAGAAGACCATGTGATGCGAGAATATTTTCCGACGGTAATGTACTTTGGAATCCGATGGGAATATTTAAAAGCACATGTTCTGTTGACATTAAATATTTTCCATTTGACCGACAAAAATGTGTTTTGAAATTTGGACCATGGAGTTATGATGGGTGAGTTAATATTAGATGCTTCTGTTTTTAATGCTTAAAATGACAGTTGATAATAAGAGCTCTCTGTTTATTTGAGAAAATGTATGAATGTCTATAGGCTACCATTTTGGATTACTTGTCATTATATACTGATACACATAATATATAATAAGATTAATGGGTATAAATTGCATTTGTTATCATGAATTGGCCAGAGTTAGACAACTTTTGAGAACTAGGAAGCACTAAACAACTTTATTCCCATCTTTTGGGACTCCTCACATAGTGCTTATTCTTGACTCCACTAGTGATATTGGTTTATTGAATTCGTAAACTCTTGTTCTTGTAGAGATGATGTCCATCAGCTCTTCTTTAACTTTACAAGAGAAGTGAAAGAATAATATATCCAGAAAACTACTCCGGTGATTGCATATTTAAATATTGACTCACTTAAATAGTTTTATCACAGCAGCCGTTATCATTTTAAATTATTTTGAATAAGTTAACGTACAGCGATTTACTAGTCACCGATTAAAAACGCTGGGAATATTCTTTTAATGATTTTCTAACAATCTACAGTAAACGTTCATTAAAATGTTTAGCAGACAATCATTTTTTTAGTACAGTCCTTCTTATTCACATACCTTTGTTGTGGAGATCCATACACACCCATTAGAATATTTCAAGTTAACTTTTCATTTTTTAAAAATCTACTAAAATATTAAATCCAAAGTGGAATGTTTCTGATTCCTAGTAGTGAACGATAGTCTTTCAATTCCGTCAATAATATCTATCTCATTCTAACTGAATCTGAGGTTCAGTCAACATGTCTTCTCATTTGAAACTTTGAAGTTCATAGTGGAGAAAATTAGTGTCAGTGAAGCTGACATTTCTATAAAAGGTCTTCACCGTTTCGTTGAATTGATTGATGGGTTTCATGCTTATCAAGACAGAGACAAATATCATTCTTATAATTAAGTGGTAGTCATTCCATAGTGCCGTTTGAATGGTGAAGAGAAAGCAGACAAGTAAAATTCAAACCCATCAAACCAAAAACAATTTTCGGACTAGGTGACTTGATATTCCAAGGTTTGGTTATTCATATGACCATCAGTGCTCATTGACGAAAAATAAATAACTAACAAAGGACAGCTTTTAAAATACTCCCGTATTCCTAAGCTATCTCTAGGTTACATATCCATGTAATGTAGGGCACCTATACACTGAACAACCTCCATAAAAATCATATTGATTATTGCCCGATGTTCTTAAAAAGAAACCAAAATATCTAGATTTTTATTGACTCCGAAGTTCGTGTATCTCACCATCTGTGACTACTAGCTAGATGTATATGTATCTTAGCTTTGCTTCACTTCGGTTTTCACTGTGGTCATTTTTTTAAAATAGTTACGATAAACTTGCAATCATAGACAATGTTGAGGCATCTTTTCAGTCAGTCTATGAGTCTAGAGAAACTGATAGATTTGGTTACTAAGTATATATATATATATATATATATATATATATATATATATCAGTAAAAAGTAACATGTTTGTTATTTCGATGATAAGTGATTACAAGTTATGCCGAAACACTTCGATTGTATGAAGCTTTACTAATATTAAAAGTAATTCAGTGATATGTTCGCCTACGAAACAGCTCACTTACTTAGGTATTCTTGTTGATCATTACAAACAGACCATAAAACAATATCATCATCTGTTAAAATACTGGTAAGTTATCCAATATTTGACAAAATATTTGCCATGAAGTTTTTTATGTTATTCGATTATATTAACTATGAAAACATTTACTCGACGAGCTCAACATTTTTCGAATCCGGTATTATAAGCACTAAGTAAGCCTGGTAATCATGCCCTACCTTTATAGGTTCATGAATGACCTGGCTAACAAGTGTTACCTCTTACAATCATTAATGATTTCAATCTATTTTGTATAAAAGTCTGTGAATGTGTCATTTAAAACAACTTGTATTTGTTAGCCAGTTGTTCTGACTTCTGATATTTATTCATCAAGAGCATTACTTTAATAAATTACATGTGTGAGTAGATATCAATTAGTTACAATGAATTCAAGCAAACGATTATGTAATTACTATGGTGTTTACAGTCTTCTGTTATAACTGAATAAACCAACTAAAATATGCTCCATATAAACAACATTAGTTAAAATATCAGAAACTGAACATGATTTTCTCATAGTTACTACTAAATTTATTCATAAAAAGCAAAAATTATATTCAGAGTATCAGATAAACAATTTGAGTCACATTTTATAATTTGATTCATGGTAATCTCGTTTACTAGTCTATATACTTCAGTAAACAGATTCATGTTGTTAAGTGGTTAGCACTAATTGTACCTAATTGATCAAGTTGCTGCCTAATCAGAAGTCAAAGTATCTCAACACCACGATGCAATTTACTTGACGTTTTAGATTTCAGAGACAGTCAAATAGAAGAACTTAGCTATATTTTTATAATGATTCCACATATAAATAAATCATATATACTATCTTTATTGTTGTTTTACTTTGAATTGGAATTTGTGTTATTTATGTTTATAATCTATGACGTTACAAGTATGTATTTATGCATCAGTTGACTATCTATAGAACTGAGATAGTTAAATCAATTTATTACCGTATCATGTTGTAGAGTTCTTACTTTAGGCTAAATTATATCGACTAAGAAAATTACTTTGTAAGTCGTTAAAAAAACTTAACAAGATATTTGTCCATATAAATTGATGATTTCACTCTGTGTTAACAAAAATACTTTATCTTGATGATAATTTTAGATTTCGTGTTAACATCTCATTTTATGATGGTGAACGAAATTTTCGTCTACTTAATTATATTACTAATCCTGAATGGAATCTATTAAATTCAAGTGCTATATTCACCGAAATCTCTTATCCATGTTGTCCTGAAAAATATCCTGATATAACTTTTCATGTTTGGATTAAAAGGAAATCAGCATTCTACACATATATTTTGATTATACCAAGTATCTTATTATCATCGCTTACATCAGTTATATTTTGGCTTCCACCTCATTCACCAGCAAAAATTGTTTTGGGTAAGTGAACATTTTTAAGATAAATAAAACTATTTAATGTTAGAATGAGTAGGCAATCGGAGTTAGTCAACAGGATACTCCAAATATCTCCATATCTTAAGTTGAATAAAATACATTTACAAGATTCAAGTTTAAGCCAAGTTTAATGCCACTTCATTAATTATGTCTACATAAGTTTGCAGTTTCCAGTTGATTGACTACAGTATATTAATACATTATTCAACTGATTAGTCGTAGTAACAAAACTTTTGTGGTGAACATTTATCATTAAACGTATATCGTAATGTTTCAGTCCCACATTTATAACAACGTGTCAGTGTCAACTGAATAAACAGAATAAGTGTAACTGATTCGACCCAAAAGGTCGCTATATACATTTTAACAAAATTGTACTGAAACACTAACTGAAATTTATAGGGTTATTCCAATAGTGATAATGGTTCACTTCGTTCAGTATTACGGTTCAAATAGTCAAGTAGATATCATATTCGAGCTAAACTTAGCCCAATACATTTCTCGTCGTAAAAATGACAAAATAAGTAGGAATCAAAACGATTCTGTATTTATGTAATCAGTTATTTAAATGACAATCCTGTTTTAGGCCAGTTAAAATAAGTTACTGAACGAAAATATAATTTACTTTTTATGAAAGTTCTGTTTAAATCAAACGCTTTAAAACTGATTTAAATGTTTGAGCCAAATCATTCAACCACTCAATCATTCCATCGAATTAATCAGTATGAAGGGTTAACAGTATGAATACTCTGTATAATTAATCGCATTTAATATTCAAACCTGTAATTCATATCCTTAGTTTTTTCATGTTCATTAATAAGAATAATCTGTCTAGACAGGTGTTTTGAAACTTCAAGTTCATATGTGAACAGAGGCTGTTATTTATCAAAAACATTATGACTAAACGGATACTGATATTCATGTTATTTAGACAGTTAACAACTAACTATAGTAAACATGATTTCTTAGAAAGGATATTATATCAGATATATAACACAAATTGAAAATAAACCCTGTATTGCATAACATAGTTTTTATAAACAGAATAAGTGTAACTGATTCGACCCAAAAGGTCGCTATATACATTTTAACAAAATTGTACTGAAACACTAACTGAAATTTATAGGGTTATTCCAATAGTGATAATGGTTCACTTCGTTCAGTATTACGGTTCAAATAGTCAAGTAGATATCATATTCGAGCTAAACTTAGCCCAATACATTTCTCGTCGTAAAAATGACAAAATAAGTAGGAATCAAAACGATTCTGTATTTATGTAATCAGTTATTTAAATGA
This sequence comes from Schistosoma mekongi, assembly GCA_034768735.1. Taxonomy (NCBI): domain Eukaryota; kingdom Metazoa; phylum Platyhelminthes; class Trematoda; order Strigeidida; family Schistosomatidae; genus Schistosoma; species Schistosoma mekongi. Next base: position 11,050,936 of record CM068309.1, on the reverse strand, counting down.
CAATCCTGTTTTAGGCCAGTTAAAATAAGTTACTGAACGAAAATATAATTTACTTTTTATGAAAGTTCTGTTTAAATCAAACGCTTTAAAACTGATTTAAATGTTTGAGCCAAATCATTCAACCACTCAATCATTCCATCGAATTAATCAGTATGAAGGGTTAACAGTATGAATACTCTGTATAATTAATCGCATTTAATATTCAAACCTGTAATTCATATCCTTAGTTTTTTCATGTTCATTAATAAGAATAATCTGTCTAGACAGGTGTTTTGAAACTTCAAGTTCATATGTGAACAGAGGCTGTTATTTATCAAAAACATTATGACTAAACGGATACTGATATTCATGTTATTTAGACAGTTAACAACTAACTATAGTAAACATGATTTCTTAGAAAGGATATTATATCAGATATATAACACAAATTGAAAATAAACCCTGTATTGCATAACATAGTTTTTATAAACAGAATACTACAAGCAAAAAAATAATGATATTATTTTGTAATCGATTTCCCCGTAACTGATGTTAAATGTTGCGACATCATTTCATTCGATTAAGACACACATTAATTTATTGATATCTAACTGGAAATAACACAGTAGACAAGAATAAAGCCTCAGTGTAAAACGGTTATACAACAATCAAAGCTTATTCGCTTAATAACAAGCCAAACTCAATATAAGTTGGTGAATATAGGATGTATATTCACATGTTGACTACGTAATGATTTCGTAACAAGAAAAACTTGTAGTGCATACAATAGTGAACAATTAAAAATCTCTGTATTTAGCAACAATATTTGATAAATTTCACTCAAATATTTGTATAATACACAAACGGATAAAATATTCTTATTACGTCTAAGCTGATTATGATCAAAGACATGAATTACAAAAAGGATCAACCAAATTGTGTTTATAAAATCAATTGTATTGATTGTAATGCTGTATAAATGGGTGAAACATTTAGACAATTAAACAAAGAGGTTAAAGACGATTAAAAAATATGTTTGAAACGTGTTTTCAAATCCTCAGAAGAGGTAGATTAGGGATAGCTTTACACAAATTAGAGATAAAGCATCAGATTGACTTTGACGCTACCAGAATCCTCTGAGAAGGTTAATCAATGTTAATAGCTGAAGCACTTTGTTTACGGACAAATCTAAATATTATGAACAGAAACGATGGATTACAGATAGCTGAACCATGATAACTGTTCATTAGCAAATTAAGATGTTAATTTGCACAACCAGTCAATGAAATATTTCATTAACATAGTTGTCATTAACAACAGATATCCAGTTATTTAGACAATTTTCTGAGTATATTTATCTCCAGTTAATTTTATTTTATTTCATCCACAATGTTACATTCTGTTTGACTGATGACATTCATATTTGTCAGCATATTTAATGCAAGTTAAATTGTTGCAGTTACCCTTCTGCATAGCCTACAAATGAATTCGTCATCATACTTAATATTGATAAGCCGGGCACCTAATGAAGATTGACTATCTTCGGGAACTGTGCTTTAGAACATTATTTCAATTATCATAACTGTGGACAGTGTTGACATTTCATTTCTATGACTGTTATGTTCCCCTTGCCCGGTTCTCTCGTTTCGTATATTTGCTCTTAGTATATTGTTTATTACTTTGAACTACGTTTACTTAATTGTGTACAAGTTCTCCCCATTCACTGCCACTATTTCTTTTGTTCTGTATCAATGTTAGATGTATGATTGGCTTACTGTGTGGTCTGATTTTATGTATATATAAAGGCATGATTAAAATATAATACGTTCTCGGTTCTCAGTTCTCGCTCTCTCAGTCTTCCTGTTCTCAATTCCGGTTGTCCTGTTGTCGGCCTGGGGGGTGAGTGGGCTTAGGTCAATTGCACATTCTCAACTAGGCACGCATCTCATTGGTGTTCGCGACCACCAACCAAATCATCCCATCCCCTCCTCCTTCCTTTTCTTCGCGTCATAACGATATACACAGGCATGTGTAAACACGTTACTATTTGATCATATATATGCATCTTAACTGACGCATACGATCCACAAACAATTCTCCTATGAAACACGGTTAGACGAGTGATTAATGGATTCTATTTTATACATATCTTCAATTGCTTTGATTTTGATTATTTCTTCCTTGAAGAAGCTCAGAGTAGTTTACTGAACGAAACGTTGGAAATATTTATTTGTTATTAAGATTTTTCAAGTATAATTTGTAAAATATATAAATGTTTCTATAATGATACATGTAAAGAACTGATATTTGAATGCTTATCACTCATTTTAGTTTATTGTGAATGTTTCTGACCAAACAGTTTTTCTCTAATTAGATAATCTTTTGAGAACAGTTACTAGTAGATATATTTCTGAGTTATTTATGTAAATTGATTGACAGAAGAAAGCCCTGAAACTAAAAACACTTCTACTGGCTGTATTAACAATAAGTTCAAGAAGACTACATAACACAATTTAACTAATGTTTTATGATTGCAAAGACAACCCGATCTCTTGTGTTACATTTATGAGAGAAAATATCGGAACATTTATTAATATTTTAATATTTGAAAACTCAGTCAAGTCGAATACTTAATTTTGTACTATCTAGGGAATGAAATTTTGCTTGGTAACCATCATCATCCTAGATTGAAGATAGGGAGATTTATCCATAGGCAATGGTAAAAGCTTTCTGTTAATAAACATCTAAAATATAATACTATTGGTATATTTTCAAATAAAATTGTAATCCAGTGTGCTTTACCGAAGTGTATAACTGTTTAAAGTCAGCTGAAAAAAACAGGTTGAAATTCTTGAAAGAGATTAATGTTAAGATGAACAGTCGTCAAGATAATAACTTATGAGACAATGTTCTCATGTTCATAGTGTAATTAGATTCGTTATGGTTCTATTAAAATTTCACGAAAAATCAAGATTTGAGTAGTCAACCGAGTTTTGAATTGAATAATGAATGACTGAAATGACTCAATTAAAAGTGTCAAGCATTACTATTTTAATCATCGGATTAAAATACGTCATATTTGATGACCGTGAGACCAAACACTTTTTGGCTTGATTCAGTATGAACTCCTGGGTAGTGTTGAAAAGCCCTGATGCAGGAAGTAAAAGATGCGAAATGGTTGTTACTACTTACCTTCTGATAAATGCTGTAATCGCCATCATCATTAATAATGCATCATTATTATTTCAGTCTTTCATCTGTTATGATATTGACGTCGAAGATACGATTATCTTCTCATTTTCAAAAGAAACACTAAGGAATGTTTTCAGTTTAGCAACAAATTTTGGATACATTTACAAATAGATTGTTATTTATATAGGTTCCTATTATCTTTTATTCGTGAATGTACATCATTCATATTATCACAATTGTAATATGCAACAGAATTTATGAATTTCGACTGCTTGAATGTAGTAGCTTAGTTGTGCGAAGAGTATTATGTTCACGTTTCATTTCGAACATAAACTCTGTTGCATCTAGTCTGCAAGTTCTAAATAATGAAATCAACTTCCTGAATTTTACTACTTCCAGCAATCTATTTATTATGAACGACCTGTTTTTGTCCTTATCAGTTATTACTAATTTACTATTACGAAACGTTGTTAGTGTGAAATCATTTATAAAAGTACTACAAGATACTTCATTAAAACAAAAGATCCCCCCCTCCCCTCGAGGTCTCAAGTTAAAGCCATTTGATTATGTTGTTGATGTAAATACATAACAAACCGTAATGAATAAAAGCTTATTATTTCTTGAAGAGAATTGTATAATATTAGCATTGTATGGGATATTTTTAAGATATTATGCTCTGTTCTCATCAAGAAATGTTCATGTGTATGTTTTAATGTTTTAGTGTTTTAGACATTTTGACCTAATTTATGTTGAGTTGATTATTTTACCCAACAGCGTTAAGTGATTTGACCAACTGATTCGAAATACTTAATTTTATGGATTTCAGTTTGCTATATATTACCTTTTTTCAAAAAAAAGAGGTTAAAAATCTTCGTATGGTTGTGATAGACTACTTAAATAAGAGAAAACCAAACAGTTATGGGACAAGTATTTGTTGTTAACTTTGAGCTGGATAAGTTATTTACGAATCAGTAAATGTTGTTTTGGATATCATCTTCTACTTACAACAGAAGTAGGCCTCAAAATGTACTAATTAAGTACTTGTAGAAAACTTAATATATGCTTATCAACTTTCATAGTTAACATTATTAATTCTATGTACAGTTAGATTAGTCAAATAACAAACCATAAGAATATCTACTGTACATTTCCATCTAGTTGACAGTGAATGTAATCAATCAAGAAACAGCGATTTTGAAGTTTCCATTTCTTATCATAATGTTCAAATACATAATGTGATCGAATAACTAAAAAATCTAAATAACTTTAAATGAAAATGGATTTTGTAATGGATTTTAAACTAAATGTCTATTTACTACCTAATAATAACACGATAATTCCATTACTTTACAGTCTCATCAAAACTAAATTTAACTAAGATGGAATTAAGTTTAAATTGTGTTTTATTGATAGATTGTTGTAGACCTATGTATTTGCAAATTGGAACTAGACAACGTTATAAAATGTGTACATTAAAGGTCTTCTCAGTGGTGTGCATTTTCGATTACTCAACGGGGGTTTAATCCAGGAACGTTAGGTCATTTAACGAAGGCTTATTCATCGGTATCACCGAGTTATCCTACAGTGGTAGAAATCCTATTTAGACCGATTTGCAACGATCATCACACGCCACTGGTATCAACCGTCCGATTTCAGGCAAGTCTGAGCTTTAACAGTCACGCCTATGGATGCCACAAAGTAGTGCTAAGAGTTATGCTTTCACCAACAAACGTGAAGTTCCTGGGTTTAAATCTCTTTCTCAATCTAGGGTGTACACTACTAAGAGTTGTATACCAGGACAAAACAGTTCTCTGGTGTTACTTAGTTTTGAGTGATACCCTTCTGAGATCAATGTGTGACAATCTGGAAACCTGAATACTGATCTCCACAAAACCGTCTCAACTCAACATAGATTTACAACAAGTGATGTCAGTCATTACAAGTGAATCAGTGAGATAAAGTTTTATTGATTCTCCAATGAAATAAAGTCTAAATGACTTAGGCAGTTCAGAATATATACATACTGACTCACACTACGTTATTTAGCCATGGTAAAATAATATTACTCTTAAATTAGAAAAGCCTGTTACCATGATCTATACCTTCCTTCATCTGCCTATGCATTCTGATATTCTTCTTTACTGACACGATTACTAACTTCAAAGTTACTTATCATTTATTTTACTTCATGATAAATCAATTGTTTTCCAATGTGTTTATTGAGTGATTGTCTATATGACTTTAGTATCATTTCTCTAAATAGTCTTTAGCTTTTTTTATATTATCACAATATAAAACTCTAACATATTCTCACTTGAACTTGTATCTTGAATTGCCTAATAGAGACAATTTGATGGCGTTTTGGTAAACATCCCCTTTTTATTTTGAATTTTCTTTCTAAACAAACGGTTTAACTATATTCTCTTTTTGCTTTGACGAACTTTAAAAGTTTAAACACTTAAGTTTCGTTGTTACTGTATGCATAGCACTTAATCAATTATCTTAGTTACTTGTTGATTAAAAAGCAATACATTTATTCTTTTTACTTTTAAGTTGAAATAAACGAATAAAACAATAAACTAGTGAATATTGACAAAAAGAAATTTGAGGGGTGGGGTATATTGTTCTATTTATTTATTTGTTTATTTACACACAACAATCAACAAAACAGAATTAAAACAAAATTAAATGAAGTAAAGAAATAGTGTGAAAGATAGAAAATAACCAGGTAAATAAAATGAAGACATTGTAACAGTGAACTTAAATAAATAATTGAATGAATGAACGTTATCATTTCATCTGTTCAAGTAAAGTAATCCCTATTTTGTATTTGAAGATTTCTCTATCACATATATACATACATACATACTCATACCATTTCTTATTTGCTTACTCTTTCATTATCATCATATCGGATCATATCTTTAATATTGTAATATGTTCTTGTTGATCTTTGCAAATTCCTGATTTACATACAAATATATATGCATGTATATAATGTATAATGTATATTGATGACCCTTAATGACCCTTATTTGTATAAGAATTTCAGTCCACTATCAGTGTATAGAATATTCTTCCCTTTTCTAACCATTAATTAATCGTGTTTTCTTTGATTTTATGCCTTTTTTATCTCAAATTTTCATTTCAACTGAATAAATAAGAAATTGTTAATATTCCTTCACAGAGTTACTTTTACAATGCTCAATGTTTTTCACTAGGGAAAACATGTTCTTTTTTCTTATCTTTAACATATCCGTTTGATAAAACATTTATTTAATTTATAAATAGTTTTTAATTATACTTCATATCAATGTTGATGTTGACATGGAAATCATGGTTACTTAACAAAAATTGAAATATCAGTTTTATTCTTACATCAAAAAGTTTGTTTTACCAATTAATAACCTTCAATAAGCCTACAGGTAACTTTTATTTCTAATTGTACTGAAATTTAACACTAGCATATGTTAATAAGAAAATTCAGTTTTTATTTTTTGTATTAAAGGATGTTTATTTAAATGTATATCATATATCCCTAAAACTGATGGAAAAACTGTTATTTACTAAGTACTACGTACTGTTTAACTGAATACTATAAGAGGTCAGATTAGAATAACTCAGTAATGTTATCTCAGACTGTGAAACCGGTTGATGTAAGTTTGAATTCTACAAGAAGTATCAGTCATCTCGAGATTGTAAATAAATGTTAGTTAGTATGAAACCTGTTACCTACATCTACCCATCCAACGTTAGACGCGTCATACAAAGCTAAGTATCATCCTATTAAAGAATTGTTATTGAACTATGTTTATGTTAACGTGTATTTCAATCAATCGATCATTTAAATAAGTAAATGCATGTAAATTTTTAATGTCAATAAATATTCGCTTACACTGAGGTAATTTTATATTCTCAGCATCATTTTCATCTTCCGTTTTAAAACATAATGTTTCGCATCTATTATGGTAGATGATGATCAAATGAATCTATGAAGGTTAAACACTTTGTATAGCAAATGTATTACATCAACTATCTACAACCAGTTAGAATAAGTTTAGATCTTCCTGCCGATTTATCATGAACTGAAATTGAAAAGTCTCGTTTTCCATATGTGCATCCTAAGCGTACTACCTCGACATAGCGAGAGTTCACAAGTATTGTTTGGGTTGGATTGTAAGTACCTAACGGAATCCAGGACGCGTGTTTTGTCCTATCTACAACTAGTAATAACATGTAATAACTATGTAATAACATTTTTTTAATAAAATCCATCGGTAAATGTAATTTTGATTAGAGAATTCGTTTGTTGTTGTTTCATTTCTATTAAACTACTTACCTTTTTACATTTTTTCATGTATGAATACAAAAATCCTTTGACGTTCAGTATCAATCCATGTCTCTATAATGTTTTTACACATTTATTTTATTATAGCAATGAATGTATTCGTTGCATTTCTTCTACTTCATCTTTTGTTAGAAGATACAACACCAGCAGCTGCGAGTAATTTTCCTTTACTTGGTAAGTGAATGAGGAGTGTGTTTATGCATTATATTTACATCAGAGGTTATCTGCAGTGTGTTTAGTGTTTATTTGGTGTGCTAGATTCACTGCTGTTAATTACTTCTCTGTTCATCCAGTTGGAGCTTGCAGTATTTAAGGCTCCATTTCAAACTCTAATCTGTACAACATTCGTTGTTACATTAGCATACTGAGTTGTGCTCCAATCACATATCTACAGCCGATAGTTTGGGACAACTCCAAAGCTTGGAATAAAATCTTTGATAAAAATTTCACTCTACTATGTGCCAACTAAATGGATAGAAAATTTGTCGAGAGTGTTTAATATAATACAAAGAGTAAACATCAAGGATGTTGTGAATGACCTCAACCCATGAATAGGCATACTCTTTTTAAAACAACTATTATCAAAGTGATATAAACATAGGATGGTTTACCTTTTTAGATTTTAGGTCCTTATAAGGATACACATACTTTCTACAAATTGGCTGCAGATTGATTAATTGACGTTTTTTTCTTCCCGTTGACTATTATGCATTACATCTAAGTTGTAGTTTTTACAAGGAATATATGTATGTTGCACACTTATAAATTTAACAATAGGAGTATATCACTGATGACTTATCTTACTGAACATTCAGGCAGTGGATAATAATTAATGTTTTAAAAAATTATCTGTTGATTGAAATTTGAAAATCAAGAAATTTGGTAGGATATGGATTGTAATACAGCCTTTTTTTTAAGAAACTCCAAATCGGGATATCTAACTTATTAACTTTCATTGATATGAAAAATATATGTGCAGTATGCAGAAATTTTATAATCTGCTTCTGAATTTCAAAACCGTGTATAGTACTTGTGTAATTATGACAGTAATTCCTATTGGTGCAGGTAAGTATTATCTAAGTGCTTGATTTACTTCTTTCAGATACTTCTACCAAAGAACAAAAAAGTCAAATCTCAATCAAACTTATCATTTTGTTGATACCTTCAGATTGATGGTTTAATTGAAGAGTTACAATGTTATTTTTGTTGGATAAAAAAGTCAAAAGAATGTTTAGTCAGTGCCCTCTTCTGAAGTCAAAACCAACGATTTTTTTATCACGTAATTTAGAAAATGAACTTAACAACTATGCTACTGATGTTATTTGTAAGGAAAAGTATGAATAGGAATGTTTAGTTTGAAAAAAAACTAAAATTATAGATAAATAGATAATCTGAATAAGATATAAGAAGAACAGATCAGTAGTGTCAGTTATTACTGTTAAGTAGGAGGCTAGTTATTACAACGAATTCATTCAGTGAGTAAATAATAATTACTTTTGTTTTTTTCTATTTGCAAACAACACTCAAAACATTCTAGTGTAGGTAGCTGTACTGAATTTCTCCAATAAGGGTAGCATTTGCACTGATGACTCTATCTTAATGATTACAGGCCACTTAAAACTGTTTTAGTTAATACTAATTGATTAATATGTTCAACGTATTTATTTGTAGTATGTAATACATTCGTATGGCAGACATGAGAAGTGACTTCAGTTAAATTACTGGTGCTTTTATAACATTGGCATATACATGAAAGAATACTGATCTACTTAATTTAATTTAGAATCCAATGTAAATCAGATTAACTTAAAATTAAACTAGGAATTACTTCGTTGTTTTTCTCACTTCTAACTTATATAATAAGAACTTTATTCTAAGTCCAACCTATAACTATCCACTATGTTTATGTTCTCACTTCTCATTGTTATACTTACATATTTTACTTAATAGTTTAATACTGATTACATAACTTATACTTCTTATAGATCTCTACAGGAAATCTGTTTTGCATCAAGCGTAGTTTTAAATTGTATTTCGAAAGTAATTTGCCAAATATACTTTTTATATACTAAAATGATTATTCTGCAACTTTACGACATACACCTTATAAAGTAGTATTTACAGATGAATTTATTGTAATGTAGTAAGTAGTATGCACAAGTGATTGTGTTGAAAGTATCTGTTGATTTGAGTGTTGGGTAGATATTGCAAGAATATTTTTTTAATACTGATTTTAAAATCATCTGTAAAATAAAGATGGAGATATAACGGCTTCGTGTTATTTTCATTTTTATCTGTGGCAAACTAGCTGAATCACCTTGTTATGACTGAGCCGATAATAGATTCCCCAAATACTATGTAACTCCTGTTCTACACTGACTGTAACTGTATTATTCCCAATCAGCCAGTTAAGATAATAGGCACACTGTTACGATACAATTTATAATTTCACCACTGTCGGCAAGAACACGAAAGTCTGAAGTAGTACAATAAATTATATGAACAAAAGACAAAGTTATACTTGTAGACGATACTGAATCTCAGCAGTAAAACAAACGCTTTGTCAAATCAGTTCCAGAACCAATGTCGGCCAATAATGGAATTCAGTTTGATCAAACAACTTTCAATAGTACCAACATCCCATCTTCCTCGATAGTCTACTACATTTGAATTAATGCATATTGAAACTCAATACAAGAACGCTGTAAATATATTGTCAGATTTATATTTTATGCTACAAAGTCAACGCAGTGTTAGGCCTGACTAAAATCATCTGGAGATAAATTACAGATAATCAGACTTGTTAATAATTTTAATTTTCGTAAATGAGATCTTGATTACTGTGAAATTTACAGTAATAATTAATATTCCATGTAATCAAACAGTCATTAGTAATGAAGCTATGTCATAAGCTGATGGAAGTTGGAATTCTGCAGTTGGATACCAGTTGGCCTAGTGGTGCAGATTCTTAGGCGTTAACAGTGAAACATGAAGACTCTGGGTTCGGTGTCCTGACAGAGTCAAGGGTTCCACTGATATAGAGAAGTCCCACAGCTGCCCACCCCCACCCATGATTCTCACTGGTGACCAACCAACATTGATCTTCGACAAATAATACCAACAAATCGGAGCGGAAGCTGGCACAAAGTCACCATCCCATACCAGAATAAACCGATGAAGTTACTAAGATGAAAATCAAAGGATTTGAAATACTAGAGTGATATTCATGATCAGAATAAAAACATTAAGAGAAGAATTTGGAAAAACAGAACCAGAAGAAAGTGTGTACAAGCAAAAACTGGTGTTAATGATATAGATAAAGATAAAATTGAGCTATGCTAACCGAAGTCTCCAACCCCCCCACCACCACCCGATTAGAGCTATTATGTGGATTTCAACTAGAGCATCTGCATCTGCTCACATAGCTCAGACTAATAGTTAATATTTCATGAACTGATGTCATGTTTTAGTTTGGACGTCTGCAAATATTCGACAGGTATGATACTGAATAACGTAGATAATTCCTACTAGTTAAGATATCACTTTCTACAATAATCTATTCTAATTAAACTGATAATGAATAAATTACTGGATATTTTTACATTTTAGGTGCATATTATTGTTTCAATATGGGTGTAATTACAATTTCAATGTTTCTATGCTGTATTACAGTTAACATACATTTTCGAACTTCTGAAACTGAACAACCATCGAAGTGGTTAAGAAAAGTAAGATTGTTTGTTACTCATATGAATTTAATACCATTTTTATTAACCATTATTGAGGCCTAGATACATGTTATTATTAAAAACTAAGAGAAAAATTTACATTGCCAAGGTTAATACTAAACATAATATTTTTCATACGAATCTATCAGAAGCATTATTCCATGTGAACTTTATTATAACTCATTATTACTAAGAACCTTCAAGTGAACCTGTTCAACGAGAAATTACACCCATTAATATTATTAGAAGTAATACTTTGGTATAGTTTATAGGCGACATTCTAATTCTGTTGTTTATACTTTTGTATTTATGAAAGTGAGCTAGAAATACAAAATGGACTTTACATTGAAATGACAATATGCTCTGAATAAACTGTACACTGAATCATTACAGATTATTATCCTTGATAGCTTCTTAACAACAAGCCTTTAGAGCACTTAGTAAACACATTAACAACCTACTAATTTCCCTACTACTTGCTTAATTAGTATACTTCATAAATACTTTAATAAGAAAGGATCTCGTTTCTCTAGTCATTCAAACACTTTAAACTTATGGGAGTAGATAAAACTCATGATGATATTCCTATTCGATAATTATGATTTCTGATTATCTTCCTGAGGAAGCTCAAACCAGATCGATGGACGAAACACTGAAATTATTTAAATTTTATTCACCAAAGGTGCAAAATAGATCTTTCATACAATCGATAAAACATTCAAACTGATAAATATTTCCTTTTAATAAGGTGATTCTGGGGTAGTCGGGAGGATACACTAAACCTAGGTTTCTTGCTATTTGGCACTCTTCAGCAAGGCTTACCTTCAGTCTTTGAGGGAACTCATACTCTCTCGCAAATTTGATACCGGGTGACTCAGCTTCACAGTTTGTGACCGTTGCCATTGAGCTGAAAGATCAAAATTATTAGAGACATGTGCACGATTTGATCATTACACAGTGATCAATCATTGTATAAATCTTAGTGCTGATGGAAATCAGTCGACACCCTAATAGTTCAGTGGCAACGGTTCAGAATTCGAAACTGAGGGACCAAGGATATAATCAGTTGGGGAGGATGAGTTTCTTCGAAGACTGCAGGTACACCTTGCTGATGACTGCCACTTAATCTAAGTCCTGATTTCTCTTTCTGATTACCTCCAAGACTACCTTCCATCTCTACATAGTGCCAGTGATGTCGAATCACTTAAATTAGTGGTCACATTGCAACTAAATCGACAAGATTTAATCAGCACTAAAAATGATTTGACGAACATCAAATTGGTCACTACACAGTGATCAATTAGTGTACCTTCCAATTTAAATACAATCACTAGGATGATATGGCGACTTCTGTTTTTAAAAAGTATACAAGAACTCTCGAATATGAATCTAAATGAATAATTAAGAATATAAATAACTAATATTTCACATTTTCATCATTTAGATATTGTTAGCCTTTTGTAAACTGAGTAATGATATCGTTTTCAATTTTGCACTATTTTTTTTATCATTAGTTAAATATAGGTCAAAATTTTTCATTATTCTGAATTCTTGGCGTCATCTTCAAGAATACGTAGAAAAAAAATAGCATCTTTCATATATATTTTATTGAGAATCGATAAATAATTAATAAGGGAACATTTAATTCTAGTAAATGTTATTCATCCTTATAGCAATTACTATGTTGATCATCAGTAGTATTCGTTTATGTATTATTGATCAAGTTAGATTTAGTTACCAACTAAATTATAATTTTACACAAGTTATATACTTATTTTTTTATTGTGACTGGCTAGTGGAATCCAGGACGCGCGTTTCGTCCTATTTGGGACTTATCGGCTAGATGTACCTGCATCCCAATGTTGATGTTCACACTGGGATACGAACACAGTCCGCTTCGTGTCAAACGCCACCGCGCTCACCACTAGGCTACTGTGTCCAGGCAGTCAAACTTGTGCAACGGGCATATATATACATAATTAGGATAAGCTTGTATTTTCCCGTTGATTTGTAATGGACTGAAACTAGTCAGTCTCTGTTGCCATATGTGCATCCTGAGCGGATTTCCTCGATATAGCGATAGTACACAAGTTATGTACTTAATTTGGATTGTGACTGGCAAGTGGAATCCAGGACGGGCGTTTCGTCCTAATTAAGTATATAACTTGTGTAACAACGCTATATCGAGGCAATCCGCTCAGGATGCACTTATAATTTTACAGATAGTTAATTTACACTTTGTAATGAACAAGTATAATATATTATACATATTTATGTTTATATTTCTTAAAGTTTTCATTATGCTATGTTAACAGCACAAATCATAATGAATAGATTTTCCATTGTAATACTATTAAATAATAATGTTCTTTATTCTTGAACAATTAACAGACTACATTCTAACAAATATACTTTACAAATTGAATAATAACGTGTATATCTAAACAGAAAAAAATTATACTCATTTAGGTTCATATGTTATTTTATAAAACCTATTTGTTATAAATAATAATAACTTAAACAGGAAATGGGTGTAACTATTCTTATCATGCATAGATTATCTACAATAGACGTAGATAATAATAATAATAATAATAATAATAATAATAATAATAAGTATATGATAAAAGGAAAAAGAAAATGTGAGAAGAGCACAATCCTATCAACTAAATAATAATTTTAAAATGATTTAAAAAAGATTTTACTAATTACAACAAAAATTGCAAAATAATTTCTCTTTCCCTAATATTATAATAATTTTTATTGCTAGGAGATAATCATATCGTCAATATATTAAATAATACTACTCGATGTAATGCTTATATGAGATAATTCATGACCTTTTTACCTTAATGTAATAAGTAGGTTATTTTTTCTTAATTAAGATTTCTTTTAACTCTATTTACCAATGATAAATTTCTCTCATAATCCTTTTTTAATAAATCTAACCTTATGTTTATATGTATATTTATTTTCCATTTTATTCAATAGTTTATTTCATTTATGGGACAAATACTTTTTATCAATATTGATGCACTTGAATTAATTGAGTCAAAATGCAATTTAGGAATGTATTTATATCCACATCAATCAGTACAACAATCTGTTGAAACTGCATCTTTTGTAAATACATCTAATAAACAGTTCAATCATTCTAATATATGTGAACATTATAATGTAAATAATTTAGCTCAAACTACTTCATCTTTACCACCAAAATCATCTAGTTCAGTATCAACATCGTCATCATCAGATGAATATTCATATAATAATAGATTTCGAAATGATCATTTGGATCATGACATTCAATGCTCTTATTGTAATGTTCAGTTGAACACTTCAAAATCACATTCACTTCATTCTAAAAGTTTAAAACCAGTTAGTGTTCAAAATGATAACAATCTAAACGATTACTATAGTCCAATTTGTTCAAGAAACAATACAAACTGTACATGCTATTATTCCAAACATATATTTTCACCTACATGTTATTTAAGTAGTAGTGATATATTAATTGATGAGAATATACGACCATACAAATTATCATCCAATACTAATTTATTTAATTCACATTATTCATTACCAGTAGATATTTGTTCAAATGATAATATGATGAAAAATTATCATTTAAATGATAATCCTATTGATACCATAGATACTTTAAATAGTATCAATGATGAACAATATTTTCGTAATCATTATATTGAAAATTTAACTCGTACAACATTACCATTTCAACAAAAATGTACTGAGAATAATCAAAAATCACATAATTTTTCAACATCTCTCTATTGGAATAAACCTAATAAATCAAATAAAACAACTAAAAAATCATCAATATTGACAACTCAATTAAAACATTATTTTCCAATTAATTTGAAAACAATCAAACAAATTCATTGTAAAGAACGTCAATCATTAAAACATATAAAATATGATATTAATTATATAACAAAAGCAGCTAGACAATTACAAAAGGAATTAAAAGAACGTGAATATAAAGAGAAAATTATTGAACAATGGAGAACAGTTGGTATTGTATTAGATAGAATATTTTTTATTCTTTACTTTATTACAATTCTATTATCAACTTTATTATTTCATCCAACATTAATTGATGATTATAATGATGATTAGGAATACTATTTAATAACTATTGTCAATGCATTACAGTTAATTCATTACAATAAATGTTAGATTAAGAAAATATGAATTATAATAACACTGTTGTCTACAATTAAGAATATGAATATTGTGTAAATTTTGTAAAATAATGATAGGATTTGTGTTTTTACGTGTTTTCAGGTTATTTTGTTTTAGATTATTTGATATATTGATTTCTGATTTGGGTATACACCCATTATGTCATAAAACAACTTAATTCATTGAATGGATCTAGCTTCAGTGAATCCATTATCGTGGCATACTGTTGTATATATATGCATCACAAATTATAAGTATATGAATAATTGTAAGACCTTGAGTAGTTGTTATGTGAACTTTGACTGTCTAGTCTTTAGATGATTAATTAGTAATTGAAGGGGGGGGAGAATTTGCGAAACATGAAAAATGTGATCAGTAGAGTGGATAGTGTAATGAACTTCAAATCTCTTCCAATTTCGAGTTCTAACTATTAGATTGTCATTGTTTCACGCTTGTGTCAATCCTTATTCTCATAGATCGCTTTCATTATTAGGTGTAAGTGCACCTGATTTGCTTTCTGCGTCGTCGGTTTACCCTTTTCTTTACTATACTACCTTTTGGATATTCGTACGTGCATGACCCTATGATCCTCGGAACACATGGAGCCTTTTTTTCAAAATGCGAACCATTACAGTCATACCGTAACTGTGATTATAGTTAGATTGGAGTAATGTCAGAAGATAAATCGTGAAATCGGGATAAAGACAGTTTTTATAATAATGAGTAGTGTTGTTATTATAGTGAAAGTGAATAGTATAATTAATAGTAGGAATGTGATAAGCAAAAATAGATTAGCACAAATAAATAAATCAGCAACAGTAAACTATAAACTACGGCCACGGCAAAGAAAGAGACCTCTCAAATTGCTAATCAAACGATAATCCCAGTTAATATATATATATATGTATCCACTCTGTTTATTACACATTTCATGCTTCATTTCAACGTTATTATTCATCTTATCAAACTGATTCTATTGGATACCTGGATTAACAAATACTGAGTGTAGTAGCCTTCTAAAAATTCATTCATCCGTCACAAATGTTGGTGCTAATTTCAGTAAATTATCATTTATAAAAGTTGGGTTTGTTTTATGTACTTGTATTAACTGTTAACGCAATGCCTATATCTATTTGTGACAGCTTACTTTATTGTATTAGGACATAGTATTCCACGGTCACAACCTAAGCGACGATCATTTTTAATCGTGACTACTAAATCAAGCCGACTTTAATTTTTCGAAAAAAAATAAAGTCAATCATGTCAAATGATGATGATCATTTCGCTAAAGGAAGAGTGATGTGATATTGCTATAAAATGGCTACTGATATGAAACTGTCTAATCTTTTAGACTCTAGTTATTTACCAGATTTATTGGCTTTCCTTTTAGAGGAGCCTGTAGGATCAGTGGAATACTTAACCCTACTTTACTTGTCGTTACCTATTTTGAATACTCAATGAACGTTATGCTGTTTAAGGATGACGAGGAAAGAATGTTGTTAATGATGGTTCACTAATTAATCTGCGTCATGGGACGTCGCAACGCGACTAGGAACTTAGATAAGTAGACGATCATGTAAATAATCTAGCTCAGCTGATGGCAAAAAAAAATAATCTAATTCCAATAAGTCTAAAGAAAATGGGTAACATGAACCTGTAGGAGCTGGAAAAAAGGCTGCAGTAGTATTTTAAGATGACTTCACGGTATCATTCCTACAATTAATCTTAGTGTATGGTTTCACCAACTCTAACGTGATTCATAAAATGTACTTCGACACTTATTATGTTAACCTTTCATTAATATAGATTTATATATAATTTTTAGGTATGCGGCTATACTATGTTTAGTTCACCAGCTGGTTAAACATGACAGCCGATTCACAGTAGTTTCTCTGAGGCCGGAAATCATATACTTAATATGCAGTGAATTAATTAGACTGAAGTGACACTAAATTAAATAAAATATTGACTGTGACATTATCATTGAATCTGGTTTAATATCTGATTTCCTTCCAGATAAACTTAATGCAGTTCCTAAAATTAACGAAATTTGTCCAGGTGAATACGCCATTAATCAGCAGGTAGGGGATTCCAACCTACCGGAAAGCAATCTATTAGAGTTTACAGACTGCACCGTTTTAGCTAATGGGTTATAAGTGCTTTGTAAAGAACTTTCTTAAAGTTAAAATAGGAAACGACTAATCCGATTCCTATCTCATAGCGAATGATGTGGTGTCACTGCTTGACCTGCGTAAAGCTACTATTAAGTTGCTCTTCCTGATGACCTGATTAACCTAGCCCACCCTAACCTCAGTGATTAGGTTTCTTAACTAGTAAAAGGCTAGCTAGAAGTTGAATGACATTTGAAATAATAGTTACTAAAAAGAGTGCATGAGACACAGTCCCCACGACATATATCTTCTCCCACAAAGCAGGTCAATTTGTGCATCATCCTCCTCATTGTCTTCTCTTCGTCGTCTTCAAACAATGTGACGTTTAATAGAAATCAAAAACGGACATTGATACGTGTCGTAGGGCTAGGTGTTTTATAGACTATTCAAGTTATTTTTAAGGAATGGTCGAAAGATCGTAATACAAACATTAATCAATAGTTAAGGAGTCAAACGTTTCAAAGTTCCAGGACGGAATATCGTTTACTCCCTAAGGAATATAAGTTGGGACTCCTAGACTGTCACACAGGGTCACGACCATATTGTTTCTGATGTATAAAATACCGTGATCCTACAACCACCAAGACTTTCCTAGCAATCTACCACTTACACACCCCACTTGCTAGTAATAATTAGTAGTATGTCACCAGCAGGTCATACCTACATCCTATTCAGGTCATCCTGAGATCAAGATATCTCCCTCCAAATATTGAGGTCGTCTGAATAAAGTATGGCTTGTTATTAGGAAATAAAGATTAAGTCATTTGAAGATAGTACAAATTAGAATAGTTAGAGGATGACAGTATTTGACAAAACACTGGTCATTATAAACCAGTTGGACTAAACGGCGCGAACTCTGGCTACCAGGGCCTTTTAAATTCAGTAGTCACCTGTTAAATGTGTTAGTAACACAAGGATTTTAATTTCCGGCAAGAACTTCGTTAAATACATTAGAGAAATTTAATAGCAATGTTTATATAGAATAGCTGTCGTATACCGTTGGAGTCCAACTGTTTCATGCGTTTATCAGGCCAGTATAATAAATGGCTTAGTTAAAAAAAAGCCTTCCTCATTAAAACGTCTTCTTTTTTATTATAAAAATACAAATTATTGTAAATAATAACACCTGTAACAAAACACAGTTCCCTTTTTATCTGCAATTGTCTGTCTCAAATTGGCCATAAACATGTAACTGTAAATGATTCCCTAAATAAATATATGTATAGGCCACTGATATGAGATGCTTGTCAAGTATCGACTAAAATCAGGAATCAATTAAATGTTTTAGAAGAATGCATAAGCTAAAGCCATGGACATTGGTTCAACGGACGAATATCTTCGTGACGCCGTAAATTTGCTTTTTTTCATAAGTCCTCATGCAAATTGTGGCAGCTCAGTAAATCGAAGTTTGCGATAGGCGTTTTTACATCGACAGTAATTTACGGATTGTCGTAAGACCACGATCAAACAAAAATAACTTTTGCAATACGCGGCTACTCCTCTCCCGTTGACCGCCTGTAAGTTAAATGCAGTTAATCTGTGATGCTCGAAGTTAGTTGCTGTGCCAGAGTCGAAAAGGTAGCGAACCTTTGTTATTACATTAGTGGCAAACAACACGTAACAATTTCCACTGGATACAAAGGCCTCAAACTCGTGCAGCGAGAGAGTCCCACGACGTTTCAACGGTAAGTTTAGGGTTAGGAAAACAGCAAAACTTTATATACTTTTAAAACTTTACTGGAGGCATTGTGGTGCCAATATTTATTAGGATTATCTTTTATTTGAGGTCAAGATGTAGATCTTTAGCGTGAAAGACATCTCCATTGTCTATTTCTAAATTTGTGTTGTTTATAAGTCAAGGAAACGACAATGTTGCACAATCTGGTGATTTCATTCTATCTAATGAAGCTTTAGTGTGACGGAGTAAACTTAATAATGGGAGCTTGTTGTGATCTCTAGGATCCAATGAGAAGAGAAAGCAAGTACGTTTACTAGGTCATTGAGAAACTCTATCAAGATTGCATGTATCTATTACGACAGCCTCGGCAAAACAAGTTGATAAAAGAAACCTTTGTTAAAAACATGTTGAACAATTACTGTGCACATGCGTGACGATAATTCCGTTGGAGGACTGCTCCAACACTCAGTTTTGTGGAACAATTCACCAAAAACGTTGACTTCCGGACAAATCTCTGCAATTGGAATGAAATTTTTAAGCTGACCATAAGGCTTTGAGCTATTTGGGATGGAAAAGTAACAGATGGTGCACCTGTTCAATTTGTGCGGAAGTGATCATTTGACGGTCTGAGGTTAAAACCGTCGGCACGTAAGGCCATTTATCTACATGGGAGATCCAAACTTTTATTTGTGTAGCTGGCAATGAATAAGTTGAAAGTTAGGAGGCGTGGAGGTTTTGATTCTGGAAAGTTTCGTGGAAAGTTCAGTCTATAAAAGTGCAGATATATGCAAAAGCAAAAGTACTACGCCGAAACGTTTAAAATATGTGGGTATGCTAAAATACTCCAGAAAAATACTGAACAGGAACGAACTCACAGGTTTAATCGTGTTCACCATAGAAGTACACCCTCTATATATTACGCGTGCCGTATAAATAGGGAAATTTCTAACTACAAAACAAATATCGTCAGCATCAATTTCGAGGACCTATGTAACTATTTATATTGGGGATTCTTTTCATCTACAACCGTAAGCATAATGCAAACGATATAGCAATGTCTGTTCTGGATGACTACAGAAGGAGTTGTTTCCCACGGTGCATTATGTCATTATTTAGTGGTAATACTTGACCAAATGCTTTTAACTACTGGCGCTTATTAAAAGAGACATGGTTAATATCAATGGCTAGAGCCTATATAACTATTTATTTGGGAAATTTCATTATTTCCACTGTCACACGTATAAAAAAATGCCATCTGGAGGAAAATACTGCAAATCCTTATGACTAATGATATTTCTACGTATGCTAGGATCTTACTTTCTTATTTTACAAAAGTCTGAGGAAAAAATGTAAATTAACTAAGGTCAGTATGTCACACCTTATCTTTGACGATTCGAAATAGGTTTTGGCCAATATGTAAATAATTATCAGCAAGATAATCACAAAGTTACCAAACCTTAATATTTTAAAGGCTGTTTAACATTGAAACAATAAGTTCTGTGTTGGTGACCTTATTGTTTTAAACGGTTGTAAACTGTCGAAATATGAAAGCAGTCAGCTGGTTCTGCGGTTTAGTCATACCTAGCATCGATTACAAAGCTTCCGAATCTCCAGCCTACTAAACTGCTCCTTTATGTATAGTCACTATTTCCTAGCCATACTAAGACCTCCATGTTGGAAGTTTCTTGCAACGGTAATGACCACAGTGTAATCAGGTTTAATAGAGAACATGAGCATACCACTAGTTTTAATGTGAAATATCGCAATGACTATCTTGTAAATAACAGTAATAATGGTTTCACTGGATATGATGGAGTGTTAGAAAACTTATCCTCTGCACGAAGAACGTTTAGTTTGGGGATGGCACCACAGTCACAATCAACACCTGGTTGCAAAGATCAAGATTCTAGTACCACCAGGTTGCATAGCCCATCAAACATTATTCACATTGACTCTCCTCATCAACACTTAGCTTGCACTGGTGACGGATTCGGGATTCCTAAAAGCTTTCCAGACTGTTCTCAGGACACATTTGAAAGTCTAGACGTTCAACCTCCTTTACTTGATTATCTAGTCCGACATCATGCTATAAGTGAAGATTCAAGTCTTAAAATATTGCAAGCAGACAAGCTGCAAAGGCCATTTCTACTATTGAGAGCTATCGGTCTTCCTGTGTTTAATGGGGTTATTGTTAGTTCGAGATCAAGTCCATCTTCTTACTCTCCACCACCAGGATTGGCGTTACTACTTAATGCATTACGACATACAGGTCAACATGAACTTGCTAGTTATTTGGACTACAGTCGGCGTATTAACCCCTCACCATCATCAGTGTGCAGCGGAATCGACACCGGGTTTTGTAAGTTACACTATATTCTGTGCAAATATATAAGTATTGTATGTCAAAACATCGTTTGCTGATGAGCTGCGGCTCCTAACATTAAGTATTTAAAATACGTTTTCTTGTTTATTGTCCGTAATGTATCTACTTGTCTTCAGAATTACAGCTAATACCAAAACATTGAAATTTGCTAACATTGGAGGGGGGGATGTCCAATCTGGCATTAACTCCCCCTAAAGTTGGTTGAGTAGGCTTGATGACTTGTGCTAGTACTTGCAGTAGTTATCCTTGGAAATGTAATTTCTGACAAATCTTAAGGCATTAGTTGCGGCAAATGTTTGATTGTAACTTTAGTGCAACTTGCTGTTTCTAACTCTTGTGTTACAACCACGATTTTTGGGAACCGGAAGCATCATTGCATATTTTATGCTTCCTGTGAACAGTGCATTTCGTATAGTGAATTTACGGCTCTGGTAATCGGAGCATGCTAGTACTTGTTACCAGAACAAAATGGTTAATTCGGCTAATATATGCAGAATTTCACTCTTCATAATCATTTACACTTGTCACTCACTCGGTCTCGCATTTACTCTAGTATGTAGTCAGTACCAATACATAGCTAAAAGATATGATATCAATAAAAATAATTCATCACTAAAAGCTCGTTAGCTGTTGACATATGTAATGAACGTTCTCTACGTGTTAACCAACACTAACAGTTGTGCTATAAGTACATCTAAATTCCTCTTACAATTTGAGCGTAATTTGCAGTAGTTAATCGCATCTTCACAGATGTAAATATTACAACTGGATATGCGATACATCCAGTTCTACTGATTTGTAATCTGACATTTCTGTCTAAAAGCATCAAATGAATAATATTTCGACAAAATTGGCGTCATGTCAATCGGATAAACTGGTCAGTGGATCTGGGCAGATTAAAACGAATGTGACTTGTAGTATATGGATGACATGGTTTCTAGAATACAAATAAAGTAACTTGTGTATCTGTGTATTACTACAAAAGACCTATTGGGAAGTAACTGCAAGACAGATGAATTTGGTTACTGGGGGGGGTCATAAATAATATGATCTAAAGTCAGTCACAGTGACGAAGATCCATCAGCTATGCACACTTTCCAGCGTCCTCCATTAGCTGCCATAATTCCATTTTCTAGACATTTCCTATTTTGTCTATAATACATTTTATAAATTTTTAACTACAGCTTCTATCACTATTTCTTAATTTTTGCTTCCCTAATAATTCCTCCTTTTGTTACTGTTTATGGGTTACAAAAGTTCTAAATACCATTACTACTCCTTACTTATCTATTGAGGTATAATATATGCTTACCCATGACAGTGGCAAAAATAAGGAATCTATTTGATTAATTTTACAATTCTTGCAAAGTCACCGATAAACATATGCTCTGGTTATAGGTTATCGTGTCGTAGATTGTTACCATATAGTTGTGCTATTAGTGTAAATGGCCTTAATACGAGACGTATGTTAACGAACTAGGATCGCAAATTGGTGTATGGTTCTCCAAGTTGTCAGTGACTGTGACGGTTAAAGTCTTTTATTACTCATTCTTGCCCACCACCTTTAGTGCTCTTTTCTGTCTGACAGCAGGATGAATTGGGTGAAAGCAAGCTAGGTGTGGTCAGGTTGAATAATTGAGATTCCTAATTATTGATTTGAGTTTTTTAGGGATGTTTCAGTTTCTTGGTTAGGTTGCAACTGATAAAAAGTTGGATTCTCGGGAGCGTATCTCGAAATTTTCAGTACTATCACAGATGCATTCGTTTTTTTATCTTTCTAACTCTTAAAAATCACTATCATGTACTTTCCTCACTTTTGTCAGTTTCGTTGCATTCTTTGTCACCACTAGTATTATGGTTTGCGCTTATTGATGTTCTCTCATTCTACCCATTTGAAACAGAAATCTAACCCTATGCATATTTTCTCTCGCATATTGCTATCTATCTTTGTCGTAACGAAGTTCAACACATTTAAGGATTGTGGCATTCACTCAGTCTGTTTGTTTCTCTTACAGCCGAGCTCCCTGATAAACGACGACGTGGACAAATTTCATTGTGGATCCAATTATTAGCAATCAAAGTATCTCCAGCTCTTTACAATCAACTAACATTGATTACTTTTAAGAATAAGACAAATGACAATGCCATCCTGCCATCTCATATTGAAAAGTTGCAAAAACACAATAAACCCTTTAATGATCAAGAAGAACCGAAGTTCTGCCATTTAGAGAGGTATGTTATACTACCACGCTAATATTAACATACCTACTATACGAAGCTAAGGCTTAATAGTATAGGCATCCCGTTTATCCACTAATGTCATAAGATTGTACTTCAGGTAGAGTAACCGGTCTCTATATATGGAGGTTAATTTCTAGTATATAAACTAGTCTTAACCATTAATCCTCAATACTTGCTCGTTATATAAAATGGAATTGTTTGTTTATTTTCTGACATCACTTATTACAAAATCATAGAACAGTACTTATTTGCTAGATAGCAGTGTATGACTTCAAACTACCTCACTTTTCAATGTTTCTAGTTTCCAATAAGTATAATTTTACCTACGGTGCTTTCTTGCGTTTGGACGTTCTATTAATATGTTCATCCAAACAACGATGCATTGAAATATGGGATTCCCCAAACTCATAAATGTCGCTAATAATTTATGATATCTCTTAGTGCTTATAAGTGTTCTCAATAAGTATGTGATCCTCTCATAATTCACGTTCATCTGCTGCCCATTTGCAAGTGATTGTTAAATGTGTAAATTTAGTTGACATTTTACATTTATTAATCTTTTTAGGCCCGAATAGTTGTGAAGATAATACTGCTAGGGGACATATGTGCTTTTGTTATATTGTCAGTAAGCAAATTACTAGACCCATTGTTTTGAAATTGCTATCTGTTTCAAAGGATTTGTCTTTTGCGAACTGTGAATGTATTTTATTTGTAAGACTACGTCCCGAAGTAGTATTCTGTCATATATTTATTGTCTTATAGTTAACAACACTATCCAGCCACTGACTATTTTGAATCGGATGAAATCCAAACTCGTGACCAAAGGGATTATAGGTGATAACTTAAAGCATTGAGCTATGAAACAAGGTTAGCTATATCTCTGAATAAAATATCCCAAATGCAGCTTATACTTAAAGTTTTCCACTGAAGTTTCGAATTGATTTGGAATATGTGGTAACATTTGTTTTCATGCTTTTTAATACCTACATGTTGATTAGCACAAAATCTTTGTTCTGCTCTAATTGGCACGATTAGTTTTCAAGTCGCATAAAGACCAAGTTTTTCTAAATTGTCCTTATTTATAGCTTACCAGAATATTAACTTTTACCCTCTCAAACTCTTTTAGTAACATCGAAGTGTTCGTACTTATACTTGAATCTGATTGTGTAGCTACTGGAAACTTTTCAAAACCACAGATTCGCTTATCGAATTTCTCACTTCACGAAGCCCGTGGTACGAACATTTTCGACAGCAATCAAGTACTTCATTTACGGTAATTGATTCCCTGCTTTTTTGAAAAGCACTGCAATAATCTATCTTTAAGAAACTAGTACTTAACAAGTCAGTATTACGAATTCGTATGAGTCAGTCATGCATCTACGCCCGCCTTTTACAATTGTATGTAAAATCTATACAACCTACCATACTCCATTTTCTTGTTGTATTCCTTCGAATCTCCGAATCAACAACTTTGCTTACTTTACACCCTTTTTGTGAGATTTGTAGTTCAAATTATCCTGGTATTCCTTAAGCCTAACAAATAACTGCATATGTACTTCTTCCCTTAGGTTACCATCATTACCTATGTGGATCGACTATACTACTGCACCCGGGCAAACCACACATACAAGCCAGACAGACATAAATTATGCAGAGCCAGCTGGAAAGTCTGTTAAAAATGTTCATAATCATTGGATCAAATTGCTCTTACCTTTGATATGTTGCTTTCAAAGATCGAAAGCACCAAATGAAATGCCTGGAAAAAACCCATCTGAAAACAGTGTTCATAGTTTTACAAAGCCTAATCAGGCCAACGACCAGACACAGCGGGATATTAGTTTGCATCAGAATTCATCAACAGATAATTCTACAGATCCAGCATTTGTTTGTACAAATGATTGCAGAAGTCGAATAGCAAGTCGAGCTATACTGGATAACAAATCCCTACAGTTTTACAATTCAATTCTTGAGAATGACTCATCCCTACATAATGCAATCGTTAAGTATTTAGAACAGTCATCTGGTGTTCTTGTATTGGACTGTAAGTTAGGTAGTTTCTCACAAACTTGCAGTAGTGATGAGACGACTCTGAAATCCGTATCAGCGTTGTGTGTTGTGCTGATTGCTACCCAGTCGGAAATTATTAAACGACTGTCCGAGAATTGTAGTTTGTATTCTTCTGAAATCGAACCTTCATCAAAAGAAACTAATTATTTGCGACTTTCTGAAGTAAAAACGCTTCCAGATAAACTAATGCTAACTTCCAAACTTGCAGATGATCTTGCTACAGTTCTTATTCGTGCAGGTGTATTGCGTCAGTTAGAGTTGCAAAACTTAAGGCTTTCGGTCACATTGGATCCAAGTGAAGTCCAACTAGCTATCAAAGAACTTATGGATTTGGAGGACTGATCACTTCAAGTGGTGGTACCATTTCGAAAAATTCTTAAATACTTTGTTACAAGCTGTGATATACTTGGTTTTGCATTGATCCTTTGTAATTACTAGTTGATTATCCTCGCTACAATCTTCTTATGGTCCGTCTTCCACTTACGGCATTTTACTAATATGATTATAGTCGTGCCGATTTATATTGATTTTTATAATCTTCCTACTATTACTCTTAATTTTTCTTTGTTTATTGAAACCGCTTGTTTCTGTGCTTCAAAACTTTATAAAAACCAATCATGCTTTTAAAAACTTGTGATTCCTCAGATATTTAGCAATTTAAAGATACAGATGTGTACTTTCTAGCAAGTGGTTGAAACGGAAGAATGTACAGATTCCATGCCGACAAAAACTGTATCTATAAGTATATATGCATTATCTGTATGCCTAAATTACACGGATAATGTTGAGTATTTTACAGCATCCAAATGCCGATAACAAACATCTCTTGTCCATAGTCTGCATATGTATGAACAGTTTATTGGTAATTTCAAATTCTGTTGCTATGATAGCAGATCGAAATTGATTTTTGTACAGTCCTCATATTTATTCACATCATATGCAGCGTATATACATAAATTTAGTAGTCTACTCAGTCATTAAGAGTACGACAGCTGGTAAAATGAAATATAGTCTATGATAACGAATACCCAACGCTACCCTTGAAAGTTTTATCAACACAGGTTGACCCAAAATGGTTAATTAATTCCGCGCGATGTGTGCAGTTACCTTGTGATTTCAGATCTAGTTTTTTTATGTTGTATACAGTTTGCATCGTATTCAATTGTCATTTCCTCTCTTAAAAATCGGTTTGCCTATCTAGTAACTAGTTCATTTTCAGTTATCACTCGGCACACTGATTAACCCTTGGTAAGCAACAACTCTGTGGTTGGTCATCCCTAAGCATCAGTGGATCTCATAAGAGTGCACCATGCCCAAAGAGATTGGGATCGTTAGAAATCGGATAATACTCGGATGTCAACCGTTGCACTCACGTTTTCATGGCCACTGAGCAAACCAAAAAATCGTTTCCGAACATTGAATATATGCAACAAAAAGAGTATTTATTCGATTTTGTCCGAAAAGAGTTTTCATAGATGCGACTTAAGACGTAAATATTGTTCCTCCTACCTATTGCTCGAGATTATAATATGGGATAGGTTGTAGGTAACCGTTTATATGCGATAGTCTTTGCATTCTGCTTCAACGTCTACTGAAGAACTCACAAGAAAAAATCAAACGATAAAAATATGTTCGCCTGTTTACCCAAATGGATGATTGAGAAATATGTATACTCATTAATTACCCCATCTGATTTTTCTATCACATGTAGAAATGTTTACCTAAAGTATTCGGATCGTTGGAACTACTAGAATTATAAAACGATAATTAGAACTTTGTTAGAAATGCGTGTAATTGGTAAAGCTCTGATATTGAAGGAGATATAAAAGTACCAGCATGTATTTAATTCGTTCTTTAAGCTACTACCGAGGGTGCTACTTATGTTGAGTAATTTATTAGTGACACGACACTAACACTCCAGCGCCGATAATATATGTTGTTTCCAGAGTTCTAGAAAAGCTCTTGTTTATCATGTGTGAGTGCGTAAATTTTCTTAAAATCGACTAAGATACAATCGAATGAATTACAATGTATACTATACCAAATGCGTTTATAAAACCACGTTTTTCAATATAATCGATATTTAGTAGATTAGTATTGTAATTCCTTAAAACGTAAAATATAAAAGTAGCATTTTTGACACGAAACTTGGGACAGTTCAACTTTATTGAGAATTGTCATATATATGCTGGGAAAACGTCGCTTAGGCATAAAGATACTTAAGAAATTATATATTCAAATGCAACCTTGTGGGATTTCCACTTCCAAAGGCAGCCAAAAAGTCTTCCTACCGCTAGGAAACATGAATCGTCTGCTAGATGAAGCTATTGGTCGTAAGTTCTAGAGATGTTAATATTTTATCGAAAAATTGACCGTGGTCCATCAAATAAGTAAACTGAACATTCTACATTGTCTGCAAACGTAAGCTCCTTATGCTCCATTTTGTGTATATTAGACACTATTCCAAATAAGCTGACGGTATAATCTTACAGGTCATTAACAGTTGATTAGACAACGGGCCCAGCTAGTTACATATTAGTCCATTAAATCATCTAGTCAGATTTATATGACTCCAGAGATTTTGAAGTGACGGTCAGAACGCACTAGTAAGGAATAAATTAGCTACCATATTGAAATGGTCGTTTATCATTTAGGCGACTGAGATATGACTAGTAAAACCTGCTACTTACAGATACTAGTTATCTCATCATTTGAGAAAATAATCCTAATCATATCAAAAATGGTAAAACGAAACTGACGATGATGGTCGTTTTTGTCAGTCATAAATAAGTGGAGCGGTGACTCAGTGGTTAGGGCATTTAGCTTAAATTATTTAGTCGGAGGCCGAAACTCTACCTCCTTGCCTAGTTCTGAAGCGAATTAGTATCATTAGCTTTTACACGGCCAAGTACAATAATCTGTATCTCTTAAAAGACAAGTTAAACTAAAGTAATACTACCCGATAAATCATTTTGTAAGGAATAGCAAACTGATCATGAATACTAAATCAGTCGACGTGATATGAAGTTGGTATCAATTTGTCTAGTCTCCGTATTATTAAAACGAGGATTTCCGTGATATAATTAAATAAAATGATGTATTTTTTATACAGAAATCTGCATCAATATAAGTAAAAGTAAGACTGGCAATATTTGGTCATGTACAAAACTTGATGAAAAAAAGTGATAGATACATCGATGTCGTTTATGGGAAAAAATGTTTATCTCTGATGTATAATATAATGCTCTCAAATGAAAAAAAAGACGAAAATATTTAGTTGTAACCAACCACTCTTGGAAATGTTGTTGCTTTTGTTGGAATTACTAGTTCACGGACTCGTGGTCTATAACAAAGACGATCTTTGCGAAAATTCAAATCCATACAGCCCAAAGTACCATCGTAACGATTTTTAACTACCTAGTTTATAAAAGAAAATTGCATACATAGCTATTGGTTATTCAGTATTTTCTGAACATTTAGGATAACTAACTACTAAGTCTTCATGCATCGACATATTTTGCGAATGTTTATGCAAGCTCTAGGTAAACTTTTGTCAATCATTATGCATGATGGTCACAATAAGCAACTCAAGGTCAAGGGCACAAAAAAACATTTGTGAAATTCCAACCAGTAGGATGATTTATATGTGCAAAAACATAATGCATATATTGAAGTATGCTTCTATTTGGCATTATTGTATAAAACTACTAACTAGTCTTAGATACTACACAGCTGTTGTGTATATGGAATAATTCAAAGAGCTATAGTAAAAAACTAACCGTTGATTGTTGTAGTACAACTTACCTGTGAGGTCTATATCTATGTACTCGGCTTGTAACTACATCTTTCTCATGTGGGTTAATAACAGTGCTTGGTTGTTTAGGCTTTAATCGTCAAAACATTTATGAATAGCACTGGCTAGCTTAGGGACTCTTGTGTTTACTTTAGGGAAATGAATAGGTCTACATATGTTTGTAGCTATTACTTCTATCAAGTCATATTTTCGTAAAACAAACCATTTGCGGAGAAAATACGCTGTGGCATTTTTTAAAATTTCACAACGGTAATACTCAACACAAATATGTAGTATGCCTGTCAATATAATGTATCCATAGACTATTTACATCGGCCACTTATTAATAATAAACCTTAAATATGCCTATGCCATTCATATAAAAGTTTGACATTGTTAATTTTCTAATAGCCACAAATTAGACTACTATCTGGGAAGTATATGATATAAGCTTAATTTCCCGACATTTGCTCAAACATATTTTCTGAACACTAACTAAGAAAATAAATAGGAATAAGTAGGCAAATGAACGTTTTCTGTACTGAAATCAAAAAATCTCAATGGTGACTGATGAAAAACAAAAAGTCTCAAGTAACTAGTTATTCTTTTGTTTTTCTTGAGAAATTCTAAAAGCCTATTAAGAATGTATAGTAGTATTTGGATTCTAAAATACCAGAAGAAAACTAGGAAATTAGACGATGGGCATAACTTATCCTTACTAATCTATTTACTTGGTGATCAGCTGGTTTCTGTTGATGAGAGAAGCTTTAAATCTATAACTCTATGGTTAAAAGCCAGCTCTATTTGAAATACTAAATGATCACTATCTAATAATTAAATAACTTGTAATTCTATTGTTGATGTCATGCTTCCAACCAACTAGACACAAAACGCATCAGTAGAGAACAGTTTGTTCCGTGTTGGACAATTAGAATCAGGTAGTAATAAAAAGTGTCTGATTAAAATAAGACTAGAAAAATTCAGTGTAATCACTATCCTATTCAATTCTCTTGAAGATGAGTCATCATATCAAGTACTAAAATGGGATACATTCGGGGATAATTATTTTTCTCAATCAAGTTAAACAGCATAATCTACGGAGATGGAGCATTGATTAACTATGCTGATTGAGCATTATTGAAATGATAGAGGAAAAGGTGAGGGAGCAAAAATAGACAACGTTTATCTTTATTAAACCCTTAAACAACCATACTTTTCGTCTCTCCAGACGTTATCAATGGTTGTCAAGATAGATAGTTTGATAGATTCTTAAATCAATACATATATGTAAACTCTACTAACAAAAAATCCCTTAAGTAGACAATAATAAAGTAAAAAATATTTATCTAATGACTGTAATTGGTGAGAATATCATACTTAAGTCTACTTATATATTTCGGTCAAAATAGTTACTGGAATATCAATACATGTTAATGAATTACGCAACACCTGTAGATTTATGAAGTAAATAGACTAAAAAAATAAATATAAAACTGACCCATAGAGCTGCATAACGCCGAGGATTTTAAACAATTTGTTAGAATGAAGAATCATTTCATTAAATAATACATAAAGTACATGACAAGTGTTACCATACGAATATGAAAAATGAATAAATTTTGTATACTATTTAATTAACTGTATTCATTGAATGTAGTAAGCATCTATTGAACGATAAATTCTAACTGACTACTGTACATGGCTTTGAGTTACATTGTTTCTGCAAAGGTTTAGGATAACTACCCACTTTCTAAGACTGGATTAAGTTGGACGGGATTCAAACCTTAAACCTGCTGGTTAAAAGATGAGTAATTTAAATACTAACTCACCACTTCACAAATCCTAATAACTATGCGATAATCATGTAGAAGGCATCAATCGTATCCATCTTTAACAGAAAAAATCACAGCAACAATGAAACTTAACTTTGATTCAAAAAGCCGTTTAAAATAGAAGTTATAGAAAGAGAATCGAAAGTTTACAATTCAGTGTGAAGTGTTGTAAAACAACAAATCGGTTAGAGCTTATATCACTGATTCGAATAGTTGATATATTAAAATGATAAATGGATTGAGAAATATCCCTGACCAAGAAACATAATTAACTTTTAATAATTCAAATTAAAAGAGGAAGGATTTTTGATTTTTCTGGAAAATGTTATTACAACCAGGACTGTTTACTTGCGATATGATAAAATCTTAAACGTGATAAATATCTGGCATCTATCTACATCAGAATCAATAGTAAACAGAGTGCAAATAAAACTAATAAAGAAATAAACGAAACAATTAAAATCTTCGGGTGTTTTATGTGAATAATTATGAAAGATAATTGTATAAATGAATGCAATAAATAATGAAGATAATTTGTAACATGAATTCATACTGCCTACGGATCTATTGATGCTTTTTGACCAACTTAAGCACCAATCCAAGCATGTTTGTGATGCGATGCTCCCATTACACCCCCCCCCCACATCTAAACGCAAAATGTTGTTTAAGGATTAGTTTACGTTGGCACCAAAATTAGTGATAAGGAGCGAAGAAGCTGAGTGTATTGACCGCCTTACTTATCTTGAGAGTTCCATCAATTCTAGTGGTCTAGTGTCTGATAAAATCTCGGTTCGTATACAGAAGGCTCGATTGGCTTTTGCCAATCTGCGTCACTGGTGGTGCAGGCGAGACATTCGTCTACCTACCAAAGGATGCGTTTATTGTGAAGTAGTCCGATCCGTTCTACTTTACGGATGTAAAACATGGCCATTAGGGATAGAGGATTGTGTTTGCTTGGGATCACCGAGTAGGCAAAACGTAGGTCAGCAATAGAGTACTAGGTAACTATAGTAAACCGATTGACGAAGAGCTAAATCTTCATCAGTGGAGGTGACTAGGACACGTGTTACGTATGCCAAACCACCGCCTACCTCGACGAGCAATACTGTCTAATGTAGGAGTAGGCTGGAAGAAAGCTAGGGGAGGCCAAACCAAAACATGGCACCAGTCCATGAAGTCATTAACAATTGGGTTAAGTCACGTTAATAGATGCAGACTACCTGGTTGGGGTCCGCGTGATGATCGTAACAAATGGCTCAAGATCGTTGGCGCAAGAGCATCCATTCCTCGTCTTCCTTCAAATGTTAAGCTTCTGAATACATCATAACTTTCTGTTTACTGAATTATGTTTTTTAAACCTTATCTTTGATTATTAATCCTCTCCATTAATACTGACACTGTTACTACCTCCACTACTTTGAGATTCAGTCAGACATTTTTTATCTCTATCTGCTAATTAGGACATAGTAACTTGAATTGATGTACCCGCGTAGCAAGTTCTACATTGTAACTGACTGACTGACGGATCTATTGAAAACCTATAAAACTAAATAATTGTCTCATCATTAGTATAGTACGCTTCGGTAGTGTGTACTCGTAATCCTGCTAGGAATCGGAACCAAAACTGCGTGGTCTAACAGTATGACGGCATGACTAAAAATCAGTCACAGTGGCACAAATGAATTGACTATTTACTTTCCTTTAAATTCTGGTCTTTAAAATTACTTTATGACGTTTGTTACGCGAATCATATTCTCTATACCTAATCATTATTTATACTATCAAAAATATTACTACTACTACTACTGCTTTGGTATTCATCTCACCGCGTTTATATGATGTGGCGACTTTGGCAGGTGTACATATGTTCTGGGTTATACGTTCCTTATAACTACTTAACTGATGCAACACCAACTCCAAGCGATTCGTAATCTAAAGAAATAATAACTAAACATAGTTTATGGAGGCTTACCTCACTTATAATAAAATAATCATTCGGTACTGTTTGATTCTCAATGATTCTACAGATGATGTCAGTCTAATGTGAAATCTTAAAAACCAAAACTAATCTCTACAATCCTTTTAAAGGAACGGAAACAAGTAATGAATAATAAGTAACGAACCTTAGTAATGATAAACTGAAGAAAATAATTAACAAAAATTAATGATAAACTTTAGAAGTTAGATTAGTCATCTATATAGTTTTATGCCTAAATGAGATTGGGTTTCTATATTTTTCAGTATACTACGTGAAAAGTGGTGAAAGTAGTAAGAATAAGAACACATGTACTCGTTCCAACAAGTTCACTAATCAAATTATATATATATATATATATATATATATATATATATATATATATATATATATATATATATATATAATATATATATATATATATGGCAATCATGAACATGTCTCAATTAGTAGTTAGTGCTGGGTTTGCAAAATCAGTAACAGATTTCATGTATGTGTGTGTGTGATGTGAGAATTAGTGTCATTGGTCGCTTACCCAAAGTGAAGTCACAAAACATTACATTGTTTGAAATGATATGAGCTACTATTACTAGTAATGTTTGTGGACAAAATAAACATATTGAAACATCGGCATAACTACTCGTTTGACAACGAGTTTTGACGTGGCTATCACAATGAAAATAGACGTTACAGAGAGGTAAATTGAAAAATTAACATAATTTAGGTAAATAATTAGCGGTAATTTGTGTACTAGGCTAAATGTAAAAATGATCCAGTGTGTAAAATGTTAATTCCTCCTCAACAGAAGAAATATCAATCAATTCACCGTCTATTCCTAGTTATTTCATGAGCAACTATATTGATATTACTAGTACTGAGTTGGATAAAATAACGATAGTTACTACTCAATGATAAATTAGTGGAAACATCTGGTACATAAAAGTTTAATTAGTGCGAATAACAAGCTTAGCTGCGACTATTCTAGTTACGGCCCGGGATGATACCGCCTGAAGAGGCGCCAGTTCTGAAGAACTGAAGATATGCCATGACGACTAGTGCTCACTAGACTGACACCTACGTCTAGGTATTCAAGATGACAACCTTCAACTATCGATCATTAAACACAATGCACCACGCTGTTGAGTTATTTAGCATAACGATTACATTGAACACTTAGTAGTGTTCATATCAGTACCTAATATCAAACATTACTTACTACTCTAAAACCAAGTTCGTTTTGTTCAATAAATAAATCCAACAATTATTCACCATATATATGTCAATCGGTTAATCAAAAACAAAGTAGAGCTTGGAATATAGGTGCTTTAGCTCAAGTTCCTATACCACAATCAGCACTATGGGATCAAATTAATAAGATTAACACCACAATAAACTCAACAACAACGAACGGGGTATGCACAAAAAAAGGAACTCCAGATATACGAGAGTAAATGCACTAGTCATTATAGTTATTACTCAATCTCTCCAACCATTGACCGCGATTTTCGCTTGGGAGGCCATAATTAGGTAATATGCACCGGCCAATACGACTTAGACTAACAGTTAATGAATTCATGCACCAACACCAGGATTTGCTCTGTGCCTCTACCTTTCTTTTCTCATACTCTTATATCCGTCAACATTGCATACAGAGGTAGTTAGTGATGGGTATACGTAACACGTGTCTAATAGCCTAAGTCGACGAAGATTCAAAACCTTATCAACAGACTTATCACTTATGCCTAATACTCTGCACCTAACCACATAATTGCTTACTCAGTCGTTTCAGGTGATGTGAGTGATATTTCGAAGCTATCTATAATCAAAAACCTACCCTCTATTTTCATACTGGATGTTTCACAATCATACGTTACTATACTGCGAACTATTGAGCATAATGTTCGTCTCGTGGTTGGCAGACAGATATTTCGCCTACGTCGTAAGTTGTCAAAAACCAAACGAGCTTTCTGAATCCACGTCAAGATGTCGTCAAGGAAATAAGAAACGATCCTGACGAATACCATTTGAGGTTGATAATTCTGACGACTATTCGCTATAAGTTACAACTCGACTGGTAGTGTTCGAGGTTCATAAGGTTCATGTACTTCTGTGGTACACTTTTCGATAACAAATACTACCATATGACTTCTCGGACTAGAGAGTACAGTGTTTCTTACAAGTCAAGAAATACCTCTATCGTCAAATGTCGGCGAGTACGTTTATATTTTAAAACTTTACGAAAAGTGAATATCTGACTAACATATCCACATCCAGGTACGAAACCAGTCTAGTCTGCATGTATACAAACAATAAGTAATTCTGACAGTGAAAATAAATTTAAACGAATAAAACATAATGAACATTATTCGGCATAATAATAAATAAATCAATAGAATTAGACGTTAGTAACTGTCCAAATTTTTGGCTACATACATACATATGCATTTGTACTAAGAGTCAGTCAATATTTTGCCAATAAAAGTAATATTCCACAATTATGCATGAATCTCGAATACAAGCATCTACATGAATGGATACATAACAAACTTAGACTTATTAATAAATACGAACTAACAATGTTAATATTGTTATCAGAGCTAATAGTATTTTTTATGAATTCGATTATCATAGTTACAGGTACAAATTTATAAGAATAGAGATAACAAAATTAAGCATACTACAGCTGACTAACAGGATAAAAGGTTCTTTAAGACCAACAGAACCTGATGAAATGCAATTCATATACACAGACGCGCAAATACACAATCCGAAGCATTTTACATTCACTTGTTACACTGATGATTAATACTTTTAAAAAAGTAGATACGCCAAGAAATTAACAGAGGGATTCAAATAAGTTAGATAGTTATTTAGTCTGCTATAAACGATATGGGACACGATATAAATGCGAAGTAGTAGTCATTAAAAATTACGTGATAGGAAGTGACTAGTCAGTTCAACTATCTGAGTAATGAACAAAAAATACGAAAGGAGTAAACAGAAACAAACGAAGGGTAAGAAAAATCAGCTGGCTGGATCTTTTCAAGCCAAGGATGGGATAGAACTACTACAAACTTGTTTTAAATAAAAAGATCGGTTAATTCAAATTCCTATAACTTCTGCTTTACTTAACAGTGTTGCATTGTCATTGGAGATTAAACTTCCAAGTTTTTGAAGAACACAATACCACCAAAATTAAGACTCTTCACCATTATTTCACTTCCGCATTTTTATTGTGAGCAACGCGGATGAGTGATATAACCTATTTAATACATAAAGATACTACCCGATTGAC
This sequence comes from Schistosoma mekongi, assembly GCA_034768735.1. Lineage (NCBI taxonomy): Eukaryota > Metazoa > Platyhelminthes > Trematoda > Strigeidida > Schistosomatidae > Schistosoma > Schistosoma mekongi. The sequence continues at coordinate 11,014,051 of CM068309.1, read as the reverse complement.
AGGGTAGGATTCGGACGATGACAGTTTGCAGAATTCATTTAGTCGATAAGTTTTTCTGGGTATTGAATAACAATTTAATTTTACATGATATACTAACTTTTAAACCTTTAGATTTGCTTCGTGAATAATAAAACAGCAGGTCGGGAAATATATTATTATTATTATTATTATTATTATTATTATTATTATTATTATTATTATTACATAGACAACGTGGTTTTATTAGATAAGAGATAAATGAAAACATATGAGTCAGTAGACATCTATGTATCCTCAGAGTAGGAAATTGCTGAACCTCGACTACATACAAGGCTACACTAATGAGTGTAAGGGGATAATATGTTGACAAGCCAAACTATATTAAAATGGATTCCAACTGTATTCGACAACATACGAGAATACATAACAATTAGTAGCATACGAATTTCACCTAAAGTACTTTACCACTTAGTTACTAGCTTAAAAACTATCCGACTAGTGAAGCAATGTAACCAACCATTATCCAATTAAAACTGTTACAAATATATGCTATACAGCGTAATATAATAAAATGAAAGGACTTTTGTCTTGATTACCAATACATATTTAGACGAAAATTGAATATAACGTTTGTCTTACATAGACGATCTTGATATTGTTTACAATTTTGATGTTGAAATAGTGTAATTACGAATTTACTAATATCATTCATGAATTGCTATTGGCACCAATATTAAAATACAGGTAGATTTCTTCTACAAGTACCAAATTACCTTGTTGAGATGACGGTATGTTTATGACGGACTGAACTCAGGAAGCGTTTTACATTCAAATGTATTTTCATAATTCACTAATATAACTTTTGGATGAGTAGAATATGCAGAAAGCATATAAAAGCTGACAGCTTTGATGTAGAAACTCATGAAGCTTGTATTGACTGAATAATGAGCAGTGACCGACGCCACGTTCATCTAATCCTTGGTGCTAATTAAGTTCCACCGACTAAACTGCAATGTGACCACTGGTCTAAGCAACTCCACATCGCCTGGACTATGCTTCGATTTAAGGTGATTGAAGAGAGTCGACAGGAAACCCTGTCTGATTTAGATTTCATTCCAAATGGCACTTGTCAGCAAATGATACTTTCTGTAAGATTCGAACTTGCACTAACCAATTTCACAGTATGGGAGGTTAACACTGATCTAAGAGGATAAAGATATGTAACTTTGAATTTCTGATGTAAAAAAATAAACCAGAAGGTTCTGAATGAGTAGTAAGCATCCTTAATATCCACCCAAAATGAAATATATACAATACATAGAATGCTTTTCTGAGAACCAACTATCAAAAAAACAGATACTAAATGGAAAAATACAGATTTATCAAAAGTTATTTCTAAAAAGAATCAAGAGGATGTAGAATGTACGTTTTAAAGTATTATGTAATTAATTAGTCTTAATCTAGCCTTAATAATTTACCTTAGGATTTATCGGTTTGCATACAATAACTTTTAATTTATCTAAGTTAGATTTTGAATGGCAAGTGGAATCCAGGACATACGTTTCGCCCTATTTGGAACTCGTCGGGTGGATGTACCCGAATCCCAATGTTGATGTTCATAGTGGAATTCGAACTCAGTCCGTTTCGTGCCAAACTCCACCACGTTTACCACAAGACAACTGAGTCCAGACAGCCACACTTGTGCGACTGTGAACACCAACATTAGGATGCGAATACATCCAGCCGACGAGTCCCAGATAGGACAAAACGCGAGTCCTGGATTCTACTTGCCAATCACAATCCAACTTGAATAATCCTTATGAACAATCGCTGTATCGAGGCAATCCGCTGAGGATACATATATAGCAACAGAGACTAACCACCTTCAGTTTATAACAAATAAAATGGAAGATACAAGTTCATCCTAGTAATTTAAATTTATCATACATTTTAAATGGAGTCGTTAACTTATATCTTCATAAAGCATAGCATAATTAACAAATTTCTAAAATTTGATTGAATATGCCACAGATTGATGTTAGCAGGGTACCACCGACAACCAGGGAGCACTGGAAAGCCGTTTTGTTCTAGTGTGGAATTCTTTAGCAGTATACACCCTAGATTCCGCCCTAGGGGCTTCAGGTTAACGAACATTTAACCTTCTGCACCACTTGGACAGCCCGCACCCAATAGTAGAATTCCCACTTCCATCAATTTGTGATATATATATATATATATATATATATATATATAGTGCGACGATAATCGATTGTCATTCGTGATAACTGTCTCATTCCCGACAAATCTTTGCTAGCATCAGTCTGTGAAGTATTCAACCAAATAAAAATATGAATCTTTACGAAATTAATCATCTCAATTAAATTTATAATAAATAAAACAAAGGAAAAAATGTCAACTGAAGAAAGTCGGAAGTACGTAAGAGAAGAATATGAATCACAAAGTTAGGAAAACGAGGAATCCTTATTGAAATTATTTACAGAATGAACAATCTTAACAACAAATGAATAAATATAGAACTATAATTAGTAAATTTATGATTTTGCTGATAGAAACGTGTAAGCTAAACAGCTTAACATTGAAGAATTTTTGAAATCTAACTACACATTTGTTATAATTGTCAAAATATCACAAAATAATCATGAAATCAACTGTTTGTAAAAAAAGAGCTCCATTTACTACGACAAACAAGTTGAAAACTAACATGTTCATATTGTTAAAATGGAATATTTTACTAAAATGAACACATCACGGTCTTGAAAACCTAAAACAATCAATTTGAATAATAGACATCATAATCTTTCAAACACATTTTAGGGGGACGGTTGACTGATATATTTATTTGCTAAGCATAGAACCGTATACTCAGTTTTGAGCCATACCTTAATGGATCGATAGGTTAATAAAAATAATCGGTATCCAAAACCGAAGTAGGTGGAACATAATTCAAACCTGTAATTCACTAGTTGCAAGTCAAACTCTTTAATCACTGTGCGATTGCTCAGCTGAGAGGGAGAAGATAATATTGTTCACGGTTAAAGAGCCGCTAAAACTAAGTAAATATGAACGGTAAGGTTTCGTATTTGATTCTCTGGTAAAACAACTAACAGGAAACTGCAATGCATATATATATATATATATATATATATCCACTATGATGATGACGATTTTCGACTTACTGGAACACTACATTTACTAAATATCCTAGTATGATAAGTATGCACGCATGCATACAGACATATAGATGTAACGATGAATAAAAGTTAAAACCAATTAGTCGTATAAGTAACAATGAATGACAGAATGAAAGATGAAGCCAAATAACTTAGCTGGTAGGTTAGATTGCTTCATACAAAAATATCTTGCAAATACGGTGTGATCAGAAATGATAACATACTCACTACACTTAAAATTTTACCTAAAAGCACCCTAGAGTTGATCCATTTACATAAGATAAGGAAATTCAAAACAATGTGTAACGAAAGTAAGTATGAACTAGTAAAAGTACACGAATACATTAGAGGAAAAGGCAGGTAAGAAATGGTATACATAATCCATTGTCGTTACAGCCCTTTACCTTTAAGTAGTTGTAATTTATTAATTTGCACTTAGAAGAAAAACAATTTTTGCATAACTACAAGTATATTTAAAACGAAAATATTCCGCGAATAGTTAAGTCAGAAATTGAATGGAAAACGCAGCTTAGGCATTCAGTACACCAACTCACTGTTGAAAGATAACAGAATCAGGTGATTTTATTAACAGTAAATATTAAACTTGAAAACCAGCACGTTCTTCATAAGATGTAAAATGTGTAGAGAGATATCAATGAGGGGTTTAAAGATAAGGCGATTCTATAACTATCCTGTTTTGATCAAATCACCGACTATCACTAGAACTACAAGTTAGGTTTGGAAATCTATCTAAGTAATCAAATAACATCACAAGGGATTAACCACACCAATACGTACTTTAGGCCAGTCGGCTGTATGGTTACATGTAGATAAACAGATATTCTATTAAATAAATCCGGTTTGATCAATATTTATAATACAATTTGCTGGATATAAGACATTAGAACAATTCCATTTATTCAAAGTAAACAATATAAGATTAAGTATAATGCTACCGTGTAATTAACAATAAGTAAATAATGTCTCATTTGTCTCATGTTACACCAATGTTGTGAATAAACAGATTTTTCACATAAAATGAAAACAATTTAACACTGCATTTCAATCCCGAAAAACAACCAATTTAGTTAATTACTAGTATTCACAAGTGGTTGGTAATAGAAATCAAATTAGATAACTTAAAGAAAAACACTTAGAAATTCAGAATGAAGTACAATAATTGAAACAAACATGTTTACCACGTTTACAGTAGAGCACAATCTTTTTAAACAGTATGATGATATTTTTCTCCCTAAATAGTATTTGAATTATTATTATCAGTACAATCTAGGATAGGAGATTCACGTTAACACAGACCTGAACAAAACACATCTCGTTAAACGCCAATGAGTTATCCACAAAGTTGTTGAGTGCAGATAGCTACTAACTCGTTTAAATATATATATATATATATATATATATAATATATATATATATATATATATATATATATATATATATATATATATATATATATATATATATATATATATATATATATATATATATATATATATATATATATATATATATATATATATATATATATATATATATATATATATATATATATATATATATATATATATATATATATATATATATATATATATATATATATATATATATATATATATATATATATATATATATATATATATATATATATATATATATATATATATATATATATATATATATATATATATATATATATATATATATATATATATATATATATATATATATATATATATATATATATATATATATATATATATATATATATATATATATATATATATATATATATATATATATATATATATGCATTTATGATTGTAAACAAAAATTCACTAATCCTGCTGACAACCATAACACAGAAACGGTTTCATTCCTGAAGCTCAAGTAAAATGAAATGCGTATCCTGAATTACACTGCTAGTCACAGCACAAAATATTTTTGAACTTGGAACTTAAACGCAACATCAAGGCATCAGCTCAAAATTCAAATTTTCACCATAAACTGATCAGTCTCAGTCATGAATATCAGAAAATGGAGGACTATACACACTTATTAACACATTTAGTCAATGAAAAAGTGTGCTTTTTGCAAAAGAAACCCAGTATGGTTGAAAGAATGAAATATCTGACGACCAGATATCACTATAGGATGTAATATTTGAAAATGTTAATACTTTACAAAAATGTACATAACTTTAATAGCTTTCATATTGTATATGGAAATTATATATATATATATATATATATATATATATATATATATATATGCATTTATGATTGTAAACAAAAATTCACTAATCCTGCTGACAACCATAACACAGAAACGGTTTCATTCCTCGGCAAAAATACATTGAATAAATTTTTCCTTTCATAAATCATATACACTATCAATATGAAAATCTCACTGTAAGGTATTTATATGAAAAGAATATTACCACAGTTATCCAGTGTTTTTTTTAATTTTTCAGTGGCTGTCTAAGTAAGGTCATTCCCAAATGACAATTTGTTGAACACAAAGAAGTTTTTGAAATTATCTATGATCTTTCATTCCTGTTTACACTATAAGACTAATGAAAATGTAAAGCTTTATAGAAGAAATGAACTTTGAAGAATGAGGTTGACTTCAAAGTTTCTTACACAAAGACTCTGACTTCAATTCTGCAAAAAAGAAAGTTTTATATTATTCACCATTTGCAGAATAGCAGAGACGCAATATATTTTCATTTGAACTTAAAAAATGTATACGATATGATCCACGAACACTTAGTTCAAAAACTATACTTAGATTAATCATGTTTTTGCATTTAATTTTATATTCGAGCTTATTATTTGGCGAAATTTGTTATGTTAATTTTCCTAAGTAGCCATGGAGAAACAATATGGATTCGAACCTAGCAAAATTCTATAGACGAGACGAAAGGAAAAACGGTAGGTCAGTGGTTAAAAGAATTAACTTATAAACACTAAGCCATAAGTCGAACTCCATTTCACTTTAGTTCGAGCAATTGGACAATATTACTAGTTCTCTCGTCTAGATTAAGGCACCTAGAAAAGTATTATACTGACCTTATGGTAGACTCTGTTTGGAATGAAGTAAGTTAAGCGTATGACTCAGTAACCAATGTTTTCCTACTGTTGCGATAAAAATAAATTGGTTTCATACAGTAAAACCATGATTAAACTGTGGCAAATTCTACTTAGCTAAAGTCTACTCAAAATTGCACTAGTCATTAGTTTAAAATAAATCTGCAAAAACCTCGATTTACCGTTTGCATTTGCATCTGCTGGTGAACAGAAAAATATTGTTCCAGCTAATTTAAATGCATATATACAGACTAAGCAATCCATATATTATTTACAATTCATTATGAATTAAATAAACGTCAACTTGGAATCTATTGAAAGAAAATAATCAGCGCAAAAGTCGTGAATCTGCCGTATTTATTAAAAATGTGATATATGATAGTCGAAAGTTTGATTAAAATATTTATAAAAACATGTCCATCTTTATAAATCAACCCGTCAATGGAAATGTCAACAGAAATTATAACTAGTCAAAAGTACTTAAACTAAACATATCGATGTAATCACGAAGTATTGTCAAATATCAGCAAAACAGTACTGTATGGCAACCTGTTTTTCAGAATTAGAGTTCAAACTTCACAACACCTATTTCGGTATCAATAATTCCCATATTTATAGTCTGGATTGAATCTAAGTAAGTAAATCTGTACCTGATAAGATTGGAAACGCTGAAAAAGGTATATCATCAGGAAGACAAGTTGCTACCATCACGTGGAATTATATAATAAGAGATAACAAAATTTGGTCAGATTATTGAAAGCAGGAATAGAAACCATTGAGATCAAGCCTAATACTTCGCAGAGCTATAAAGTTATCAATCGGTGAGCACAATAGTGCACTAGTCTTGTTTGTCAATAAATTTTCATCAGGTTCTACATTCATAAATCCAAAATGAATAGTCGACTTAGCCGACAGTTGATACTAGTATACGAACAACATCTAACTACAAAAGTATTCTAACAAAGAAACACAAAGAAGAAATTAACATGTTTCTAAGAGATGAAAATCTACCGATTGCGAGACCAAATATGGGATAGGGAGTTACTTATATTGACAGAGCCGACTATATTAACAAAATGACTGATTTCAATAATGATAAATTAAAATTTCATAAACTAGGTGACCAGAAAGAACCATGCAATAAGATATATAATGAACTCAATAAGTCCTTAAAGAAGCTCAAAGATTAACAGACAATCCCCAGAAATGCATACGAAACAATTAAGCCAATAGTAACTTATTTACTAAGGCTCTATGGATTGCAAAATGTACACTAACTAGATGTTCCATCACTACTAATTTTATGCATGCACAATTCTCCTTACCATACACTATAGCAAAATAACTTGAGATTATACTGAAGTTAATCAACATACGTTGTGAAATGTTGTGTTAAGAATTCATTCCAATTTGTCAACGAAAAGAAGAATATGAACACTCGAGGACAAACAATGTTGTCATCGGATGTAACACTATAATTTACAAACGTCCAAATAATGCAAACTATCAAATACGCATGTGAGCAGCATAAAAAAATGAGATAGAAACTGCGATCCCTATCGGTGTCACAAGGAAGTTACTGTTAAACTGCACCATAAATGTGAATAACATATTTAACGGTGAAATCTATAGGCAGGAGGATGAAGTAATCATGGGTTTACCACTATGTCACATATTAGTTGATGTTACTTAGCCAAACCAGAAAACTGTCAAATAAAACAAGATATTCAAAAGTCCACATCCTACTGTCGACATATGGATGACATATTCACCCATTGTAAAAATGTTACAGTACAGTTAAAAATTCTTAAGCAGTCTAGTGAAATATACCAAGTCATTAGGTTCACAAGTGAGGAAGAACATGAAGGTAGGACAGCATTTCTAGATGTTCTATTAATCAAAAGGTTTGACAGATCAATAGGAAGGAACTTAAACAGAAAAAGCACGTAAATAGAGAAATATATGCATTTTATTAGTTTCGAACCTCTCCAATACAAAAAAGTCTGATAAAAACACGGTAATAGAATAACAACCATATGCTCCACTGATGCGGCATCTTGCGTGATACGACTAAAGAAAATGAACATCCCAGGAAGTTTACGAAGTATATTACCACGAACGTTAAAGTAGAAATAGTCCAAACCACCTCTAAGAAATCACTGTTCATGCGTTTATAATTCGGTGATTCTGCCAGTGAAAAATAAATACAGAGGTTACTCAGAACGGTTCAGAGAACGTTTAATGTTGGAAAGCTACGATTAATCTTTCCGCGCTTACGATGGTAACACCAAAACTAAGAGACGAATTATTTAGAATGGATACTTCCTTTTGCATCTATAAACTCAGCTGCTCCTAAGGAGCAAGCTATATTGTCCGATGTTTTAAAAAATCGCATTTTCGTGCTCGTAAATATGTCCCAACGCAGATGAGTAGATGCGTGGTTAAGACGGTTAACAGCTCAGATGAGATATTATACTGAGAGCATTAATCAGTCATTTTCAATAGTATGCCGTGTTAATAACTGTCTACCGAAGTTGGTAAAACTCAAATTATTTCAAACGGCAGAATCAATAGCCATTTAGACTAAAAAAGCGGATCTTTGAATCCAAAAGACAACATTAGACTAAAGAAGTGATTAGTCATCTTAATGATAAGCCGACCCAATTTGCTTAATATGCATATCGATTTTTCCCACTTTGTAACGTCTTAACTTTTAGTTTCCTTTTCTAAATATTATTACTGCTCATATCACTGTATTATTATCATTGTCATTACTATCACTATTATTATTTATCTCGTAACCAAATGAGCAGCATTAATGAACATCCATTTCATTTTACTATTTTAAAACCATTTTATATCTAACTTTAGTCGTTGTTCAAACATTCATTTTGATTTGTATTCACATTGTTGATTTATTCCCCACCCGATGATATATAATCTTATTGATAAACGATCACCCTAACAATTTCAGTTGACACATAAACTGATTAAAGTTGACATCATATCATAAACCAGTCATTTTGAGAACAATCCCAATTGTATGCTCCGTAATCTGCTTTAAAAGATATTTCCGCCTTAAACTTGGCAATTTATCACTGTGGCTCATTAATTGACTAGGATTTATAAATATAGAACTTGATGAGAGTTTATCGAAAAGAATATTTTTCGTTCATAATTACTTTGTTTTAATGTAAATGGGAATTGAATTGATATGGTTTGTGGAGATTGGTGGAAGTGGGAATTCTACCATTGAACGCCGGCAGGCTCAGTGGTGCAGAGGACTAGATGTTCACCAACCTGAAGTCCCTGGGACGGAATCTAAGGTGTGCACTTCTGAGTCCTATAATAGGGTGGAACAGCTGTCTAGCGCTCCCTGGTTTTCGATGGTACCCCGCTAACATCAATCTGTGACGTATTCAATCAACTACAAATGGGAATTTTCCAACAATATATATATATATATATATATATATATATATATATATATATATTGGTGAAAAAGGTTATAACAACCATCAGGTGTCTAAAAGCAAATGGACAGGAATAACTTGCAGACATGAATGTAACAACAAAAAAATTGCATTGCATAAGGAGACGAAATTTAGTTAGTGAAATTAGACAGATCTGATGAAAAATATTTTATATTCCAATTAAACGATTTTGGTCTGACCAAATATATACATGATCAGATAGGAAACAAGATATTCATATAAAATGTAGAAACAATATTAATTTGTACATTTGCTTTCAACAACTAAGTTAATATTGATTAAAATACTTTACTAATTACTTAGAACAATAGAAAATGATGAAAACCTACAGGTCTGCATACATACAAGCTAATATTCACATTCCTCAATGGTTGATGAAGTACTATGTTTTGTGAGATTACATGGAAGATGGTTATAAGAGTCTCACCAGAAATCTTGCGACTAGCAAGTACAGGCTTGTATACTAGACTATGAGTTGTAACCAGAACACGATAAATTTAGTTTGCTCAAGCCTCGTCACAGATTCGAACCGCAGTTGACTACTGATCGCTTAAGTATCTGGACTAAATAGCTAGTTTGCTAGAGACTAAAATTCAATTCAAAACCGATTGCAGAAATGTGTACTTCGTAAATAAATTATAACAAATAGTTATTTCTAGTTGCATTCATAATAAACTTGGATCAAGAAAGAAAATAAATTGATAGATTTGAACAAAAAAAGAATAACAAATGTCACAGAATGAGGTTAATTCATTTATTTCGCTGTTCCTCTTAATTAATTAATTAATTTGATTGGATACGTCGCAGATTGATGTTGGCAGGGTACCATCGAAAACTAAGTAGCACTGTACGGGTGTTCCACCCTAATATGGAGCTCAGCAGCACGCACCCTAGATTTCGCCCCGAGGGCTTCAGGTTGGTGAATACCTAACCCTCTGCACCACTGGGTTGGCCAGCATCCAATGGTAGAATACCCACTGCTCTAATCACTTGTTTATAATGTCTCCACTACTCTTCCCTTCTAATTCTTCAGGTTTACATCATACGAAGTATGTAAAGTAATTTTAAATAATGTTTATAATGATTGTTATTTAGGTTGTGAAGCAGCTGAAGAGAAATCACGAAATAAATGAATCCATTCTATTTTGCTACACTCGTTATTCTATCTTTATTCAAATTTATAAGTGGGAAAAATTGTATGAAATGAATTGATAGAGACTTCGATTATGTAATTTATTACACAGACAAAGTTGTTTGCATTAGTGTGGCTAAAATCCCTGAATAAAGCACAAACAATGAATGTTGCAGCGAATATACAACCCTGTAATAAACACATACCCATACTTTATAAATCTTAAGGAATTTGTAGAAATAATAATAACCTTGTTCATTAGGATATATACAGTAGAATAATTAGCCTATTAAAACGACCTGAAAGGCGGTACAAAGTAAATAGATTAAGAGAAACACAGATATAGTGGAATTTTCTATAAAATGTCACTATAGTCTACAGTAAACATTCGGAGAAGAATGTAATTCAATTTTTCGTATTTGGTAGTGTATATTTAGTATGTTCGACACGATGATTTAATAGCCGTAAAGTGGGATGAATAGAACTAAACAATTTTGATAATGCGTGAAATTGAAGATAAAATGATTAGATCGAGCAGCTTAAAATATTTGTCAGCAACTGTAAAAGTATAGCTTATTTTTAGGAGTTAAATAATTTATCTACAATTATCTAATTCAAACTAAAAGAGATGGTCATGTACACAATACTTTAGTGTTCACTTCCAAAGAGACGAATACTAATATAGCTGACTATTAAATGTAAAAAGTGGCTTGATAATCGACTGGAGGTTGGCATGAAACAGGTTGGTAGTTGCAAACTACCTGATTGGGGCCTATGTAATAACCATGATCAGTGATTGGAGACGTGACAGACAGACAGACAGACAGTTACAACGTAGAACTTGGTACATGCGTACGTCAGTTCAAGTTGCCATGCCTCAATTAGCAGATAGAGATTAAATTGTCGAATCAGATCCCAGAGTGGGGAAGGTAGTAACAGAGTTAGTATTCATGGAAGGGAATAGAGACCGAGAAGATTTAACAAAATATGATCCAGTAAAGATAAAATTATGATAAGTTCAGAAACTTAGGATTTGGAGGAAGACAAGGAATGGATGCACCTGCGCCATTGCCAACGATTTTGAGCCATATCACCCAAAGTCTCTAACCATTTATTACGAGCGTCACGCGGACCCCAACCAGGTAGTCTGCACCTATTAACATGGCTCAGCCCAATTGTCAATGACTTCATGGACTGGTGCCATGTTTTGGTTTGGCCGCCCCTAGCTTTCTTCCAGCCTACTCCTACACCAGACAGCATTGCTCGTCGAGGTAGGCGGTGGTCAGGCATACGTAACACATGTCCTAACCACCTTAGCTGATGAAGATTTACTACTTCATCAATAGACTTACCGTATCTACCTAGTACTCTATTCTTAACCCACGTATTGCTTACTCGGTGGTCCCAGAAAACACGAGCAATGCTTCGAAGACATCTATGATCGAATACCAGGAGCCTACGAATATCCTCTATCCTTAATGGCCATGTTTCGCATCCATAAAGTAAGACGGACCGAACTACTGCGCAGTAAACGCGTCCTTTGGTCAGTAGTCGGATGTCTCGCCTATGCCACAGATGACGCAAATTCCAAAAAGCTAATCGGGCCTTATGTATGCGAGCAGAGACTTCAGCAGACACCAGACCGTCAGGGCTGATGAGGCTGCCAAGATAAGTGAAGCGGTCAACACGTTCAACTGCCTCACTCCCTATCACTAACTTCGGTGTCGAATCAATCCAATCCTGAAGTAACATTTTGCATTTGGGTGGAGAGAATCGCATCCCAAACATCCTTACATTCTTGTTTAAGGTAGTCAAAAGATTCTGCATTTTATCTGCATCTTCGCCTAAGAGAACTATATCATCTGCATATTCTAAGTCAGCTAGTTTATCTCCTGGAAGGAGGTCAACCCCGCCGAAGTCAGACGATGAAAATGTCAACTCTAAAAGTATATCAATGATAAAATTAAATAAAAATGGGGAAAGCGGACAACCTTGACGAACACCACTTGAGGTAATCAGTTCTGATGACAATCTGCCATAAGCTCTGACTCGACATGTGGTGTTCGAGTAGAGAGCTTGTATAAGGTTAATGTACTTCTCTGGTAGGCCTTTCATTGACAGACATTGCCACATAACCTTACGATCGATAGAGTCAAATGCCGCCTTAAGGTCAAGGAATACAACTATTGTTGGGCGTCTAAAAGTGTGTCTATGTTCTAGAACCTGCCGAAGTGTAAATAGGTGGTCTATGCAGCCACGTCCAGGTCTGAAACCACCTTGGTTCTCTCTAGTCTGCTCTTCACGAGCTTTAGTTAGGTGTCGAAGTATGATTGAAGCTAATATTTTGGACACTATATTAGTTAAGCTGATTCCTCGGTAATTGTCACAGGAGGACTTCTGTCCTTTCTTATAGATTGGAACAATTAGTGTTTGAGACCAGTCGGGTGGGATTACGCCCAATTCCCAGATTCTAGCCAGGATCCCGGTTAATCTCGCTGCTAAAACTGGACCACCATCCCTAAATATCTCAGGGGTCAACCCATCGAGTCCTGCTGCTCTACCTCGCTTTAGGTTCCCTATAGCCTTCTCAACCTCACTAAGACTTGGGGGACCAGTATTAACTTGCCATTCAGATTGTTTGGGAATGGTGGGCAACTGGGATGACGCCGAGGGCCAATTGAACTGTTCCGTAAAGTGTTCTGCCCATCGGTCCAACCTTCTGGATTGACAGTGAATAGTGCTCCCATCTTTTTCTGCGATAGTTTCACTTACAGTTGGATTTTTGATGCCCGTTTCCTTGATAAGTCTGAACAGTTGCCTACTGTGAACTCAAACCATTAGCATTAGAGGCGTCAGGTGATAAGGTTAGGCTCGTCGGGTTAATCGTGGGAATAAGGGAGTTATTGAGAGTTGAGGGTGGGATTTGACCTCGAGCAAAATGATCTCTTGTGCTGTTAGGAACACAGATGCTTCCTCCCTTTATTTTTCTGTGGATCTTGGATCCCAGGATTACTTTATGTATATCCTTTTATTACGTATTCTCTATTATTTAGTATCTTTTACTACCATTGCTACTACGAAAACTTTGTCTCCTTTTTTATGAGAATGTTGCATGTTAACCTTAACTAACATACATTTTACTAACCTCTAGATTGACTATGATTACATGAATGAAACCTGTATGTTTCTAGTTACAAACTGATGAAAGCCATGCAACAATAATAACAAATACGGAAAAAAGATAACGAAACAAAAAGATGGGGATAATGACATTTCGATAAAGAAGATTTTCTTTTCACTAGAGCTATACATTTATATTTATAATAAATATGTCAAATAACTACTTATGATAAAATACAGAGGTATTGCATCATTGACCAAATAAATCAAAAGCTAGCCACATTCTCAGGTATCCAACACTATGGGGTGGGTTTATAATTAGTATCTTAAAGTAGTCAACTGAAGGGGTGTTGCACAATCGAATAACAATGTTGCCAAAATTTATTAAACGTTCTCAAATATCAGATGCAACAAGATAAAATAACAGTCTTTAAAATACAATCGAAGTAATGCAAAAGATATTTACCAACTTGTCTAATATTAAGATGAAGGTTAAGTGGTGATAATAACCTGTAAAATAATTAAATGACTGAAGAAAAAAGAAAATAAGAAGTGAAGGGATGTATTAAGAGCATGGTAAACTTATGGATTGAACATACTTCTGTTGAACACAAAGATAAGGCTGGATTAAAGTAGAAAGCATAATAAAATGATACATGCTTAATAATGATTCTTCTGCGAATAGATATACATGTATGATACTTTGTTTATATTTTTTAAAGTTCAAACTGTCCAAAAAGTCAGTATATTGGTTAAGTGCAGATATCATCCATAAAAAGGTGTACATTACATGCACATGGTTGTTATTTATTTGTTTATATTTATGAGATAATAAGTTATGCATAAAAAAATGACATGACTTATTGGATATACATCTTCTTAACCCTAATACCTACGTAAATTGGTAAATATGTAAAATTAATCATCAAACAATGAGTAACAGATATCAAAAATTAAGTGGTTTCAGTACAGAAATTAACAGATCATGATTTATCATCTATAATTAGACATTGATTGATAAATCATCTTACATTGTATTCCAAATGTGTTTATATCAATGAAGCAAAACATTTTTTATGATGGTCATTATGTGCTCGCATCAGTTGATTGACTTGAATATTGATGAAATGCTGGTTCAGTTGGTAAGGTTCTAGACTTAGAGACGTGAAATGGTAAATTTAAGTAACAGGCTAATTATTCTGGTTTGAGTAACCGGATACTATAACTAGCTCTAACATTTAAAATGTGACTCGAGTCCAAGTACATGAATTCGTATTTGATCCATGAAATGAGCAATAAGTGTTACAATTTCAGTAAATGATGAGAACTATTTCGAAATTAAACTAAACTCCAAGAAATCCGCAATTAAATGATTTTCAATTAACCTACAAGGCATGCAACTAATTACATGATGCACTTAAATAATTTCACAAAAATCGGCATCATTTCGATTTGCTGAGCAAAATAAATTACTGGGCGTTTCAAAGTAGGAGAATGAGCACGAGAAAGAAAAGATAACAGAGACGTCGAAAGTGATAACTTTCAAAATACAAAATTGCAACAAATTCAACTTTCTCTTAATACGTAGCAGCACTGTGTATTGAATGAGGCTTCATTTTCAGGGACTACTGAAATAGTCCCAGAACTCAGTAAATCAAATCTGTCTAGTGATATTGAACAATTTATGCGTACATATTTTAGATAGCAACTGCATAGTATAGTGTTGTTTCACTAACCCTCACACTAAAAGTAAAACTGAAAGGTGGATTCACAAACCTGTACCTGATCACTGAATTATGCTTCATTTAGGCAGCTCATTTACCAAGTATAGGTTTGCGTACTTAGCTTCTAATCAGACTCTAAGTATAGAGGCTAGTGATACCATTCAGTTTCCCAAACCGGACATCGAACCTGTAGCGTAATGGTTGGAATTAGGACATCTTAAACAGTGATCCATCAGTCTTTACGTAAATGATAATTAAATTCTCTTGAAAAAATTGTTAATCTGACTACAAGACTAATTTATTCATACACAGGAATTGTATTGACTGTCGGTTGGTTGAAAGAAGTTCACAGAAAGACTTCACTGATTAGAAAGATTAAAAGAAGCTCAAGATGGATATTGGAATTTATCATTAATAAAGATTCGGTAACTTAAATAAGTTTCGATTATTAAGCGCAAAATACAAAACCGATCGATAGCTGAAATTCACTGACACAGTGCTCCCGAGAGCTAATTGCACATGATACCGCGTTAATGATATACATCCAGTCTCTGAATAAACAAGTATCAAAAGCATAACTTTTTCGCTAACAAAATATTAGACAAAAGAATCATTTATCGAATAAACCATTAGATAATAGAGAAACTGTAAGTCATTCACTATACAATCGAATTAGTTCTTAACTAACGATCCTCATTCCGCTATTTCAGAAATCCAAACCAAAGGAGTATACGAGTTACATTCTAGGTAAAATTTATAATTACATGCTGTTTTGTGTAGTATACTAGACAAGAAAAAGTATTTAGATATACTCCTGTGTTTGGTTATTGGATTAGATACATTGTAAAAACATAACAACAAAAAGCCACAAACCAGTAGTTATCTAACGTTAATATGTAAGGTGTGTAAAAGGACAGTTTCTATTAAGAAGTAAAATTCCAAAAAAATCGGGTTCAACTAACAACCTAGTGGGTGGTGAAAGACAGTCAACAATATCACTACTGTTCCAAATGGTAAAGACAGAAATTACAAGCATGCATAAAAATAAAAGAATTTTGACCGATCAACCTCTGTACAACATTATTCTTAACTCGTATTGAATCTGTCAAACAGTGACCTTAAGTAATACATAAATAATTAGTAGAGAATCGACTTTTTGATGTTAATTTAATTAACATTTAGTATCTCAAAATTTCAATCTTGAAAAAGTCTAAAATAAAGACCAGATATTGGTTTATACAGACAGTCATAATCTAGGTAAATCTATATTTCGCCAGGTGAAATCTAAATGTTTCAAAATGATCGAATGTAGAGATAGTGTTTAACAATTAGGTAAGTAGCTAAAGACAAAAAGATCGTACAAAAATCAGTAGCAACAAATATTTCTAGATATGATTTCTGTTCAAAATAAAAGATGTCAGGGAGGGTAAAACCTTTACCAACAGTTATTTTGGTGGTGTTACGTTTGTTAGGGCAAAACGTTTAACTGCATATCGCTATCCTTATTGTGTACGATAAGAAGTAGGATAAACCTCGAAAGGATGAGATTTTCCCACGAGTGATTATCACGTTGTCTTGTAGACATAAGGCTAACTGGATGTTATGGAGATTGTTGAATGTTAATTTGATATCACAAATTGATCTGAATTTGGTAACCACTGATCACCAGGAGGCACTGGACAGTTGTTCAGTCCTAGTATGGAACTCTTCAGCGGTATAGCGAATTGACTGGATTAGAAGTATCAACAGTTGGGAGCCGACTCCGTGATTTAATAGTATGGTGTTCGCAGCGGAGCCAGAGGGTTTTGTGTTCGGTCCCTGGTGGGATAGTGGAATCGTGCTGCTGAAGGGGTTCATACTAGGACGAAACAGCTATCCAGTTCTTCCTGGTAATCAATAGTTGTCTAATTCAGACCAATTCGTGAAATAAAATTATCATTTAAAATACACTTACTAATTTCATTTGTAAGGGTTTGTATCGCAATGTTGTTAATACTGAAGACTGCAAATGATTGTACCAAGTATTGCTTTAATATAAGCAAACTCTCACACATAACTTCAAGCCTATTGATAAGATTAGTGGCTAAATAGACTCAGTAACTCAACAGATGATGCACCAATGCTTACAGTAACAGGTAATGGGTTCCAAGTTTTGTGTATGCATCAAAATTGTGATACAGGCAAATGCAACTGATGAGTTCAAAATACGGTGAAATGAGGAGTCGTGTTAAGTGTAATCTAGCGTCATTAAAAAATTCTGTGGTTCATTTTCTGTTACCCAGCTGCAAATATTTCTTTGAAGTAGGAGGGAAAATATAATCACTTTGTTTTATGTAAACATTATTTTATTTTCAAACAGGAAATCAACTAATTAGTAGCAAGTTGTGAATTATAAGTAATGAGTGGTGAATGGATCTTCATCGTCTTAAAACTATTATGTTAATAATACTGATGACTGCATAGAGTAGCGTCTATTCTAATACACAATATTATTTAACCTGTCAACTTGTAAACTGAAACTGATTTGTAAATATAAGTCTTAAAAGTAAAATATGTTGGAGGAAACTAAAGAAATTATAAAACAGAAATCACAAAGACCTCAAATAATATCGGATGTTTTCTAGGTACTATGACTAACGTTTCGTACCTTGTGCGTAGTTTCAAATTGCGCTAGGTACTGATGAATATAGATATAACCATTATAATAGTAGTACATGATTATGTAAATAGTGCTATGCCATAGATTGTCTCGAAAAAGAAACTACTGAAAACCCACGAGACTTCGGAACAAAACTACACAAACCTATAAATTCTTGGGACAAAATGCTACTCAACGATTTTTTAAAAAAGGTATAAAATATATCTATCAGTCACAGGTATAGCTAGGACATAAAACAAAAGTGCATTGGCTCAAGTTGTTTAGTTCTACACGTTAGTCAGGTACGAGATTTAAAAAGTAAAAAAAATAAGATTAGAATATCGATTACAGTGGACAAAGTAATATGAAAAACACTGGTCAAAATGGCAAACAGTACTAAACAATGAATACATTTGGACTTCTACAACCCATATTGAATCAGATGATATTAAAACTTACAATAATAGGTTACTTTAGGCCACCACATTTCAATCAAAAAATCGAAAACTACTTACAGGGTTTAATTCAACAGTGGATGGCGTATAATTTAATAGAATATGTTGGTCTATAGATCCCTAACTTTTTTCAAACACTTCCTACGCTGAACAATATAATATGTCAAAGTAGACAGTTGCAAAGAATCCGCAAAATCAGACGAATATTCACAGCCTAGCTAATGAAATTGTCATTTCTACCGAATGCTCCACGGTTAGCATTAGTAGTAGTTACTCCTCTGTTCCACCATACTTGAGAGACGCTACGAAGACACCTACGATCAAGCGTCAACAGTTCACAGATATTAAGTAGTCTTCAAAAGACATCATACAGCTTCCATGTAATCTAGAGTGAACTGATATGTACTATGCTCATCTATTAATAGGCGAACAGACATTATGTCCGAGCAATCAGTAGAGTTAGTTGACAAACTCCGAACTACAAATAAATACATTGTTTAATGGGAAATGCTTCAACATGAAAAGTTTCATAAAACCATTACCTGGTCTGACCATTATACAGGCAAGTATATGTCTAAATAGTAGTTTAACAGACAGTCAAGCATTTTTTTAAATACACACACTTATACACGTTTTATGAAATCTGCTTGTTGGGAAATTGACTGATGAGAAAAGCGAAAAAACCACACGATAAAAAAGGAAAAATGTAAACAAAGAAAAGGAAGAAAAACAGAGTTTTGTAAATTTATGAGAACTACGTCAACAATATTAGAATGACTGTATCATCTGTGTTCCATGTCGCTAATATACAATGACTGATATTTTTAAATCTATATACAAAGTAAGCCACCACATTTCAATCAAAAAATCGAAAACTACTTACAGGGTTTAATTCAACAGTGGATGGCGTATAATTTAATAGAATATGTTGGTCTATAGATCCCTAACTTTTTTCAAACACTTCCTACGCTGAACAATATAATATGTCAAAGTAGACAGTTGCAAAGAATCCGCAAAATCAGACGAATATTCACAGCCTAGCTAATGAAATTGTCATTTCTACCGAATGCTCCACGGTTAGCATTAGTAGTAGTTACTCCTCTGTTCCACCATACTTGAGAGACGCTACGAAGACACCTACGATCAAGCGTCAACAGTTCACAGATATTAAGTAGTCTTCAAAAGACATCATACAGCTTCCATGTAATCTAGAGTGAACTGATATGTACTATGCTCATCTATTAATAGGCGAACAGACATTATGTCCGAGCAATCAGTAGAGTTAGTTGACAAACTCCGAACTACAAATAAATACATTGTTTAATGGGAAATGCTTCAACATGAAAAGTTTCATAAAACCATTACCTGGTCTGACCATTATACAGGCAAGTATATGTCTAAATAGTAGTTTAACAGACAGTCAAGCATTTTTTTAAATACACACACTTATACACGTTTTATGAAATCTGCTTGTTGGGAAATTGACTGATGAGAAAAGCGAAAAAACCACACGATAAAAAAGGAAAAATGTAAACAAAGAAAAGGAAGAAAAACAGAGTTTTTGTAAATTTATGAGAACTACGTCAACAATATTAGAATGACTGTATCATCTGTGTTCCATGTCGCTAATATACAATGACTGATATTTTTAAATCTTATATACAAAGTAAAAAACAACCAATTCAAAAACGACATTATTTGAAAATTGAATTCACAGTTGAATATTGAACAGACAAACAGATTATGATGTTGAAGTCTGGTTTTAAATCATAAAACTGCAGTCATCACATAGTTAAGTAGATAAACAAAATAACTGTTAGTATTTTTTTATTATTTTGTTGAACAATGTGGATATGACTAACATTTACTTAACTTGTGCATATCTAAAGTGTTGTTAACTTGTTTTTACAGACTTTATTGTTGTTTAGTTTAGAATGATGCAAATGTAATTACTCTCTAGCTTCATTCAGATCTTAAGTACTATTATTCTTCCATACACACCTTTAGTTTATCCTTTGTTTTTGTACTCTATTATCGTGTTATTCTTGTAAATATGATCTCGTCGCGCTAATGTGGTATGGTGATTTGAACTTATGCGTATACCTGCCAATTTTTACATTGTTAATGACTGACTGACTGCGCTTAAACAGATAATGAAGATTAAAATATACAGTTGAAATTTCAGATGCTTTTATTAGGGCGATTCTGGATGAATCACTGTAACGTTATGACAGAACAATGATTTCGTCACAGTTATACAATACATCTGCTGTCTGATATATTTGGTAATGCAGTGGCTATGAAATTAAGGTATTTGACTTTCAACTACTAAGTTACAAATTCAAATTTCTCTACAATTATTTCGGTTTGTTGAAATCTAAATGGATAGGTTTAAAATGTCACATCACACCAGTAAAGTGAGATGAGTTTACCAATATGAAATTCAAAGTAGTAGTAGTAATATTAACGAAAGTAAAAAAAGTTTCAGCATAAGGAACATAATTAGGAAATACAAAATTAATCCATGGGATAAAAAGTGCGAAGTACTTTTGAAGCACAGAATTTAGTGGTAAACAAAGAGAGAATGCATCTGTATCCTTACGGCTAATTCTTAACCACGTCACTCTCAGTTACATAACAATATTTGGAGGATCTCTGATACACACGGTCAGTAGTAATTCAGTTTCGCTGTATAGACATGTCCACTTTATAGTTAACGTTCATACTGTCAATGTAAATTAACTCAAAACTAACACTAATTGAACCCACTGAGTTAAAGTTTAACAATTTCATATGTCCACAAGTTTATAGCACTATTTTTTTTATTTACTTGGACACGTTACTGTCGTTTCCCAGTAATTATTCGACTAAAACAAATAATGTTGAACTGTTACTACAATCAAACTCAAATACTGATATTGATATGTTTTCCAGCTACTTACGTAGATAAACTGAAAAGTGTATATCGGTGATACTATTATTACTTTGGCGTCATGGTTTATGCAAAATCATAAAATGTGATTGCTTTTTTTTATTGGCATAACAATCGAATTTAATTATTTATGTTTCTCATTCCACGTATACTAGACATTTATCAATACGTATTAGTCCTATCAGTTATTATCCAAGATATTAGTTCGTTTAAATGAAATATATTTGAAAGTGTACGGTATGTGAAGACAGAAAGGGATTACCTACTGTTTATTTTTAGAACATTAAGGATCACTGTATGAAGAATAACAAAAGTTGGAAATGGTTAGATTGAAGTTATCCACTATAACTGTAGGAGTGAATAGCTACCCAACATCCTGTTAATTAAGCACCAAAATTTGAATCAATAACATTTTCAAAATAACACAACCAAGACTGCTACCATGTATATCATGATGAGCTATATTAGCTGATTCATTACTTTATATCCTGCCAACTCAGGTAAATCTACTGGAAAGCGGTAAGACTTAAAGTAGAAAACATAAGATCCGAGGGTAAATTCGTGCTGCTAACGGTAAAAAGGTGTGACACTTGTAAGATGCTTTTTTAAGATATGCAGCATTGCTGCATTCTTAGAATAGGAAGAGTAAGAAAATATCGACCCTGAAAATGGCGCACCTTATTCTTCTCACAGAGCTCCATCTCTGGTAGTAAGGCTTTTAAAAGTATAGAGTTAGCGCAAGCAGTTGTCATTTGAGCTTAACGGTTATGCTTCTAGGTCATGAAGACCATTCAAAATCCACTTACTTATTTTGTCCAGAAACGCAACAAAACCATCCAATTCAAAGGACACATGAAAATCCTACTTCTCAATTTAAAAATCTATTTTTCATCTTAAGGTATTACACGGTTCTTTTTCTACTTATATTTTTTTTCGATAATTTTAGTGAGGTAAGTGAACTTTATTTACAAATGAAGGATCATAACAAAACGGAAGTTTTTAAGAGTATCATTTTAGTGTCACATTACTTACACTGTATAACGTACTGAATACAAATAATGCACAAAAATGAACTAATATTAGGAGTGACATCGGGTTAAGAATAACTAGAAACGCAAACAACCCATTTCATAGTTTGGATACTTTTACAAGAGTATCAACAATCTCATGAGGGATCAAGCTAATAACATTCTTTAACATTTAAAGCCCCATACTTCCAATCAAATTTTGGCACAGTTCAAATCTCATCTATTTTAATACTTATTTTTTATTTACCTAGTTGTAGTTAACAATGTTATGTTACAATATAAGTTTATTTTTGCTATCAGCCTACTAGAATAGTAGTGGGGAATAAATATTAAATACTTTGTAATTTGAAGATGTTTATATCTTCCTATTTATGTCACTATGAATTTGATCATTCTACGTTCCCATATGTACATACTAAGCGAATTGCCTCAATATAGTGGTAGTTCACAAGTATGACTGTTTGGACTCTGCAGCTCAGTGGGGGATAACGAGGTGGCGTTTAACACGAATGCACTTAGTTCAAGTAGTGGTGTGAATATCAACACTGGTATACAGGTACACCCACGCGACGAATCCCGAATGGGACGAAACGCCCACTAGAAACAATACAACGGTAATCGATACTAAGTCATGTCACCCAACGACTTCAAACACTGATCACGGTTATCAATAAAATAACCAAATTTTAACCATTTTAAAATTGTTCTAATGCGAAATCTAAAGGGATTGACAACGAAAATGCTATTAAATCAATTGGCATGACCTTTTGTCACCACAGTACAAATCAAAATGCTATATATTTGTATTTTTCTTATCAAAAAAGCTAGGTTATGAGTGTACCTAATGTATATTACTACTAAATACGGAAGTCTGTAATAAGGAAACTAAAATTAGCATGAACAGAGATGGCCCATTGGTTCAGAGTAATTGATTTTTAGCAACTATGTCACCGATTTGAAACCTACTCCGCTTGGCTTGGTTTAGACAACCAAATAATATTAATAGCTCCCATACGTAAGTTATGGCTCAGAGCCAACTATACGCATATGTGCGTAGTAAATGAGTTAAAAATTGAGTCGATATTTCTAAATTCCTGAAAAATCTGCATAGATTGAAAACTCATCATACAAATAATCACATCCTAAAAACAGAACTTCACTCATAAATAAACAACGCTGAACATTATATAATGAAAAAACTCACAAATAAACATTTGCGTAAGCCAGATAACTAAGGTAGCACATTAACCTGTACTGATGAATAGAGTAACTGGTTGAATAAAGTGTCCGTTTCTTAACTAACTAAACTACAGGCTCATAGTACTATACTAGTTACTCCAGCACCCAATCTAATGAACTAAAATGTCACATCACCTAGCATTAGTAATTGTCGTAAACATGGGCGATGAAATTCGAACTTATCTTAAAACTAGGTGACTAAATATCGGTTACAGCAAAATGTGACTGATTTACGCGAAATACGACCAAATTAAAATAGCAGTTGAATGAAAGAGACAAGGTTTATCAAAAGAATGGAAAAAAAGTACATACAACCTACTGAGTTAAAATAATTTACCCAGATCAATAGATTATGAATTTTGATGAAATACTTCTTAGTTCACGAAACAAGTTTAATAATAATAATAACATTAATAGTACGTAAAATCATTTATAATATCTGCAAAGTGCCAGCTGTAAGAATAAACTTTATTAGTTCACAACATAAGATGTTAACTATGATTCTACTGTCCAAAGCTAGAATCTATGCAAACCTATTTACAATGAACAATCATAATATATAATAACCACACCTCCACCCACCTACTTTCATCTAATTATGAATTATTAGTTGTTTAACTGCCCCATAAGAGTACATTTCTATGTCGAGAAGAAAAATTCGGTACTCCTAAATTTATTCATCAAGATTTATAGATTAATAAATGTATATCGACGACTAAATTTATGTTAAGTAATAAGAACAATAAACGAAAACAGATGAAGAGAAAATAATTGATTAAAACCACATTTGCACATACAGTTACTGTGAATTGCTGAACAATCTGACTAATGTGAGTAATCTATGAAAAGTGGATAGGTAGATAGGTAATAAAGTGAATATTCAATACATTTCATTATGAATATGACAATAATTAAAGAAAAATATTTTTTAAACTATTAAAAACAGTCATTTTATAGTTTTCTTATATGTCCTTTTGATTAAAAGTTTGTGATGATGAGTAATGAGCAGGTAACTCGGTGGTCGGGGTGCTTAACTCTTAGCCACTAAAGGGTAGATTTCGATACCGCTCCACCTACTACGGTTTGAGCAGCTGGGTAGTTTTATTAACCTTTACACTCAGTATGAATCAAAGAGAATTAATCTAGACTAGTAATAAATAGACTTAATACAAGAGAAAATTCCTAGTTAAATAGATTAATCTATTGCTAAACTTAGTTTTTTCATACTTATTACTTCAGAGAATAAATAACACCTTAAAAGGAAATAATGGATAAGATTCCACAACCAAAAATAACTATTTGACATTAATAAGCAGGTAACTATGTTACGTCTGTGTATGCATTTTTTGTACTGAACCGCTAACTCAGGATAGTATACGATCATCAAAAACAATGTACAATTACTGCTTAGTAAGTAAAGAATCTAGCTTATAAACTGAATAGGTTGTAGGTTCAAAATCTATGTCGGTTTTGGCAACCATGTGGTATAACTAGTCACTATAGAAATAATATGGCTCAAAACGAAGTGTACAAACCGGAGATAAATAGAGAAGGTACCAACAATGATATCAATTATCAAGTATCCAATCAACTACAAGGTTTGCTCAGAAAATACTTCCTTTCAATTATTTGAAAACACCTAATCAAGTCACCAACATTGTCAAAATGTTAAAAAGAATTTCAAAAGTTAGAAGAACATTGTACTTTGTTGAATTTATGTTAGATAATTGTTAATCAACTGTGAGATTTTAACTTATTTATGTGTAAAGAGATACTTATAGTTTCGCTACCTCTTACTATAAACAGAAATTTGGAGTAACTGTTAGATTTTTTTTCAAATATTAATCATTTAGGTGACTGAAGTGAATTCTACCAAAAATATTATATACTTACAATAAACAAATTCACAGAAATTAACTACTAACATTATTGATTACAGATTGTAACCAATTTCTGCACAAAACATAGTAATACATATAAACTCATTCACTAAGTATGGTTCCATGTAGACAGCTCAGAACCATACAGTTTATGCGACGACAAGTAATACTACTACTCAGCGACTAAAGATGAGATGGAATTCGAGACCTAAGTCTACTGGCTGAAAAGTAAATGGTTTAATCATGAACAGGCTGCTCCTAAATTTTAGATAACCTGTAAAGCAATTTACGGCTCATTGTATTCAAGAGTAGTGTTTATAAATAAAGTATCCAGTAACATGAATAGTAATGATAGTTTACACTCGCCACTGCACTGGGTACGAAGACAAAAATGACTACGAATTAATATAAACACGAATATATTTTAGCACACAACTTCAGATCAAGTAATATTTAACTAAGAATACTGTGTAAATAAAGTAGTAATGGTAACTACAGATAAAGTGCGTAGAACGGTATTCCAACGCTCTATATTAGAGAATTACATTACAGGTTACAATACCGCTCTACATAAATCTGTTTGAAAAGTCAAATAGCATCACTACACATGATGAAAAGTGTAACTCAAGCCCGAGTACCTACATACAACTCAACTTACTTGCCACATATACGTTAGTAAACTCAGCTTCCAGGCTCATCCAAAGCTAAATGCATTAACAAATGAACCACCTCTCTACTTACATAATAACAAGACAAAAATCAACCAACTAGCTAAGAGCAAGGAAAACTAACTTGTACATATTTCTTAGGAATTGATATAGATGAATCCACCTGGATGAACATGATGTTGTCCGCTTCCTGAGAAATTTTACCACCACCGTATAAACTATTAATTGTGAGTAAACGACCAATTTCTTCCTGTTCAAAATTGAAGATAATTCGTCAATAAAAAGGATTTACTTTTCGAGGATGGGCAACAATCGTAATATGTGCACCTTTATCAGTAGCAAAAGCACGCAACTTTTGTACAAAATGGTCTTGACGCTGGAAGCGTTCGACAAAAACACTATCACCAGCTCCGAGCATAAATTGTATATTATCAATAATTATGTGTTCCACACCAACATCTTTAACCCCGATCTCCATAGTCTATATATATTAGTAGCAAGGAAAGAAAAGCGAAGATTAGAAGAATCAAATAAACGAACAAAAGTTGATGCGAACAACACACTTGTCGTGCACTAATATGAAATTAATGTACATAATGATCACGTATGACAATGAATATTACGTATTTAGCAACGAAAAGTATCTAATCGATTGATATAAATTATAGGAAACTAATCAATCGGGATTTCATATTAGTATCCACTAATTAATAAGATAATCTTCAGAAAGTTTATGCATTCCATAGGATTTGGTTCCACCTCATGATGGATCCTAATAAGTTGCTTACAACCCATAATATTTTAACATACAGATTATACGAAAAATTAATACACTTATACAAGCGAAGTTGGTTAAAAGTGAATACGCTACATTATAGCTGAGTGATGTTGATTTGCAGAGCATGCTGGGGCAACCTGGAGACTTAGATTTTTAGAAACTGATCACAAAAATGTATCAAACGAAGAGATATTTGCTTTTCAAACAACCACGTACTTTTCCAAAATATGCTTTTTAAACAGTCGCTTTTTAGGATCATTATGTATAAATTAGCATTTGTTTTACTGTGAAAAAAAGTTAGCTATCGATATCCATAACATATGCTAAGCAGATTCTAAATCGTTTAATTAAATGCACAGTTCAAAACCCTGTGATTTCCTTGCATTTACTGTACGTCAGAAATGTATTTTATATCTAGGCAACCGCCGTAATTATAAAATTTGCCAGAAGTTTAGGATAAATCCAATCCAACTTTAACATATTAATGTTACGAAAACGTATATTTGTGAGCGAAAGCAATTCATAACAAACGGCGAGATTAATACAACGTGTACACATAACTTTAGCCAATGTAAATCTCCTCAAAAGTTTGGAAGAAATATGGCATATGTAGAAAATCGATATATATATATATGGTATTAAAATAATAATCCCATTTAATAATCAGAGTTAGAATACTAGGTTACTTAATTGAAATAACGATAGTATAAGATTGCATTACTTCTGAAGGATGTGCCAAATTGGAGGTGAAAATATGTTCATTGCTAACTGTATTTAATTATCATTTATACTACATTACTTAGTTTTATAAACTATAATCTAACTCTAAAGACGGTGTTCGTCTTAAACTGATTTCAGTTGAGACATCACTGGAAATCAGGGAGTACTAGACAGATGTTTCGCTCTCAAACAGGACTATTCACAACCACGACCCTATTAAGAATATGTAAAGTGCTCTACGGTGAGCGAAGTCACTATCAGTGTCGAATGTTCACCTAAAACAGTTGATTCGAGAAGTAAGTAGCTGAGTGCTAAAACAAAGTATTTTTCGCTGAAGCAAAATAATTTTCATCTAGATAGCATAAGTTTCTCACTCCAGACAAATTAAATAACACTCTTCAGATTTTGATTATTTCTGTGGAGATCAAATAAGACTATCGAACAATATTTTGGGACTACGTAATTTGAAAAGTTGAAATTTTTACGACAGTAATTTTACGTAGAATCCCTTCTATTCTTGTGCATAAACTGGTTTAAGCCTTAACTAAATTTCAAATACGAATTTATTTCTAAAAGGTATGAACAATAAGAACACGTCTGACTGTGAAATATATTCCACTGTACTTAAAAATCCCTTCGCATTAAAAAGCAAACAACCAGATAGTATATCCACTTGCCAATCAAACGCCTTACGAAAAAACGAGTAAAAAAATTCCATACACTTAATTCCGCTGGTAAACTTAAATGAACCAAAGTAAACAAGATTCATCGACTAATATGAATTCATTCTACTGTATGGCTTCAAAGTAGACATAAGCAGCTTCAAAATTACAAAGCTTATTAGATTAAGTGAATAAGACAATATAGATTACTAAAATAATAAAAAAAATCATATTCAAAAATAAGCGTACTCCAGCAGAACCGGAAAAGTGCAGTGACAGATCTCAGGTTAAACCCATTGGTAGTTTATGTGAGGCTATATGAAAAGTTTCAGAACTCTGAAGAACCAGTAGAAATACAATGTTATAGGAATCAACTAACAGTCAACTGTAATTTTCATTCGCTAAAATTTGGAATGCATATGATGTGATCATTAATATTCTCTGTCCTTACTATGATTTCAGTAATTACGTCCAGTCTAAACCAAATTAAGCTGAGTGATGTTTTATATGGCGGCGTCTTAATCGAAACACCTGAATTGTTATTGCGGATTGCTTTAACCTTAATAGCTCTCCACTTTGACAATTAAGGTTTCGCCAAGGTGAGTGGTCAAATGAATAGACCACTTTATTGGCATAATATTTCCCAATTATTATACGTAGTACTACTATCTGAAATCTATAATTACATTAAACATCAAGATTTGACTATTATAGTAATTAGTATAACCTTTATATTATTTTTGCATATCTATTTACTATACTAACGAGTAGTATAAATAAATATCGGAAAACATTAAACAGAACGGGGATGGCGATATCAGGTAGATGAAGTAAGTTGGGTGACAAATAACACTGGTACTGCCTACTTACTAGAGATATGAGTAGTTTCACTAATTATCATCTTAGATATATTTTGTAACTGCTCGTAAAGTAAACTAGATATAAATTTGTGTAGATAATATCTTCACTCAACAAAACGTTAACTTCTTGACAGCGAAATATGGTTTCTGAGGGTAGAGGATATATGTACACTAAAAGTAGATCACAATAAGTCATAAAATAAACAACATATGGCTTGATAAACATGTGCGTCAGCTCAAGTCCCAATACCATAACTGGGACAAGGAAATCAGATTAACAAGATTAGTGCGACAATATAATTCAAGAACAACGAATGAAAAGGTATGAAAAATAATGGAATTTTAGATCTAAGACAAAATAAACGCACCTGCGCCGCTGAGAACGATTCCATCATAACCCCATTCAGCGTCTCCAGTCATTAATCGCAATTATCACTTAGTGAACCCTAACTAGGTAGGTTGTACCTGCTAACACAACTCAGACTAACAATCAACTTCGTGAACTGATGTCACGTTTTAGTTCGTCCGACAGTACTGCCCATCCAGTCCTTTCTTACACCAGTCAACATCGTTTGTTGGGGGTAGTAGTTGGTTATATGAAACACATGTCCCAACCATTCCAATCGATGGAGATTCACAACCTTGTCGTCTCTCTCCAATATTCCGTGCTTAAAAACAGCAGTTCGTACTCGCCAGTTCAAGGATACATGAAGTATTTCTAAAGCACCAATAATCAATGGCCTGCAGTTTACTCATACCCTCTATTATCGGAGCCCATGTTTCGTACCTGTATGTTGATACAGAGCGGACTGCTGCGCACTATATCGTTTTATGATTGGCAGGCGTTCATGTTCATTGCACAAGTAAAATAAGCTTTCTGAATTCGCATGGAGATTTTACCATACATCGACTAGCCATGATCGGCTGACGAGACTTCCGGTATAGTCGAAATGATAAGCACACTTAGCTACTTAACTCCGTATGATCAATCTGGGCGATAATAGAGACCAGTCTTGAAGTAAAAATTCGCATTTAGAAAGTGAGGAACGCATACGAAATATGATTGGATTGTTACTAAGGCAACCCTACATATTGTCGTCTCCACTAAACAGAGCTGTTAACTAAATTAGCAAGAGAATCTCCTAGTATGAAATCAATCCCTGGCAATTTAGGTTATGGAAGTATCGCTTCAAAGGCATCTATAACAAAGCAATCTAAAAAAGCAATAAAGCCTGACCCCGACAAACACTGCTTGAGGTTGACGATTTCTTCCGCTATAAGCTGTGACTCGGTAGGTAGTTTTTGAGTAGAGATGTCATACGGTTCACATGCTTCTTAGTTATGCTGTTTGGTGACACAATGGTTTAGATGGATCTATTCCGTCTTTCAACAGATAACTCCGCCTGTAGCCCGCACAGGGTTGCTGCCGGTCCCAAGCCTGGATAAAGGAGGAGGGTTGGGCATGGGGCTAGCACCCCCATCCCGTAAAACAACTATCATGCTAAAAAACAGTTCACGAGTAAAAACCCATATAATAATTCTAACTCTGCCCTGGGAATTGGAAGGATCAATATGACGCTTCATGGTGAAAGCCGAGTTCCCTCGGAAGCCATGAGGCCGATGCCTCCCCTTCTGACAACCGGAGCAACAATTAATGTACTCGACCGACCTCAAACAGCTGTCCCCTGGGCACTGCGGTCACACTCTCAGGTCATCACGACCTCCTCTAATCCTCTTTCTCTTTCAGGTTCCTCAAGAATGACCCTTCCACGGTGTGGGCAACCGGGAAGTGATAACCGCCATAATACCTCTAACAGCACAAGAGATCATTTTGCTCGAGGTCAAATCCCACCCTCAACCCTCAATAACTCCCTTATTCCCACGATTAACCCGACGAGCCTAACCTTATCACCTCACGCCTCTAATGCTAATGGTTTGAGTTCACAAAACGTTATTCCTGGTCTCCTGAAACCTCGCACTAAACTACATATCGGAGCTTTTAACGTTCGAACCTTAGGCCAAATAGGACAACAGGCCTCCCTAGCCATGACCCTTAATTCTCGTTCCATCGATGTCTGCTGTGTCTCTGAAACGCGTATACAGGATCCAAGTACAATCATTCACCTGACCTCACCTTGTGAAAACAAAGAACCGGTCCGGTTCACCCTTCGTGTTTCCGGAGACCCCACCGCTACCACTCGAGGCCTTGCTGGTGTAGGTATAGCACTAAGTTCAAAAGCTGAACAGGCTCTCCTTGACTGGATTCCCATAGACAGTCGGTTATGCGCTGTCCGTCTAAACGGGACGGCAAGAACTCGGAAAGATAGGGACACACGCCGTTGCCTCTTTGTTGTCTCTGCCTACGCTCCCACTGATTGCAGCTCTGATGAAGTAAAAGATGAATTTTACAGAAAGCCTTCAGACCTCCCTCGAAAAGCTAAGCGTACTGATGTAGTGATTATGGCTGGTGACTTTAATGCTCAAGTAGGTAGATTAGACGAAACCGAAAGGCACCTAGGTGGATCCTATGGTGTCGAGGCCCAACGAACAGATAATGGCGACCGTTTATTACAACTGTGCTCAGATAATCGTCTATTTCTCGCAAGCACTAACTTTAAACATTAAGAAAGACATAAGTTGACATGGCGGCCTCCACAGTCAACTCAACGTTGGTCTCAAATAGACCACATTGCTATCAGCCACCGTTGGAGAGGCTCGATAGAAGACTGCCGCTCATTTTGGAGCACATGTTTAGACTCAGACCACGCTTTAATACGAGCGCGTATTAGTCTGCGTCTCACTGGACGTAAAAGACCCACGGCAAAGATCCCCATAAGAGTCCAACTTAATGATGAAAGAGTCAAGAATATATTTCAGGAACAACTTAAAAACCAATTAGTCAACTGTATAAACGATACCCACCCCGAGTCAGCTTGGAATGATATCCAAAAAGCTGTTGAAACAGCAGTGATATCTACTAGTAAACTAAACCAAAAAGTTAGGAAAACTCAGTGGATTTCAGCTGCATCTAATGAACTGATGGATGCTCGGCAACACATCCCGTCTAGTCCTAAATACGATGAGGAGCGAAGGCAACTTAAACGCAAACTGGTTAAAAGCTTACGAAATGATCGTGAGCAGTGGTGGGTAGCGAAAGCTAAAGAGATGGAAAAGGCAGTGGCAATAGGTAACAGTAGGCAACTGTTCAGACTTATCAAGGAAACGGGCATCAAAAATCCAACTGTAAGTGAAACTATCGCAGAAAAAGATGGGAGCACTATTCACTGTCAATCCAGAAGGTTGGACCGATGGGCAGAACACTTTACGGAACAGTTCAATTGGCCCTCGGCGTCATCCCAGTTGCCCACCATTCCCAAACAATCTGAATGGCAAGTTAATACTGGTCCCCCAAGTCTTAGTGAGGTTGAGAAGGCTATAGGAAACCTAAAGCGAGGTAGAGCAGCAGGACCCGATGGGTTGACCCCTGAGATATTTAGGGATGGTGGTCCAGTTTTAGCAGCGAGATTAACCGGGATCCTGGCTAGAATCTGGGAATTGGGCGTAATCCCACCCGACTGGTCTCAAACACTAATTGTTCCAATCTATAAGAAAGGACAGAAGTCCTCCTGTGACAATTACCGAGGAATCAGCTTAACTAATATAGTGTCCAAAATATTAGCTTCAATCATACTTCGACACCTAACTAAAGCTCGTGAAGAGCAGACTAGAGAGAACCAAGGTGGTTTCAGACCTGGACGTGGCTGCATAGACCACCTATTCACACTTCGGCAGGTTCTAGAACATAGACACACTTTTAGACGCCCAACAATAGTTGTATTCCTTGACCTTAAGGCGGCATTTGACTCTATCGATCGTAAGGTTATGTGGCAATGTCTGTCAATGAAAGGCGTACCACAGAAGTACATTAACCTCATACAAGCTCTCTACTCGAACACCACATGTCGAGTCAGAGCTTATGGCAGATTGTCATCAGAACTGATTACCTCAAGTGGTGTTCGTCAAGGTTGTCCGCTTTCCCCATTTTTATTTAATTTTATCATTGATATACTTTTAGAGTTGACATTTTCATCGTCTGACTTCGGCGGGGTTGACCTCCTTCCAGGAGATAAACTAGCTGACTTAGAATATGCAGATGATATAGTTCTCTTAGGCGAAGATGCAAATAAAATGCAGAATCTTTTGACTACCTTAAACAAGAATGTAAGGATGTTTGGGATGCGATTCTCTCCACCCAAATGCAAAATGTTACTTCAGGATTGGATTGATTCGACACCGAAGTTAGTGATAGGGAGTGAGGCAGTTGAACGTGTTGACCGCTTCACTTATCTTGGCAGCCTCATCAGCCCTGACGGTCTGGTGTCTGCTGAAGTCTCTGCTCGCATACATAAGGCCCGATTAGCTTTTTGGAATTTGCGTCATCTGTGGCATAGGCGAGACATCCGACTACTGACCAAAGGACGCGTTTACTGCGCAGTAGTTCGGTCCGTCTTACTTTATGGATGCGAAACATGGCCATTAAGGATAGAGGATATTCGTAGGCTCCTAGTATTCGATCATAGATGTCTTCGAAGCATTGCTCGTGTTTTCTGGGACCACCGAGTAAGCAATACGTGGGTTAAGAATAGAGTACTAGGTAGATACGGTAAGTCTATTGATGAAGTAGTAAATCTTCATCAGCTAAGGTGGTTAGGACATGTGTTACGTATGCCTGACCACCGCCTACCTCGACGAGCAATGCTGTCTGGTGTAGGAGTAGGCTGGAAGAAAGCTAGGGGCGGCCAAACCAAAACATGGCACCAGTCCATGAAGTCATTGACAATTGGGCTGAGCCATGTTAATAGGTGCAGACTACCTGGTTGGGGTCCGCGTGACGCTCGTAATAAATGGTTAGAGACTTTGGGTGATATGGCTCAAAATCGTTGGCAATGGCGCAGGTGCATCCATTCCTTGTCTTCCTCCAAATCCTAAATTTCTGAACTTATCATAATTTTCTCTTTACTGGATCATATTTTCTTAAATCTTCTCGGTCTCTATTCCCTTCCATGAATACTAACTCTGTTACTACCTTCCCCACTCTGGGATTTGATTCGACAATTTAATCTCTATCTGCTAATTGAGGCATGGCAACTTGAACTGACGTACGCATGTACCAAGTTCTACGTTGCAACTGTCTGTCTGTTCAACAGATATTGAATCCAAATATCATAAAAGTCTTACCACGTGAATTAATTTTTGTTTCGTAATTCATATTATTTTTATCTTTTTCCTATCTGACAGAAATACTACCGTAGCTTCGTTATGAACTATATTAAGTTTACGTGGCGTTGTGATTTGAGTGGATACCCCATTCGCACCACTTTCTGTGTTGATTATGACGAGATTGATTGTAGAAAATGCTGAGCCCTGCTATTCAGTTTGCAATCATTAACTAATGTTGCAGTGTCCCACTCAGAAAAGATGTATTTTCCTGTAAGGTTTATATTAATTATTTAATTTGTATGGCTTCATAATTACGCATGTGTTAGTGTACCGGACCATAATTTACTTGTGTCGTAGAGGTTATAGGTAATAATCAGTTACTCGGTAAGAGAAGTCAAAACTTAAGTTCAAGTCAATTGGTTAAATTAATGAGGTGCCATTCCAAACCTTAAGGTCAGTATCAGTAGTTTACTGGTTTCCGCTTAAAGCAGTACTCGATAATAAAGTACGCTGAACTACCCAAAAATATAAGACTATCACAAACAGCAATAAAAAAAACAATGAATTAATACTAAAGCTCAAGCGTCAAAAAGTTGTTTTGAATTATTTATTAACTAACTGAGTCCCAATCTATAATATACTAATGAAGTCATTAAAGTAATGTTGGAGACTTATAATCAGACTCATTATAATACACTGAAAACGAAGGGATATTTCAATGTGTTTAAGCAAAACTTTAGTCACTAAACTACGGCATAATTTTTGTCGATATCGGCATATTATTACCCCCAAAGTTAAGTACTTCTGTTTAAGAGATGTTTAATGCGATGTAACTACTGATTCATATTTAAAATAGATTATTTAGCACACTCGTTTCGTAGTCCCATTTTTTACGAACTAGTTTACGTTTAATAACAGTCACCTTAACAGTCCCATAGCCAATAACTTCCAGCTTCAAATCACAGTAATAAAATGACTCACTTAAGCGCAAAAATCAAAATTGCCTACATATGAAATTCTAGGAAATAGCAAGTATATAAGGCATAGCTTAATGAAATGGATAACGATTGTTCTATTTGAAAACAAAAGTACAGCATCTCCCTTACGTACGTACGAAAGATATAATTATGATGAACCCAACCTGTGCCCAAACAGAATCAAAACCAAGACAGTGTATATAGCTGCCGTCCACAAAATTCCGAGAATAGATAATATAAATTCTAAGCATTCGTGATGCTGCTTACCAAGACTAAAATCTAAAGTGTACTAGCTCCAAGTAATATAAAAAAGGAAGACAAACATACCAACATACATAAAGTTACCGAAAATTAAGCCACAATATCAAGCACCTTTAAAACTTCGGTCACACTTTGAGCCCCATGTAGGTTCATAAAATACATAGGAACGTTCTGGCTAAACATGCGTGCCCAGTCCGAGATTCTACTTGGGATGGGTGGATCAAGTGGTTCACTACACTAACTATAGTAATAAGGAGTCATCAGCTTACCCCGCAAACTGTTGGACTAATGTTTTACATACTTTCCGAAGAGGCGTTTCAAAACTGCCCCACAGTGTTGGAACCCCCTGTTCAGCCAAATCTAGTGAGTACTCACACATAAATGTCGTCTTTCCAACTCCTGTATTTCCTGATAAAACTGTCACTTCATGAGTACGGAAACCTTTGAGAATACGATTAAGTTCAGTAAACCTAGAAAACTAATCTGATAGTGATCAATAATTATTTTTAAATACCGGTATTCCTTTTAGCTCAGTAACCCTTGACAACTCGTTCACAGTTATTTTCAGGAGATCTCCATCCAACTTTAAAACTTTGCTCATTTGAACCACATGTGTCCTTCAAAGTCAATTAAACGCCTCTCGATGACCCAGAAAAATCCAATATCCATTTCCATTATTTCGAGTTAGAAAACATCATTTGATATCTTTCTCCAGGAAAATTTCGGTAAAACGCCGGTTTATTAGTCTTCATGTGGTTTAGTCAAACTAGTAAATCTACTCCGGTGAATTATTTCAGTTGACATTCAGTTTTATCTGGTAGGGTGGTAGATAGTGTGATATTTCTTAATGATGATGCATTAGAAGCCAATCAGTACCCGTTGGTGTTACCAGAAGACTTATTCGGAAAGTTAGATGAAGGAAGGTACTTTGCGAAATTGGACTTATCAGACGCTTACTTTCAAATCCCAGTGGCTGAAGAATGCAAAAAAATACTTGACTATAAACACCCACAAGGGATTGTTTCGCTATAACAGACTGCCGTTTGACTCAAAGACAGCCGTATCAATCTTTCAACAAACCATGGGCACGATGCTACAAGACATTTTTAATACTGCTGCTTATTTGGATCACATACTCAATGGGTGTAGCTCAAGCCGATTTAGAAAAAAAGCTGAATTTAGTTCTCATATGAATTGGGGATTTCGGGTTTTAACTGAGCGCCAAAAATGTGATTTTCACCTGCAGCAAGCACGTTACTCGGGGTTTA
Source organism: Schistosoma mekongi (assembly GCA_034768735.1). Taxonomy (NCBI): domain Eukaryota; kingdom Metazoa; phylum Platyhelminthes; class Trematoda; order Strigeidida; family Schistosomatidae; genus Schistosoma; species Schistosoma mekongi. Next base: position 10,976,718 of record CM068309.1, on the reverse strand, counting down.
TAATGGATAAAATGGGAGAAGACCTGATCCAGAAAACATTGAATATATAAAGACGATGCGACCACCGACAGACTTTCCGACCCTTCGATCCTTCTTGGGAACGGTCAGTCACTATAGTGTATTTCTTTCAGACCTGCACTGCTATCCTGCTTTTTAGTCGAAGTCAACTTAAACAATGATTAAGAAACTTTGATTCAAATTAAGGAGTCTAAATAGTATGAAAGACAAGTCAATTTAGCCAATAATTAATCGAAACAATCCTAATCAAGGCAACATTGTCATTCAAGTCAAAGTTGGTTTTTATTGAGACATAGGTTTTTATAGTCATTTTTAAATAGGCATGAAAACACTAGTGTTTGTGATGTTAATTGATTCATTCCTCGCATTATTTAAACTCCCATAAATTAGACTAGGTCAATTAATTAATTTGATGAACGTCGGTAAATAAGTGTATACTAACCGTGATTTGTTTGAATTAAACAAATAAATCTTTGTAATGATAGGTGTAAGTGGGGCAGCAGCTACTTTTAAAAAATGATGCTTATTTAAGACAATTCTGTAAATTGGATATAATCGGGACATCTCTAAATAAGTGTGTAACCATAATTTTGTAAACTTACAATCGTACACATTTGTTCTTTAAACTTCGTTAACAATAACATCTACCTTTCTATTGGATTAGACATACAGTGAATGTGAGTTTAAACAGTAATCGCCAGTACAATCTATTCTAGTAAACTGTTTACTATGGGTTTATTTTTTCCCAAGAATGGACTAATTCCAAAATCACTGGTCAGGCTTCACAGTTCTGAATAGCCCTATAATTTTAAATATAGGTTGCATTTCACTTTATTTATTAAAAGAACATTACAATTAGTTTAATTTTAAAAAAGTTTAAGTCCTAGACAAAATATTTAATATGTAGCAATATTTAATGATTATCTATATTTTTTCTTAATGACTGTGCTACTTAATCAATAATGAGTAGTTAAATTTACTCAACTAAATAAAAATATAGCTGAGTTTTGGCGGTAGATGTGAATATTTTATTCTTGTTCATATGCATAGATACATTTTCGCTCTGGTTTTTAAATGTTTACTAAATAGGTATTTCATATCATAAATCTTATATAAATGAATGTGATAGTCTTGCTGTCATTTGCAAGTTAATTATAATAGCAGTAGCGACTGACATTCAAATCCAAGGATTCTATATAGTGTGGATAATGCACATCAAAGATAAACATAATACTTGTTGGATGCTTCTCTTGTGTGTAGTTTTAATATGTCGTTGGTCTTATCTATTGTGTCTACATAGTAGAATTATAATTAACACCAGAGTTATATATACATCTAACAGATATATTTCACAAAGGAAGAAACGCATAACATGTTTCTACTACTTATCACAATCAAAAGTACATTAAACATGTAGTATGGTTTACATGCTATCAAAGACGGTGTTTATATTATTATTAGCAGTAAGGGTTAAATCGACCTATTGTTGATAAACAAGATTACATTTTTATTCTGTAAAAATCATGTAGCTCTGTTACTAGTGCTCTAAGTACTTTAACTAAAAGAATATCGGCTTCTAGTAGGGGTGTAATTATCAACATGTAGATGTAGGTAAATTCAGCTGACAAACTCTAAATTGAACATTACCTAACTACTGAATCACACAGCTGGCCACTGTACATCTACCAAAAAACAACCATGAAACCTTGTTAAGGATGAATCTTAGATTTGTCCTCAAGTCTAGTTCGTAAAACAGTGATTAGTGAAAACTTTTATTAGGTACCTACAAAGTGACTATATATGTTAAGGGCTTTGACATAATCAGGAAATTAATTCAAATGATTTATATTTTACAACTGAAAGGCAGGAAGAAAAATGTGTGGGATTAAATTACTTAGAGCATTATATAGTCAACTCCACCTGGAGCTCCCCAAGGGTTGTTGCCTGTCTCAAGCCCAGACAAAGGCGGAGGGCTGGGCATGGGGTTAGCAACCCTATTCCGTAAAACAACAACCTTGCTAAAAATATGCTAATCATTAAAAACCTTTATAACCATTTTAACTCTGCCCTGGGAGTTGGAAGGCCTGGTATGACACCTCATGGTGAAAGCCGAGTTCCTTAGAAAGCCACGAGGCCGATTCCTCCTTCTGACAACCGGGGAACCAATTAATATAGGTGACCGACCTCAAACAGTTGTCCCCTGGGAACTGCGGTCATACTCTCGGGTCATCAAGACCTCCTCTGATCCACTTTCCTCTTCAGGTGCTCCAAGAAGAACCCCTCCACGGTGTAGGCAACCAAAAAGTGATAACCGCCCTCATACCTCTAACAGCACTCGAGATCACTTTGTTCACGATCAAATACGTTCACATTCTCTTGTTTCTACTATCCATTATGCAGTCGAATATTATATTTTTCGTTATGTATATAGGCTTAAGTTGCCAACAAGGTTTCTATTGTTTACTAATTCTGCTACATCCAGCATTTATGGCCATTCGCTACTCATTTAGTAAGTGAATTTCCCAGACTAAGGTGAATTTTGTGTAGAAGATTTCATTCTAGATGCAAGAAGTTATCGTCACCTGACTTCAGTGTAGCACGGCTCTATAATCTGGAAGAATTGCAAGAAATCAACGAAAGTTAGATCTTTGATTGAAATCTTTAATAAGAACTACACACATAGCACTTAGCTACGTAATAAACGCAAAAATAACCGAATGTGATGAGTACAGAACATTTAATGAACACTGAAGAATATGTGGATGATCTAAGCCTCTTATAACAGCTCGCATCTTGAATGGAGACACATTGTGTTCTAGAGAAATATGTAGAGCAGAATGCTTAAAAGAATATGGAAAGATAAGGACAAGACAAAAAGTGGGCTTACAAGTCTAAGAGCACATCAGATGCACTCCCAATCAATAATGAAAGCAATCGATTCCACCATTTATGCAAATGAAATTAAAAGGTTCATTTTGATTCTAATCTATTTATACAAAACAATTTAAAATCTGAATATTTAAACAAGTCTATAATAATAATAATAATAATAATAATAATTATTATTATTATTATTATTATTATTATTATTATTATTATTATCATTATTATATTAATCAAGAAGGGATGTTTTTCAATCATTTTTGAAAAGGGATTTTCTTTCAAAATAAGGAGTTACGTAGGATCTCTGGTAATCCATTTGAATTGTACACTTAATTGAAAGCAGATTAATGAATCATATTTAGGCCTTTTAGGAAGAGAATGTTGATAATTTCGTGGTGAATATATTGTGTAATGATTCATTGTTTAGTGATTCGTGACTATGATGCATGGGGACCGGTTTAAAGGCATAAGCAATGTAGAACCTGGCATATATGCTCATAAGTTCAAGTTGCCATTAGTACGACGAGATTAAATTTACAAGAATAACAAAACGATAAAATACAAATAGAAAGGATAAAGCAAAGGTGTCTATCAAAGAATAGTAGCACTTTAGATCTAGACCAAGATAAAGAGTGAATATACTTACGCCAGTGAGACCTATTCTGAGCCATATCACCGAGTGTCGCCAGCCATTAATCACGATTATCGTTCAGACCCCAACCAACATGACTTAGACAAGCAGTCAAAGACTTTATGGACCTATGATATATTTTAATTTGGCTGCCCCTATCCATTTTCCATCCTGTTCCTACGCCAGCTAACACCTCGCGATGAGATAGGTGATGATCATACGTAATACATACCCCACCCACCTCAGTTATTGAAGGTTCATAACTTCGACTAATTTTGCTATATTTTCGTGGTACTCTCTGTCTAGCGTTAATATTACATACTCGGTCCATGATATATAGGTGATATTTCGGAAATTTCTGTGATAAAACACTTGGAGCCTACGAATATCTTCTATATTCATAGTTCATGTCTCGCACTCGTAGGTTGACAATGAGCAGACTACTGCACAATATACTCGATATTTCGTTGTATGTAACATCATTTCTTGATTGCTAACAATTACTTAATTTAAATATTTTTATTGTAACTGACTTATTAAGTGTAATGAGTTTATCTTTAAGCCAAACTTTCAGTAAGGCTAATGATGTTATTCAGCTTCCATAACGAACAAAGATGAACATGCTATTTGAATTTTTGACCTAATTGACGATAGCCGAGTATTATATTCGCCAAACAGCTTCTAAACTAATCCAGGACTCACGTTTCGTCCTACTTGGGACTCGTCGGTTAGATGTGCCTGCATTCCAATGTCTGAACTCAGTAGCCTAGCGACTAACACTGTGGCGTTCGACACGAAGCAGACTGAGTTCGAATCCCAGTGTAAATATCAACACCGGGATATAGACACATCCAGCCGACGAGTCCCAAACAGGACGAAACGTGAGTCGTAGATTCTGCTTACCAGTCACAATCCAACTTAAACATTACTCGTTTTTCCTAATTATTTTCATAGTCCGTTTGTCAAAATATAGACTGCAGTACCAACTGCGAAATCAAAGTTTATAAATAGACTTTATAACATTTCATGATACAGTTGACCTGTTTTATTTCAATAAACTAATATGCCTATAAATCTACTATAAATAAGAATGTACACTTTATGTGAATGAATTCGTCGAAAAGAAAATCCTCTCCTCTGAAAGATAACTCAAACTATCAACAAATGAATACAACAGATTTCAATAGTCAATATTTTCATTAAACATGTATAGCAATGTTTCAAATATATGTAAATAATCTACTAACTTTAAGAATGTATTTTAATCATATGATTAGGTGCCCAATTTAAATAACATCTACACATAAGTCCATATGTTTATGCGTAAATGTTTTGGTACAATAAAATCATTTATTGATTAGGCTATCACTTACTTAAAGTGTTAAGCCTATCTATCAACAAAGTTTGTATAAATTTTCAGTAAGAATTATATTTATAAAATATATGTATGGGTTAGTTACTATAAATTGCCTATAACTATTAATAAAAAAAGATGAGTTTGTTAACTCGTCTAGTACTATTTTATAAAACTTATATCCTATACAACATTATATGACATAATTCAAATGGTAGTTTATTTTATTTGCTATAATGAACATTGATTGAAGGTAAAATCATTATTGAACAAATGTTCAGTGTAAATCACCTGTGCAAGCTTACACTTAAGTCATTAAAGTAGGTATAAATTCAGTTTCTTCTAAGATTTACTTTAAAGTTATTAGTAGTTACATTTAGTATACAAAAGATAACTAAAACATTATTGATATGATAATCCCCGACTTAACCCAAACTGTACGCTCATTTCAGAATATTTAGTCTAATATATTCAGCAGACAGTATCATTCAGTAAGGACTCACATACAGAGCGTAAATCAATAAAGACGGATATTAAAATAAGGCATAGCAGTGAAGAACAGTATCCAAATAGTGGATATTAATAAAAGCGAGAATTATTAATGGAGAGTGGCAGGAGAGCAGCCATTTAAAAGGTGATCAAACGATATAATACGAATAAATGCATTATACAGTTAACCAGATACATAAAAAATTCACGTGTTATTTAAAAAGATGGATTAAATATTAGGTTACTTGATTTATGCCGGACAACTGGAACAACTGCAATAAAAATATCTAATGAAAATCTTCCTCAGAATCATAACAAACTCAACTAGTTCAACATATCTATCAACAACAAGTTCCGAGTCTTACACCATCCACTAGAAGAAGTGGAGACTACCATGAAGAACAGCTGGAAACGGATTAATCTAACAATAACAGGAGATTTTCGGCCACAAATTACATCATCACCATTAGGAATAAATCTTCAAGAAAGGAAGAAGGGAAAAGAAGACAGCAATCAATAACAGCTGAGTAAGAGTAGTGTAGACCAAGGCACTAGTCGTAAACACAAATGCCAACGAGCAAGTGAGGAGGAATATTATAACTGACTAAACGAAATATATGGAATACCTAGCAATGACAGCAAAAAAAGATAAAAGACACGGAAATATGTGACACCTACATGATACAACGATGAAGCTAACTAAAAAATACACTAAACCAGAACGATCAATCACAAACAAAGAGGTCAAAGCAACCACTGAGACCGAAGAATAGCGAAACAGGTGAGTAGAACACTTTGAAGAACCCTCTGAATAGACCAGCATCAATGAGTCCACCTGTCATTCAAACAACCTCCACAAACCCTCCTATCAATCTTAGCCCACCAGCAAACAGATTACAAAGAACGATATCTTATCATGATACGAGAGAAGAGAGATATTAGACAAGGTAAAAACCATAGAGGCATCACTATACTATCAACACTAGCAAAAGTATTCAACCGAGTGTTGTTAAACTGAACGAAACATCCAGTAGACACCTAACCTCGAGATCAATAAACAGGATTCCGAGAGGATCGATTGTGAGCCGACCGAATCGCTACACCGCGGATCACTGTTGAACAATAAATTGAATGGAGCTCACCACCTTACATCAACTTCGTTTACTGTGAGAAAGTATTTGACAGTGTGGACAGGTAACTATTATGCAGCCTGATCGGATGTTATGGTGTACCGGAGAAGATAGTCAATATCATACGGAATTATTACGATACACTACACCGCAAAATCGTGAATGGAGGCCAGTTCACAGATTCATTCCAAGAGAAGACTAGTGTCAGACAATACTAAATACTCCTGACCTTCACCCTCTCGCTTTCTTCTCGTGGTTCACTGGATCATATAAACTTAAACATTGTAGTGAGTGGTGGCGGTGGTGGTGAGGAGTGAGAGGGAGGCACGGAATACACTGAACAAATTGGATGCAGTTAGACGATTTCGACTTCTCAGGTGACCGACCTAGTTGTTCTACTACACACACTCAGCAACAAATCCGGGTGAAGATGGCCAGTGTAATTGTAGTCTCTACAACCAGTAATAGACCTCAATATACACAATGGTCATGGCAAGATCCTTAGATATAACACGCCACACTGGCCACCAACCAAATGACACTTGACTTGACGAGGCGAATCTGGAGGATGTAGTAATATTCACACACCTGAGTAACAGCGTCATCGATAAACATGGAGGATGTGATGCAGATGTGAAGATACGGACTGCGAAGGCGTGGAAAAGTGAGGCGTGGGGTGGCGGGTCGAAGTAAACCAAAGGCAGCATTTCTATAGTCATAGAACAAAGATGACCCAGATTGGAATAAGCCAATTTGGCTTTCATTATGCGTGAACTGATTTCATCTGTCACTATAAGCACTTACACAGCTACTCAGATGTACAAACTCTTAAAATACTTTTAACAGTATACTAGAAATAGTAGGAGTAGGCATAAATTATTTCAGAATCAGTTTGCATCTTTAGGGTACAAAGTATATGTTATTTCTAAGGACAATAATTGTTAACTGATTAGGTTCAGTTCGGATGACTTGTGTGTTTACAATGCAACTCAAACAATACATGTGAACTATCGCTATATCTAGGCGATCCGCTCAGGATACACGTATGACAACAGAGACTGATGAATTTCAAACCATGATAAATCAACGGGAAGATTCAAATTAAAATTTCATGTTTTCATTAATGATTTATTAATATGTCATAGGTGGAAATCACGTTTGTGCATATGAAACATTCAGTGATCTAAAGATCAATTTTCAAACTTTTAAATTGAACACATGCAGTTGATTTGAGTGATTTGAAGATGAAGAACAAACAAACAATATATTTATATCAAAATTCAATTTTGGTTCATTAACTACAGTTGTCATAAATTTGAAAATAAGTAACCGGAACTTGTAAATGTAGTCAATCAATATTCATATTAATGAAACTATCTGTTTGTTTGATATAAATCGATTCAAATTGCTTCATCAGCCATTTAACTAGTCATTGAAGTTACTGATTGTCTCAAATATAAATATATTCTCAATTAATGTCAGCTCTAATCAAAATACCACTTCATATTTCTTGTAATAATACAGACAAAATGAATATATGTCCAAATATTAGGAGAAGATAACTTTATTTGTGTTACAAATCATCAGTATGATCAATAAACAAATAATAATCATACTCATACCAGTGATTAATTTTAAGATATAATTCTAAGAGTTCTATGCAGAAGTCATAACTAGTATACTACAACTATGTTCCGAGTTAATTGTTTTTTTAGTGGTCTTCTAACTGAAGCAAATCCTTAGTATATTACTTCAAATTTGCTATTCTTTACAACACCTAATAATAATTAGTAGATGGTAATCAGTTCCCTCCGGTGATCATAACCTATCGTTTTTATTATATAGTAGAATTACGTTGCAATGAAACTTATAAGTGAGATACATTTTATTGCCTTTTAGAAAATGCCAATTAGATTCCATGGTCGTTGATATGATAAATTGTTTATGATTGAGTGTTGCGGAACTGACGAATGTTAGTATGATATTAATAACAGCTCATTAGTGGCTAAATTCCAAAGGCAATTCCCAGAGTTCTAATAAGAGGACATGGCAAGTCTAGTTTATCCATGTCGGCGGTAAAGTATTTACCTACCGACAGTAATGCATGAGGTTGCACAAATATATTACTACTTGAGTTAGTTAAAAATATCTCGTGATGGATTCTGATCGGCTCATCGTATTAATGATCAAGCGTACACCGCAAAGCCTGAAGATCCTGGACTAGATCCCTGGTTGGATTGCAGATGGGCACTGCTGAATGGTCCCACACAAGGAGGAAACACTTGTGCGATTTTTCCTGATTTTAATGGTTATCTGACCCAAGCTAATTCTTGGTATTAGATTAGTGTTCACCAATCTCTACAACACCTAATCACGTGTTAAAAATAACACGACAATTTTATGCTTATCACTTTTCATTATATTAATCAGTATTCTTTACACAAATTACATTCACATACCTCAAATATTCTTGTCTAGAAAAGAAAAATTAATTTTTTTCTGCTACAGTGTTACTACTAAACTTTGAGATTGTCACTATACGTATGAAATATTAACCAGTAAACTTTAAATTAACTGTCTCACTTTCGTTTAGTGTTCATAATGATTATGATACATTCAACTGCGACATTTTTTGCTAGTACTCTATAGTTTGTTAGTGTGACAGTAATTAGATCCTGAAACAATATAATTTAAGAGCTGGGAGATATAATTTTTGGAGTATTATTTTTCTCCGATTAGTAACAAACTTTAAGTGCCGTTTTTTGTTTGGCTTTAATTTTACAAATATTCCTTGAAAAATCTGGGAACCATTAAATGTAAAACTGATTAGACAAGAACATAACCCTAGCACTTATTATATCAATCAGTTTCACTAAATGAATTCACATATTCATCATACTATTAATCGCATAATGCGATCAGATTAATCCTCTTTTATTAAAGAATACTTTGGTATATAAAAGAAATATATCTGAAAAGTATCAAGGTCGAATATAATTCAATGGAGTTTATTTACAGGAAAAATACAATCGGGAAAACGACTAATTCTTCCTTAATGAAAATCTACCAATCAAGTGGTGGTTGGAGGTAATCGATGGGAAACACTAAGTGATTCAGGTTTTTTACTAGTTGGCACTCATCAGCAGGAAGGGAAATCAAAATTCTCTGTGGAATTCAAATTCTTTCTCCCAAAATCACGGTCTCACAGTAGGTCAGTCGGTTACCTAAATAGTTAGGTAATAACGTTCCTGATCGTGAAACTGACTGGGGCCCGTTCCAATCCCATGTAACCTACTGATCCCTTCTAGATTCTAGGTAGATTTTGCTAATAAGCTTCAGCTAGTATGAAATCTAGTCCAGGTAAAGAGTTGAGTAGACAATTTTCAACCACTTAACAGATCTGTTTTCCCTACTGTTATATCGTTATTGGATAAAATAATTTAATAGCTTGTTGTAATGATATCACTCATTAAAAATTTCTTACAAATAAGTTGGTCATTTGTTTCAAAAGTAGTAGTGGAAAATAATATCAGGATACAGTAATGTCAATGAAATAAACCTCTATATGGTGATTAGTTAAATTGTTGCTCTCATTATTTTAAGGTCAGCATTTGAAATATTGATAAAAAAAAGAAAGTTGTTTATACTTTACGAAATATTATTTAATCATATGATGTGTATATGTAGCCAATTTAAATACAACTGAATAGAATACACTTGGATGCATGATTATATAGTGTGATTATGTTTTGAGTAAACTGTTTAAAATTATTTTAGATCAACGGCTGGAGACATTTTGGTTATTGTTTGTTTGTCTTTTATTATGGTGTTTAAAAGGTGAACACTTAGAAATTCAGTTTCTCACTTCTTTCTAGTCACTATAAATCTTAAACATGTAGATTAAGAACAGGTAACAGAAAGCCGAAAGTATAATGACAAAATTACTTCCAAGGCTAATTCCTGCAAAGAAAACATGGGTATCGATGGGATTATTCATGACCTCGAGATTCTACTCAGACTGGTAGCAAATTCAATAAATGTCTGACCAGGATATAACATATAAGCCGTCGTTTTCTAGAACGCTTTTGAAAGATTTCAATGAACATAAATTGATCAAATTACCCTTAGTTGTTTTTAGGCTTCTGGAGGAGTTTTCGGGAAATTATAGAGGGCTCCGAATAAGAAGTTACTAAGACACTTGTAGCCTAAATAAAATTAAATAAACAGCTATATTGCATGGGAATCGTGAAAAGATTCAAAACATATAAATGATAAAATGGGGATTAAAATCACTTTTGATCATGAATATCTTGTACTCTGTTAACTTGATAGTATGAAATGCAAGTCTTTTATTTATGGAGACTATCTGGTATATAAATTTGATTCATCTATGTGTATTTTAACATTCTTTCTCTATAGTTTTCATTCGTAGTTATATTATTATCAGAATTCTTCCCATTGTTGGTTCATGTTTACTGTACAAATTGTTATCAATGAACTGACGTATCCATTTATCAAAAAACCAATTTGTAGGAAATCAGGTTCAGTGATGTTAATAAAAATTCGATCATTAACTTAAGCAAATGTTCTACAAAGTTAAAAGTAGAATACAACAGTCATGAGCACAAGCTCAATAAGATTATCCAGAACCACTCACTTGATAAACTTGAAATAGCTCTCAACTGAATCTATCAAATGTTATATAGTACCCTCTGCCAAATGAAAGCTGTTCTGAGTGCGAACGAATATAACGATGGTTGTGCCATCGTTATAAGAACCGATGAAATCTCAGATTACTATAAGCTTACAATTTAAAATAAATCTGTCAATACAGTACGATGTGAAATCTGTGCGCGCTACAAGAAGTTTGATAAAGACAACATAGTGTAATAACAAAGTTATAGCACTGATAGGAAATGAAGTATAGTTATGATATTTCAATATATTCAAAAATCTAGTGGTATTTTTGACTCTTATTAATAATAGGAATCTTTTATACTTTTCTTTGAACACTGAAAGCTAATGTATCTTATAGATCACAATATTTTCTCAACAAGAATACTATGGTGCAAAACATATGGTAATTTGTCAATGTACCGGTATGTGATTTCAATTTATTTACACTAACGATGATTTGTGTAAATGATGTTATTTCATTGGTGTTTTTTTAAGTGAATGCACTCACTAGTGAATATTTTAATCAAATAATGAGTATAATCGATTTTCTTGTCATTCTTCTGCTAAACTTTATTATTGTTTATTATCTTGATTCTTTTTTTAATTGTCACTTTGTATCAGTTCATTAGTCAATCAATAAATCAATACTTATAATACTGATAATAAAACAACTAATATATAAGGTCACTCAAAATAAAATGAAATAAAGATTACGAGGACAAAAGTATTTTAAGGAGGGGTGGGGGGTAACTGTATACTTAGATGACATATACGTCTGAATTTAAATAAGTGAAATATTGATTCAAAAATTGTTAAAATTTTACGTGTTAATCAATAGTAAAGATACCTATCCTATATCCACCTAACAAAAATTGATTTGTGGTAGTTTTGTGGAGATTGGTCAATTTTGTTGTTTGTATTCGTCACACAATGACCTTGGTTGGGACATTATTAAAAATCAAGAAGCACTTGACAGATATCTCTTTCTAGTATTTTGAAGAAATAAATAGTTCAATATTTAATTAAATATTCATACATGTCAACTGTAAAATGAACATTTTCTCGTGGTTCTACATGCCAATTTTACTACTCATTTGAATAATTCGTATAGATTAGTTCCATTTGAAGATAAATATCCATCACACATTGACAGGTACCTGAGAACCATTGAAAACAGAATGCTTTACATAACTATGTTACTAATTAACTGAAATCGGAAATGATGAGTACTGAATTACGATTTATTTGTTTAAAACCACTATACTTGCTGCTAGCTCTGAAGATTCTGAGTTCTATAGCTTGTGTAAACTGTCGAGTACGTAATGATGAGGAGTCCTACTTAAATTTAGACAAATTTATTATAAATTTTATCGTAGGCTGAGAAATTGTGTGATTTAGATCCGAATCCAACAGTTCACTTAAAGTTTCAAGCATGCTAACAAATACAAACTAAAAAATATATATGCCAATCAAGTTTCCCCACCAACTATCTCCAAGTACCTAACATCAAAGCACAGTGAGTGAGATTTTGATGTCACTTGAATTATTCACTACATTCCAACATTCTTAAAGTCGAGTTACTGCGTCTTCTGTCTCGGACATTACTACAGTACATCAAATGCAAAATGATCCTTTCAAATTGAAGACTTCTGAGAGATACTTTTACAAACCTTGTTATATAAAAATCACTTCAGTTGTTTTAATGTCAGTGGCTAGAATCACTTCATTGCAAAATGAGATTGTTCAAATTTTTCTGTTGTTCTGAAAAATGCTTGTTATAGTTAGAAGCAATGAGAAACAAGCTAATAGATTACAATTCTTACTGTTTCCCCCCCCCTTCCCCCCATTTGCAGTGATCGACTGATTATATTGGTTCACTCTGGAGTGAAAATATCAAAAGCTTAACATTTCAGCACCAAAGCAGTCCTCAATAACTATTTACTAAATTATTATTTACCCATTCTCGTATTTGCTTAAATATTATTCTATACTTTGATTGACATAGATAGTTTGCTCTATGATGAATCATTCTTAATTATATCATGATAAACATGTTGAATGTGTAATATTCTTGTGATTATTCTTAGCAATCATGGTGATTATTTCTCTTTGTTGCTATTTATATGATAAGAGTAGTAAATAAATAATAGTCATATGTAAAAACCAGTTTCACCTACTGTATATCACAAATGAAAATTAAAACAGTATCATCTTGTTGGTGTAACTAATTGAGTTTTTGTAAAAAAAAAAAGTGGAGAAACACCCTACTTTTACTTACTATTAAAACTCTACCTCAGAATTTTAATGTATAATTCAATTATTACTGATTGGATTCAACTTAACTATTAAAGTTAATGATTCCAACAAATTTTAATGCCTTAATTGATTTTAAATAAAGATTTGTTGAGAATAAAACTTGTATTTAATTATGACGAGAGTTATTCGAAATATTTTTTTTACTGTTTGATAAGTGTATCATTATCTAAAATCATCGGTTGTGTCCCCGTTCGTTTAATGTAAGGGCACTAAGTATTACAAAGTTATTTTTTTTATAAAATATTTCATCCCAAACTTGAAAAGTTATCATCAAGTATCTGTCATGTGCATAGCGTAACCTGACATACAGGTTAAAAAATATAAATATAATATAAGATAGGAATAGAAATGACATTTGTAATGAACATTACACTCTAATACTCAGTATTCCTTCATTAAGTGGCTAGCTTAGTGACCGAAACTACTGAATACAGCATAATCAGTGAACACTAAAAGCATTAAGCATAACCTAAGTCCTGGCAATGCATCATATTAACTCTTAAATCTCATTGACTTTCAAATCATTAATTAGGCCTATGTAAAGAGTAATAATGTCACTGTGTATTACAGCTATTCGTTTAAACAATTTCAGATATATTAAAGAAATACTCACTTAGATAAAAAAAAAACGCTAGGAAACAAATGTGTTCCTTATGAAATAAAATAGTTCTAAGTTCTAATACAGCATTATATCAATGAATTTCACATGACCGATGTGACTCATTTGCCTATTTACTTAGCGACACTTTGTTTGTACACGTTCAATTAATTGGATCTATAACGTTAAGCAAAGTATTATTATAATCGTACAGTTTATAATGGTCACAAAAAACAGCTGTAATCACATACACATTAACAAAATGTAAGCAAGAGTAGTAGTATTGGCAGGTTGGGTTCGGTAGTATTATATTAGTAGTAGCTGTTAGTGTTGCGAAATAGTTATCTACACCACCAGACAAGCAGACAATGTGATTTATCATATGTTCACAAAAACAAATGAATATTTATGAGAGTTCATTGTCCGTCATTCTAATAAAGTAGAAGGATAACCAACTGAATTAGAATGACTCATTTAACTGTCAAATAACGTATGTTATATTTTGCGATCTATAGATCAGTACATTGGTATGTTCCGCAAGTTAATCACAATTATTTATCATAAAATAATCGATTTACTTAAACTTGTGGATACTTTGATTAGCAATACAAGAAATACAATCATTTGGTGCTAAAAATAACTATTTAATGCTTGGTTAAACCTGTTTTACAGATATTCGTGTTATTTTTGTTTCGACCGTCTTATAAGGCTTGATTATCAGGTGTAACTAAATACATGTTCGTAGAATTTATTTGAAGCAACTGATGGTGTTCAGTCATATTGATTATTGCGAAGCATTGCGTTGTTAGTGTTACTTGACTAACTGAAATCATTAAAAAGTCATTATTCGCCTTGGTTTTGTCTTTGTTTGCGTGTATCAATGAGGTATATTTTCATTCTTGAAAGAATCTTAACTTCCCGTTCATTGAAATTTGAGTAACCTAGACACGTTGCTATTGAAGTACTCTTGCACTGGCTCACACAATAATTAATCACTTATTTAATCAATGTGTACAAGCAGTTAGATGTATGTCAAAATTATGATTAGTTTCAATATTAAAGTTACAATTTCTCATTGAAATAATTTATTCAGCTGCCTTCTGTAATAGTTCCAAATTATGTAAGGTTACTCCTAAGGAGAAACAATTTTACTAAACTATAAACACATAAATGTCTAATATTGTATAGTGTTTTCTCAAAATTTTACAATTTCTATGTATAAATTTACTAATAAGAAGCCAAATAGTTAAGAAGAAATATACAATACCAAGAAATTTGCTCTTATTATTGACCAGCGTCATATGAAGTAAAATCAACAGTCCATTTATATTTAGTCTATCCACTAAATATGCGAACCATGATCATAAAAGTTGTATTTTAAGACAATGTAGAGTACATCAGTCCCATAACGTTTGGAATGAATTTGTCATATATTTGTTTCCATCACTTAAAATGTCTTTGGAAGCCATTCGAATTTAGTTATTTCAGTTGGCTTTTAGTTACATATTTTATTATAATTGTGTTCAGAAAGCGAATCTTCCCGAAATCAGTTTTTCAATAAACATTCAAACAATCAGTGAGCTATATGAATGCTGAAGATATAAAACAAATTCAATTTCTTCATCATCTTGACGGTTGCATCAGAGTTAAATCTTCGTAAGCTTTATGGTAATCATAGAAACTTGTGATTAAAATTTAGAAAACTTTTCCTATACACATGATCTCCATGAACAACCTACGAGGTCCTAGAAACCTACTAAAATATTCCAACGTTTTTTGTGTTGGTTTATTGGCACATTTACTAAAGAGATCATGTATTTAATCAAAGCCTAAATAACATTATTTTAATTCTGAGATTGATTGAATTAATGTATCAACTTAATGTCTTGGAGTAGAACGAGATAGCTGTGGAAATGGACTTTCGTTTTCAATCATTTTTAGTGTAAATTGTTAATTTGTGTAACCTATAAGATTTATTAGACAAATCTGGATATTCAGTTACGATTATTTCATTAAGAATTATTTTTTATCAAAATAACTTCAGTTATATTTCAATTATACTTAATGTATGTTTCATTCTAATACCTTGTTATAATTGAAGCAGATAGAGAAATAAATAAACGGATCTTGAATTATGTTACATTTGATTATTGATTAAAAGATTGATGGTGAATAATTCCGTCCTTAACGATATGGCGTTATTGCAAACATCTTTTCCTAAAGCTCAGTAGTTTATTGATAACAACTTGATGCCAAAGTTCGATCTATGGATATATCATGAATGCACAAGTCATTATAGTAACATACTTGAATAAAAAGGCTAATCAACACTTTTTGATTTTCACTAATTGTCCAGGTAGTTAATCTGTTATGTAAAGTAAGAACTGAATAATATTTGTAAGTCTACTATGATAATTATGACAATATATTTGAGAACAACCTTTGAAATTATGAGACCTAGTGATAAATGACCTGGATACAATATCAGAACTTTTCATCCTCAAAATAATAAGACAATATATAATATATATATATAATATATATATATAATATATATATATATAATATATATATATATATATAATATATATATATATAATATATATATATATATAATATATATATATATATATATATATATATATATAATATATATATATATAATATATATATATAATATATATATATATAATATATATATATATATAATATATATATATATATAATATATATATATATATAATATATATATATATATAATATATATATATATAATATATATATATAATATATATATATATAATATATATATATATATATATATAATATATATATATATAATATATATATATATATATATATAATATATATATATAATATATATATATAATATATATATATATAATATATATATATAATATATATATATATATAATATATATATATAATATATATATATAATATATATATATAATATATATATATAATATATATATATAATATATATATATAATATAGTTAATCTGTTTGTACAGTAAGAACTGAATAATATTTGTAAGTCTACTATGATAATTATGACAATATATTTGAGAACAACCTTTGAAATTATGAGACCTAGTGATAAATGACCTGGATACAATATCAGAACTTTTCATCCTCAAAATAATAAGACAAATCTCTACAAGCCATGTAACCTGAACAAAGTTAATATTATTACTTAGAAATAACAACTTCGAGGGTAACATAAAAACTAAACCAGAATGATAAAAATTGTATTTTATCTTATGATAAATAAACAATGTAACAAGATGTACAAATAATAGAAAACTGTAATTTCAAAATATTTGGTGAATATTTTTCTTAAGTTTTTCAAAAACCATAATGACTACATTCATATATATATATATACTTTAGTAGGCTAATTTACTTCAACCTACAGACATACATGTACATATACAATTATGTACTTATATTTAAAATTTCAATATTTGGACTAATATACTCAGTAAATGTGTATAAGTAAACGCATTAAGAATTTGTTACAAGAAGCTCCTACTCAGATTGAATTTACATAAACAGTTAGTTACTGATACAACTGAACATGTTTGATAATGCACGTCATTCTGCTCATGTGATTTAAACTATTAGTATAAACTGGATTTAATTGCTTAGTTTTATAAGTTATCGACTTACAGGATCAATTAAATTGATAAAATTATTTTCTTCAACATAAGTCTTCTATGTTATATTTTCTTAAAGTAAAATTAAAAGAAAATATATGTTTGTTTTATAACAAAATGCTGGCATTTATTAGAAAGAATGTATTATCAAGATTACAGAAATCAAAAATAATAACTATTGTGGAGATTACTGGACTTTATATTATGGATAGACAGTAGCTATACAACTGTTTCCATACAACATGAACGCTTTGTAACTTTGAAAGTAAGCAGAACAAGGTTTACAGAATAACACGAATTCGATATATTTCATGGTATCTAATCAGTTACAAATGGCGTAAAATTACAATTACATTGCTGAAGAGTCCCGTACTAGGACGAAACAACTGTTCAGTGCTCCCTTGTTTTTACTGGTACTCTGCCAACATTAATCTGTGACTTATTCAATCAAATAAAAATACCAATTTCCACAAACCATCTCAGTCTAGTATTACTATAAATAATTTTTAACATGTTTAATTCGGTGATACTAAGTTGTAAACAAAATAGAAAATAATAAAGACGAGAAGGTATTACTAAATACTTAACATAGTAATTATCAGTAATAAGTATTAAAAAAATGAAACCATTTAAAGTGAGGATGACGTAATATATGCTAAATAAGCGAAAAACAATTATTAACAAATGTATGATTCCATATCAATTGAAATATTATAAAACTCAAATTAATATCACGAATGAGTGTTATTGGAATGAATTGGAGAGGTCATGTGGTAAACACGTTACACCACTATAATTACTTTTACCATGACAATACGATATTTTTGACTCTCTATTTTCGTGTACAGAGGTCAAACTGCAAGAATTTGATGGTAGTTGCAAATGTACAATACAGTAAATGTAGTGTTCCTCGTATGTTGTGTATTTTAAACGCTTTCTTATAATCCACGTGTCCGTTGTCAACAGATTGTCTTGTAATGATGCGTATGAGCAGCTTTATTCCTTCCAGACAAAGGTTTTGGGCAATATGTTTGAAAAACATAGTAGAAACCCTTCTCTCAGTCCTTCCAATGTAATCAGGTAACTACTTTCGTTTCGATTAAAGAACACTTCACATTATTTACGATAGTCAATTGAGGTGACGAAAAGCTTCCCTTGGATTCTGCTTATATTTGTTTATCAATCTTATTAGGAATCTTATCTCCTTTGAATGGAAAATAGGAAAAAAGCACGTTTTTCCTTGTAGTTGAAAATTTTGGAATTTCCTTGGTATCTTTTTGTATTCCGTTATAACCTTTAGAAGATTTTCATTTTTAGTAGACACTTAACAGTAAATCCAAACTCTTCTTCTATCATATTGACTGAACACAACTTTTTGCTCGCCTAAATGGGAAATTTGACTAAACACGTCTTCTAACTAACAGGACAGAAACTACTATAATGTAAAAATTTTCATGTGCATGTATTTTCCTGAATTTGCTTTTCGAGTTGTTCCATCATCTCGTTTTGTGCTCAGGTATAAATAAATAGATCAATTATATCGTTCATATTCCACTGTAAATATAGATTTTAAATGCTTCGTTGAACTAACAAAACAGTTCAGAAGCACGATTCATATTATCACATGTATATAATTGTATTATTAACGTATCCTCTGTACTATATCAGTTCTACAACTCACTTTAGTTTGTTCAAGATAGATCATAAAGATATGAGCTAAATTGTACCCTAGTGGTGACTCTACAGCCCTCCTTCAGTCCACCCACATAACTAGATACTAAACATTGAAAATGTAACCATTTGTGCAAAGTAAGAGTAATATTCCCAAGTGAGACCGAAGTGAAAGGAATGAATAAAAATTTCGACAGATTATGTCCGGGGTTTCGCGAATCGATACACTTATAAATAATCGGTAAAGATCAAATGATATCATAAATTTATCTTAAATATTTACATGATTAGTTTCGTCAAAAAATTGTAATGTGTCTTTTATAGTAAGAGCTGCAAATCTTCTGCTTATTGGTCTCAATAATATAGTTAACCGTCCAACCAAATTGTGATTTAGTGAATTTATCACTAATAATAAGGGGCGTTAAGGGATATTTGATTTATGAACTTAAGGACTACCTTACATAAAAAGCAGGTATGAGTTTTTCTCACTCGGACCATGTATCATTAGTAGATTTCTTCTTTCAAACTTCTTTGAAACGTTTCTTAACTTTTCATCCCAGTTGTTGCAATGGAACTTTCCTGTGACTTATCTACATAGAAACTTTGTTCATTATAACGACTTCGGAAACTTTATCTGGTATCATTATAGCGATTTTATCATTCTTTTGTAAACTCTTCAGTGCCGCCCTACGTTTCATAGTTAGGACCTTTGAATGTGAACATCTGCTTCGTTCTAGTAGGAAACACTTCAGCACTTTACACTATCACCCTACCAAGGGTCAAACCAACAATCTCCAGTCCTCTTAATAATTACTTAACTTTCAGACCACTGAGTAGTAGTAATCTGATGACTCATTATTTATTATTTTAATTTAATTTAACATATTAAATTTACGCTAGTGGTCACCGAAAGGGAATGTTACACTCATTTTGAAACTTGATAAAGTCAACAAAAAAAGAGAGAAGGTAAACATCATAAAAGGAAACAATCTTAACATGAGAATACGAAAATCATGATGTAAGAAATACAATCAAGTAAGACTTCATTTCATTGAAGAAATCATTGCATGTTCCTGAAAAGTTTAATACAAAATTGCAACAGAATGGCAACCAGCATCTATTCTGGGCCATATATAGTGAGGTCCCATGCCACTGAATTGTAACATCTCTAAGATCTAAACCTGAAATGTATGATCAAACACAAGGAGTTAACTATCATTCTTGGAATAACGAGACTAGATTTCACAAGTGTAGAGATGAACAGCTCTCACTAAAGACATGTAAACCTGACGTTTTATACTCGGACTCACATCATAACGGTGGTATAGTTGACCCAGATTGGCATTATCCAATTCGGCTTTCATTATGTGTAGATTGATTTCATCTGTCACACCACTATAAGCACTTACACAGCTATTTAGGTGAACGGACTTTCTAAATAATTTTAATGACATACTACAAACAGTGAAATCAGATGCAGACTCCTGATACTCTCTCAGAAGTGTTTTGTGTCTGGAAGGTTTAAATTGCATGTCATACTTAAGGACACAAATTACCAACTGATTAAATTCGATTTGGATGGCTTAGGAATCATCATACAGTAAGGTAATGTCATGAATATTCAAAAGGTCAAAACATCTAATGGATTGTATTTTTAGCTATAGTCAGATCACATTATTGCACGATATTATCACTGTTTGTATTCGTTCCACACTTGATATGACTGAACTCCGCTGGTCACAGCTCTTCACAAGAACTGAAAAACTTCATCCTCAAAAGTACTCTCTGGCGAGCATATTATTGTAAGTGATCTAGCATGTCTTATATAGGATGGTGTTTTGCAGTAGGTATAATAAAATAAGTGGTTTAGCTTTCATTGTAAGTACAATGCATTTAAATAAGTGATTTGACAAATGTCACGATGACATTTGAATTACGAAGCGTGAATCCTAAATCTTAATAGTGTATAATTTGTTCAAATTGATTGTGCACCAATTTGAGTATTGAATATAAGTGATTCTTGGTCTTGCTACCCTTTGGATCATACTAGTCCTGTTTGAAAAACAAACATATGACCAAACGCTTACCTGTCACACAGATTCTGATATCCTACAGTATGTTGTATACACAACAAGTTTTAATATAAAAATAACCTGATACTCTAAACTTCAGTGACAATATTAACCTATAACAAACTTTACTACGTCAATATTTATTCAATAAATTAATTTATTTTCTATACACAACCGTTGAACATTTTTATATCGACAATTAGTTCAATTCACAGTGTGATAAAATAACTTACTAATTTCTGTTGTTGATACTATAAGTTGACACTGAGTGTAACAATTTTCATTTGTATTTTTGTTCAATTACATGAATGTATTCAATTTTTAGATGAATCCAGCTTTAGATAACGCTAATTCATACTCCCTTTATTATGCATCTTGCAAGGACATGAATCCATTACCTTTGTTTCATGTTTTCTTATACTAATAATAAGTCAGTAATGTGCAACAAGTAAGCTGGTTCAACTAATATTCTCATTAATATACATTCAGAGATATGAAGATCAAGTGAGAACAGAGCAAGAAATCTTAATTTTCATCTGATTCCGAATAATTAAATGTGTACGTTCCAAATTCGACTTCATAAATGAGCGATTACGAAAATAATTTTAACGAAAGTAGTAAGATAACAACTTTCAGTTATAATCTCTGATAAGGAAATTCACCAAATCTGCAAACAGAAATTCATAATAGACCGTCACTATAGGCTAAAGCTGATACTCCGTTAAAGCTAAACTATCTAAGCAAGTAAATAATTATATAAGATTGGGAACTGCTATCAGTCAGCTTATAGTGATTGAAACGGTTAAATAATATCACTGTCTCTCCCACCTCTGAAGTAGTCAGATAATTAATAATATAACAAGTGACAATTGTCTTAGATTATCCAATATGTCGTTAAGCTATTCAAATATACTGAGTCGAGAATATCTAGTTCTAGTTCGTGTGAATTATAATAACACTGAAATCAGACGGAAACATGAAGATGGGAAAATGACTCTGAAACAAAAATGTATTTGCTAATTAATATACATAAACGAAGTAGAAGAAGTTATTTGATGTTAGCATTCAACGCTTTCCAGTGTGAATCTTCTAGGTCCTACACTCATGTGATAGAGTACGAGCTTTATTGATTTTGAAACCTGTTTTGTTAGCAAACTATCTGCTGGTCGCCTAGTTTACACTAGTAATTTATCAGAAAATCTGCACTATCATCGCACTAGTGACGTTAATAGCTAGTTGAAACGGAAAGATTTTTCCAGACGGCTTGGCAATTTGTAGATGTATAAGAGTGCAAACTTAACTTCATTAAATTAAGCAGATTAAATAATTTTAAACTGCTGATATAGTCAAGGCAGGAACATTTTAGTGATTTTAAGATAAGTCTTGTTGACACATTAAAGACAAATCAGTTTTCTCAATTAAGATCTATATTTAATTAATATGTTACTGATCCAGTATACATTTTGGATGACAAGACTAACCTGATTACATTTGAAGACGGCTACAATTACAGAACAGCTTCATCTATATGACTATAGAAAACTAAGGAGTAATTGATAGCTGTTTTGTTATTGTTTTGAACACTTCAGTAGCAATCACTAATGACCATGCTAGGAATCAGATACAGGACTTCATACAACCAAATCCCTTTGTAAATTTGAAAAACACAAGAACAAGATTCGCAGAACAGGATGAAATTATCGTATTTCAAGGCTTCTTATCACCTGCAAACAACCTAAAATTACAAGGAAATATGTAGAATTAAATATTTGGCATATTTTATTTGTTGAGGTTGTTGTGGAGGAATGTTCTGAATAAAAATAGAAATCATAATAATTAGAATAGAAATACAAGATATGCTAACAATTGTGGTTAAATGAGTATTTATATACTGCGAATTAAGTGGGAGACCTCAACGCCAAAGTCGGAATGGACAACACTGGATATGAAGAAATCATGGGACGACAAGGACTGGGAGACAGAAACGACAATGGTGAAAGACTTGCAAACCTATATGCCTTCAACAAATTGGTTATAGGTGGTACAATATTCGCCCACAAACGCATACACAAGGCTACATGGGTCTCACCGGATCATACTACTGAGAATCAAATCGATCATATATGTATCAATAAAAAATTTAGAAGATCAATGGAAGATGTAAGAACCAGGAGAGGAGCTGACATAGCTTCAGACCACCACTTGGTGGTTTCTAAAATAAAACTGAAGCTAAAGAAGCAGTGGACAACTGGAGTGTCAGCAGTACAACGGTTCAATACAGGCTTTCTCCGAGACACTGACAAACTCAATGAATTCAAAATATCTCTCAACAACAGGTTCCAAGCCTTACAAGATCTGCCGAAAGAAGAAACCACTATGGAGGACAACTGGAAAGGAATCAAAGAAGCGCTAACGTCAATGTGTCAGGAGGTTCTAGGCCGCAAGAAGCACCATTATAAGGAATGGATCTCCACTGAGACATTGAGCAAAATTCAGCAAAGGAGGAACAAGAAGATAGAAATCAACAACAGCCGAACAAGAGCAGAAAAAATCAAGGCTCAAGCTGAATACTCAGAAGCAAATAAGCAAGTAAAGAAGAGCATTAGAGCTGACAAACGGAAATACATCGAAAGCCTTGCAACGACAGCGGAGAAGGCTGCAAGAGAAGGAAATATTAAACAGCTATACGACACAACGAAGAAACTGGCAGATAAACATGGTAAACCAGAGCGACCGGTCAAGAACAAAGAAGGCAAGACACTCACTGAGATTGAAGAACAAAAGAATAGGTGGGTAGAACACGTTGAGGAACTTCTAAATAGGCCAGCTCCACCGAACCCACCGGACATTGAAGCAGCACCTACAGATCTCCCGATAGATGTCACTCCACCAACGATGGAAGAAATCAAGATGGCCATCAGGCAAATCAAAAGTGGGAAAGCAGCAGGACCTGACAATATACCAGCTGAAGCACTCAAGTCAGATATCGACCTAACAGCAAGGATATTCCACGTTTTATTCAAAAAGATCTGGGAAGAAGAACAAGTGCCGGCAGACTGGAAAGAAGGTTATCTTATCAAGATACCAAAGAAAGGAGATTTGAGCAAATGTGACAACTACAGAGGGATCACGCTACTGTCGATACCAGGGAAAATCTTTAACAGAGTATTGTTGAACAGAATGAAAGATTCAGTGGAGACTCAACTTCGAGATCAACAAGCTGGTTTTCGGAAGGATCGGTCGTGCACGGACCAAATCGCAACACTACGGATCATCGTTGAACAATCAATTGAATGGAACTCGCCACTGTACATCAACTTCATTGATTATGAGAAGGCGTTTGATAGTGTAGATAGGAGAACACTATGGAAACTTCTTCGACACTACGGCATACCAGAGAAACTCGTCAACATCATCCGGAACTCTTACGACGGAACACAGTGCAAAATTGTGCATGGAGGACAACTGACAACTGCATTTTCAGTGAGGACCGGAGTCAGACAAGGTTGCTTGCTGTCACCTTTTCTCTTCCTCCTAGTGGTCGACTGGATCATGAAGACCTCCACATCTGAGGGAATGTACGGGATTCAATGGACAAGTAGGATGCAAGTCGATGATTTGGACTTCGCAGATGATCTAGCTCTTTTAGCACATACACACCAACAAATGCAAGCGAAGACAATCAGTGTAGCAACAACTTCAGCATCAGTAGGCTTGAACATACATAAGGGTAAGAGCAAGATTCTCAAATACAACACAGGGAGCACCAACCCAATTCAACTTGATGGGGAAACTCTGGAAGAGGTGGATACCTTCACATATCTGGGGAGCATCATCGATGAAAAAGGAGGGTCTGATGCAGATGTAAAGACAAGGATTGGCAAGGCAAGGGCAGCATTCCTGCAGTTGAAAAACATCTGGAACTCAAAACAAATATCAACTAACCTCAAAGTCAGACTCTTCAATTCGAACGTGAAGACAGTCCTGCTGTATGGAGCTGAAACCTGGAGAATTACTGCAAACATCCTCAGACGGATACAGGTATTTATAAACAACTGCCTACGAAAAATACTGAATGTCCGTTGGCCGGAAACCATCAGCAACAACTTACTATGGGAGAGGACAAACCAACTTCCAGCCGAAGAGGAAATTAGGAAAAGACGGTGGAAATGGATAGGACATACACTACGCAAACCATCAGACTGCATCACCAGACAAGCATTAACATGGAATCCTGTTGGGAAACGGAAAAGTGGAAGGCCAAAGAACACGCTGCGTCGAGAACTGGAAGCAGACATTAAAAGGATGAGCAGCAACTGGAAACAACTGGAAAGGATTGCTCAGGACAGAGTTAAATGGAGAACACTGGTGAGCGGCCTATGCTCCTCAGCGAGGAGTAACGGGCATAAGTAAGTAAGTAAGTAAGTGGAGAAAAAGAGAGGGATAACGTGATTGTTGCAAAAGTTAAAGAGCGGAAGTATTACATTATCGTAAGGAAATCAGTCACTTAGTGGATTTTGAACGAAAGTCATTTCCGTTTGTGAACATCTGAGTGATTGTTTAGGAGAGAAAAATTGTTATACTCACCACGATAATGAAAGGCATATCACGTTATCTTTCTGTATACAAAGGTCAGGTTTAAAACATATGGCAGAGATTGCTTCTACAAAATGTGATAATAATGTTGCTCACCTGCTGACTATATTCAGCGCTTCTGTAACAATTATATTATGTCCGATCCTGAAAAGATGTTTAGAGATTGCACTTGTGAGAACTTTGTTGCCTTTCAGACGTGGGTTCTTAGGAACATGCTCATAAAACCTGGTAGAAGTCCTTCGTTCACTCTCTCCTATAAACATACTACCGCAGGTACATGTAAATTCATAGATAGAGTTGAAGATGACGTTTGATGGGCATTGGACAACCTTTGAGTGATTCAACGGGTGTTTGATGTTATATAAGGAGATCAGCTAAGCTTAAGAATAGATCCTCTCCAGTGCCGTACTAATTCTTCCATTTATTCTTCTATAAGGTTTCATCTCCTTTGAATGAACGGCATATGGAGATCGGCTTTTTCCTCACAGTCAGATACATGTCGATTTTAGGACTTATCATTCTGTACTTGTTAATAAATCTCATCCGATATTGATTGCTTATAAGGCAGTTTTCAATTGTTGTCAAATCCTCATCAATTTTATCATCTGAGCATAGCATCCTGGCTCTATTCAAAAACGTTCTTACTAGACCACGTTTGTAACTAACAGAACAAATCTGTTATAATTTACGAGATACTCCGTTCATTTTTCTTTTCTACAAATACTTTGCTCGACTTTCCTAATCATTATACATTAAGGTCTAGAAAGTTAAGTTGATCATCATTTTCGTGTTTAATTGTACACTGTATATTTTTATGAGCATTCATAAATGATGTAGCATTCAAGAAGCGTGATTCATATCATTACGCGTAATAAAGGTATCATCAATGTATCCAGAATAGTATATTATGGTCACGATTTCAGATTTCAGTCTTGCTTTCTCCAGGTTTAATATAAAGATATCTACAAGAATGGGTCCAAGTGGTGATCCCATGGCTACTCCGTCAGTTTGCTTGTATAGCTGGTAGTTGAATTTGTAATGAATCTCTTTTGTGAAGAGTAATAATAGATTCTTTAAATCATATTGAGGTAAGGAGAGTAGATCAGAATGTTCACAAATTATATCAGTTGTGTCCTCTAACGGTATACTCGTATATAGTGAACGAAGGTCAAATGAAGCTATGAATGTACCTGACATGTTCACATTATCTATCTCATAGGAAAACTGAGATGTGTCATTTAGAGTGTGGGTTGAGATTTTTCTATGGATTGGTTCTAATAATCTAGCTAACCAGCGAGCCAGCTTGTAATATGATAAGTTTATCATAGACATTACTGGTCTTAAAGGAATATTCGACATGTGGATTTTCGGAAGCCCATACATGAATGGATGACTTGATCATTTTGCTTTTATGCTGTTGTATGTGTTACTGTCAATGAATTTATTTTTTAAGAGATCTTTTACATATTTGTTAACTTTGGTGTCAGTTGCGATTATAGCATCTACTTTAGGTTTATCAGTTCGGAATCAAGATGTGTCATTCAGAATTTGATGCATTTTATACACATATTCTTTTAAATTCATTATAACTACAGCCGATCCTTTATTCGGTCTTATTATAGTGATTTCATCATTGTTTTGTAAGATCTCCAATGCTGAAAAGTCTTGTGCTGTTAGAATCCTTAAGTGTGGGAACGAAGACATCTGATATTGGTTCATAACATCAACTAATTTGGATTTGAATTAACTCCTCCTGTCATCAACTAGGGGTTCTAAGTCACTGAGTTGGTAGCACAGGTGCTCCAATAGTGTTTGTGTGACAATTTCGTTGATTCCTTGTTGTGCGAAATTTGAAAATTGAATTCAGGAAATAGAACTTCCTTTTCTATTTTATTCAGCTTCATACATTTCTCTGGAGATTGATGGAATTCTCTTATTGACGATTTCATCAGTTTGGTCTCAAGTGATTTGGATGTGTTATGTTGTATCTCTTGAACAAAGTTGACAAACTTAATTTGGCAAACAATGTTTGAATCGTCAAGAACTCCATTAAACACAGATAATTCAGATTTCAAGGTTAAAATAAATTTATTGTATGACTCGACATATGATTTTGAAATTAGACGTATATTCTTCTGATCAGGTGAAAGTTTGGCTGAGCGGAGTAATTTTAAGAACTGTCGTAAAACCTAATTTTAGTTGGTTCACTTGATATTCTGTAGCGTAACTTAATTGTTTGGTTGTGACTCGATTCACTTTGCAGGGAGATGCGTTTTCAGGAATTTCATGCAACTAGATTTCTTCATAAATCTAAATAACTCAAAATTTGTATAATAGGATGAATTCATATTCATCTAAGGCCAATTAGTTATCACACTAACTCAAATACATGTATATGATAACAAAAGGGAGGAGGGAAGTCATATTGTATATATCTCTAAAAATCAAACAGCCATCAGGAGACTAAACGTATTTCATGTGATCCAAGGGATACTATTCTTTGAACCCAGATGATGAATATTCAAGGAAACAGAAAAGGATTTAATGGTGTTCTAAAATGTAAAAATGGCATTTTTACTCTTCAAAGAATGACAGAACAATCGAAACATTTATTGCCAAAGTCAGTTAGTGTGTCCATCTTCGAAACATACATCTACGGTTGCCTCAAGAACAGACAATTGGTAAGAAGATATAAAGCATTCATTTTATTGGAGCAGATATAGCTAAATGTTATTTTATTTGATCATTCCATATACGTATGGAGTGTGCTGACTAATTTGACTAGTCGTTCAAGCCTGACGTTCGTTTCCTTAGTCTTTCTAATTAGTGTAGTCCACGTGCCAATGCTTTGGGAAGCATTTTCCTGAATATATTAATCAGTCGGAGACCATAGACCGTACCTTTTCATCGAATTGATGTCCCAGGTAGAATGGTAGGATAATTAGATGATTTATAGCTGCCATCCACATCCTTCACCAATAATACACTATCTGGTACGTAACTCAATCATTCTGCCTTCTGTAAGTACTTTGGTATCTAGACCTCCATGATCCATTACAATTGATCTATCATGTCCCAGTTAATTTACTGAAAGGCTTACGCATTAACCTATTACACATAATGGAAGCCATCAATAGTCACATCAACGAACTAGATGTATGCATTCGGTCACGTATTACCTCCACCATCTTCATAGCCGTCAATGAAGTAAGTTACAAGTTATTTTGTTAACTCCCCTCCCTTCTACCACTTCTTTATTACTTTCGTTTACTCTTACATAATTGAGACACCCTATTCGAACTTAATCAATTATCATTTGACCTCTTAGCAATATTTTTTGATTTAGTAAATATTATATAATTCAATAACTTTATAATCACTAGTATTAATTTTCTAGTTCATTAATTAATATATTATAAATACAAATTATTCTCTCCATAATTACTATATTATACTAGCAATCAATTTCACAAACACATCTGATTGATAATATTGTGACGTAACACACGAGCTGGTTTTATATTAATTTGTATGCTGTATAAAATGCATAAAAACGCATTGCAAAGATACATTTCATCGCCCTCTTATCTTGTTACTAAAAGACTAAACGGGAATTTTTAATTTTGTAATATAATGCATTCATTTGTTAATTGATGACTCAGCTTTGTGAAGTGTATCACCTTAGCAGAGATGGATCGATCAATCGTGCGACTTATCATTTCATATATTTCAATAACACTTATCTATGTATTGCAAATTGTTTTTATTTTGCTGTTACTACAGTAGGCATTCATTTAACTCTATCCTGAAGCAAGAATATGTACACATGTTGAATCAACAACTACCTGGTCTTCATAAGAATGCTAAATATACTTGTTAGGAAGAAAACATAATAAATAAAATACAAGATAATATTCAAATTACTGTCAACGGAGATTGTAGGATATAAATAAACTAGCCGTGAGTAGTTTCATTTGATTTCATTTTATGCAGTGTTAAACAATTTTCCTTAATCTTAATTAAATTTCGATAGATGCATGAAAGTAATAGGAATGGATGAATGATATCTGTTTATGACTTTAAAGATAAGCCATTTCGGAGAATACCAAATTGGATCAAACAACTTGAATCTTTTCTCAAGTACATGAGCTGATTCAAATTATCGTCTTCATGATATATTAATGAACTTTCGGTAAATCGTATTAAACGACTAGCTATTCAACGAAGGAATGCATGCAGAAGCATCTAACCACTCAGGTTCAAACTTCCGGTGTCTATCGTTGTTTCGAAAAATAACATTTTTACCTCATTCATGTAAAAGTGGGCCACATACTCAACCTTCAAGTGTTCAGACAGTTCGTTCTGATGATCGTGCATGTGATAAGTTGTGTTTGTGAGTTATGTTATCTTTTTCCCTTCCTTTTCTGTTGATGGTATTTTTCGGTTGACCACAGAACATGTGACCGACTGATGACCTATGGTTATATGAGCCGTCATAAATGACTCTTGATCTTACGCACCCGTTACAAAGAGGAACGGAAGTGGACAACTTGGATGCGGTCAGACGATTTCGACTTCTCAAGATAACCGATCTACCTAATCTCTCGAAAGTAATCAACAAAAAATCCAGGTGAAGATGGCCAGTGTAATAGTAGTCTCTACAACCAGCAAGAGACTTCAATATACACAAGGGTCATGGCAAGATCCGTAAATATAACACATCACATCGATCACCAACCAAATCACACTTGACATGACCAGGCGACTCTGGAGGATATGGTAACATTCACATACCTGAGTAATAGCGTCATCGATAAACATCGAGGATTTGATGCAGATGTGGGGATACGGACTAGGAGTGCGAGGCGAGGCAACGCGACGCGTGACTAATCGAAGCAAGCCAAAGGCAGCATTTCCACAATTACAGAACTACATTTGGAACTATAAACAACCGTCGAGCAAAGTCGCAATTTTCAATACAGACATGAAGACAGTTCTGATGCATGAAGCTAAAACTTGTAGAAATACGATAGGTATCATTCGAAGGAAACAGATATTTATAAGCAATTGTCTACACAAGATTGTTATGACGCGAAAAGAACTGATCTGTTGTGCGCGCGGCCGCTTATTGAAGTGTACCTAGTTGATAATTCGCGTCTGGCTTAAGCCCACTCAGTCCCAAGCCGGAGATAGAAGAATAAGACAAAGACCAACCAGACAGATCGGGATCAGATTCAAAATCCGATTCAAAATCTGATTCAAAATCTGATTCAAAATTCGATTCAAAATCGATTCAAAATCAGATTATATTTTACACATTCGCTTATATGTACAAAATAATCATGATGATTATTCATCAAATAAAATTATCAACACTTTTAATAATACAATTAAATGTTGTCAAATGTGCTCACATACAAGTGATGATAGTTTACAAATCATGCGTACAAAAAATCAATACAACTTGATAAAATGATCAATTGTATTTCTAGGGATTTCGAATCCCTAACACCTCCCCCTTTTGAAAAAATGAGGATAATGATGATACGTTTCTTGAGACCAGTTCAGCTTTGAGGTAGTCAAGTCAAAACTACAATTTACTCAAGAAAAGAAAAAGAGATGATTAGTTACATCGAAAATTGGGAAATTACAATCTACCACGGAATGTAGTGGGATCTTTATGTAGCGGCAGGAACAATACTTCATTGTATTGATGATGTATGGTCTTCAAGCCGGCATTGTTGCGACATTGCGGATGAGTTGGGAAGGCAAGGAATTGACCACTTCCGGAGCGTACATTGAGGAAAGTAGTAGCTTTCTTACATTTAATGCACCTCCCGTCTGAATAATTTGACTTGTTGTGCTCAACAGACGGTCTGAACACGGTTCTCGGGATGACTTTCTGACCTGGACTGGCGGCTATGCTCCGCTCACGTCTGTTGGGATAAGCAGTGTGAGAATTTGTGAATAATACTGCTGCCGCGGCTGGTTTATCACCCAATGATTGTTCCACCTCTGGAATGATTTGAGCAAATGTCTCCAGTGAGACTTGTTTCTCCGGCACAGCAATACTAGGCACATGGGACAGATGCACCTCTGTCGAACATTCTGGTTGAACATGGGAGTCATTGAAAGATGTGGGCTTAGGTATTGCTTCGTCGATTACCGGCATGCTAATGCTGTTGGCTTGAATACCAGCTTGGTGCAGCAATAACTCAATTAACTGCTGGTTAGCCATCAGAAGCCTATGCATAGATAAGTTGAAGCGTTCATTGAAGGCTGACATGCCGAACTGCTGACTCAGCTAGTAGAAAATGTGAAGCAAGGTCAACGATGAGAACCCGTCGCCAATTGTTATGACGCGAAGAAAATTGATCTGTACTGCGTGGCCACTTATTGAGGTGTGCCTAGTTGATAATTCGCGTCTGGCTTAAGCCCACTCAGTCCCAAGCCGGAGATAGAAGAATAAGACAAAGACCAACCAGACAGATCGGGATCAGATTCAAAATCCGATTCAAAATCTGATTCAAAATCTGATTCAAAATTCGATTCAAAATCGATTCAAAATCAGATTATATTTTACACATTCGCTTATATATACAAAATAATCATGATGATTATTCATCAAATAAAATTATCAACACTTTTAATAACACAATTAAATGTTGTCAAATGTGCTCACATACAAGTGATGATAGTTTACAAATCATGCGTACAAAAAATCAATACAACTTGATAAAATGATCAATTGTATTTCTAGGGATTTCGAATCCCTAACAAAGATACTTCGGATCCGTTGGTCAGACACTATCAGCAATAACCTACTGTGACAGGGGATGTAGATGGTTTATTCTGATTTGCACTCTTCTAGTAACGTTATTCTTTTTACGGGATAGGGTTGCTAACAATATGCCCAACCCTCCTACTTTATCCGGGCTTGGGACCGGCGGTAACCCCGGGAGTATTCCAGGCGGGGTTAGTGGCGAAACCGACCAACTTCGAGCTGAGGAAGAATTTAGCAATAATGCTGGAAGTTGATGGGATACAAATTGAGGAAATCATCAAACTGCGTCACAAGATAAGCCGTAACTCGAAATCCTGAAGGCAAAATGAAATGACGGCGAGGAAAGGATACATCGTGCTGAGAACAGGCGTGAGACATGAAAAAATGGACAGCACCTGGGCAGAAGTGGGGAGCAAAGCTCAATGCAGAGATGGTTGAAGAATGTTGGTCTGCGGATTATGCTCCGCAAGAGGTAACAAAAGTGTGAACGTTAGTGAATTATATATCGAAAATAACTCCCTAGCCGAAAGATATTTCGTGCTTTTATGATCAAGAAACTAAGTGAAACTAAACAGAAGTATAATACATTTGATTTTAAATTATTTCTTGTTTTAATCACGAAAATACCTCTGTATCAGTACATATACTTCGTCCCGTCACACCTAGTGATTGTTCGTCAGTCAATTTGTGTATACAGATCGATCTTAGAAAAGTGTACACAAAATATCAATAGCATGAAGGAAGGGGATTTATGGTTGCAGTGCTGAATAGACGACGCCAAATCGATTGTACAGAGTTTGTTAATACATTCCAAATACGAGAAGTGCAAGATGAATAGTCCTGATAGCACGAAAATTGACGTGTTTACTAAACAATCACTTAATTTCCGCTCCACTTTCACGTTTCCATGCTGAGAGTATTCAGTTTAAAGTAGGGAATGCGAAAGGATTGCTCAGGACAGAGTTAAATGGAGAACCCTGGTGAGCGGCCTATGCTCCTCAGAGAGGAGTAACGGGCATAAGTAAGTAAGTAATCCAATTGTTGGACAATATTGCCTTGACACATATCAAATGTATCATGCATTTTAACATTTGTATCCATGAGGAAACAAGAACATACTGCAAAAAAAGAATTCTCTATTTCGGTGAATTCGTTTTCAAAACTGTACAATCACGAATAGATACATCCTTGATCAATAATATTTGTTAGCGACGTCATCCATATTAAGAATTTGGAAATTTTGTCGAATATTCATCAAAATGTCATTGAAGTTAAATAAAGACTATTAAATGTGACGAAAAACAATACTTACACACTACACTATGATGCAATCTTTTTATAAAACTGAGATGAAATATGTTCGTAAGTGGAAATAAGACAGTTCAGAGTGAATTGTCAATATTGAGATAGAGGGAAGTAGTAATGGTGTTTGAAGATAGATTTGGGTTTATGACCAAGGTAAAAGTAGAGGTTGAACAAGTTCCTTACAGATACATAATTCTGGCTTCAGTAGGTGTATAGACATGGCCTCAGTGATTGAAAGCACACAAAAGACTATTGTCCTAGGTAGGTTACGTTGATTTTATAGATGACTTCAAACGAAGAATCTACTTTGGTTGAATAGCCTGTATTTACAAAATGTTCAGTAACTGAGTTTATTTCTGATCCATTGACACCTCTTCACGACCATAATTAGATGAACTTCTTAAAACCTTTCGGATGGAATCCTCATCGAATCATGTATATAACGAAATCCATGGGATCAAGTTAATTGATAAACGCACATGGAAGTGGTCAGATTCGTGAGTTTACCTTTCAGGTTGTTGTTGTTGAAGAAGAAGAAGAGACGACCAGATAACAGTAATCTTAACTCCGCTGGGAACAACTTTCTTTTAATTGGATTCAACATTCTTCTCCTTAGGATGTCTACAGCTTCGTCACAGTCGGGATCAATATTCATCTACAGAAATTTCTTTGGTGTGGATGCTTTTGATATTTTTGGAATTCTGGGCTTCATATTCTTGTCAATAAACCTCGATGGATATTCATTTCCAATCAACATTTTAATTCATTATGTCAGGTCTGCAAATTCTTCATAATTGTGTGAAGAGGAATATAATTAGATTACTCTTTCTACTGATAAGGATTCGGATGTGGAAGTTAGATAACGGACAATTTGAAAATAGTTTTCTATAAACAGATCTACTTTAGGTTCCATCAAGTATCTATGTCATTAGTACGTCAAGAATTTGTGAGTTAAATCCGTTTTCTATTTCACGCGAAAATGTAATTGCAGGATGGCAATTGTTGAAGGCATGTAGGATGTAGTTTGATCCATATTTACTACCGCATTGTATCCAGTTGAGAAACGGACGGGGAGAGACGATTAAATAACGTTGACTGTTTCGTACACTCAGAGATCTCATTGATAACGTATTAAGTGATTCTTGTTTTTATAATAAGAGATCTGTACTACGTAAAATTTTATTCGGTGAACTTGTGAAGATCTCATTATTCCTTGAATAAACAAAGGTGAACCATTGTAACCCATGTGGACTTATACACACAGGATAAGAATTTTGTGAAGATATGTTTTGCCAAATATTGTGACAATAGCAACACAGAAACTCTTACCCAGTTAGACGTAGGTCCACTTAGTTTGAAAGTGGAATTATGGTAAAAAAAAACATTAAAATCCGGAAAAGCGAATACAATAAACCTATTAGACATTTAGTGACCTTACAGTTATTGACCCCCCCCCCACCTTTTTTAACCACTTAATTCAACGCTATAAATTAATTTAGGATATTCAGTAGGTTTCCTTTGTCTGTAGACTGAATTTGGTTTGGTTGGTTTTTTGTGATCGGAACCTTGAAGCCCATTGTTTACTAAGTGTATTCAAACCAACATGACGCACTTGCCAATTTCCGTAAGAGCTAGTATTTGGCAATCAATCAAAGCACGGTAATTTTTTCTAATTCACAGCCTAAATTCGTGTGACATAGTGTGCAACCGGTCGATATACGAATACAATTTTTACCAGCCTTGTATTTATCACTATTATGACAAACGTACTACAGACATGTGATTATATATTCTGTTCGTGAACAGACATGTTATATGTGAAGGGAGAAGAAAAAACGTTAGTAAGACACATAGGATACCACCGACAATGCCAACCTAATATTAAACTACTATTATCAAACAAATTAGCTGTATTCAGAATAGTCCTCAGTGTATTTAACGACAGATCAATTCCTCTGACGATTTGCCAAACAGTGGATAGCGGGAAAAAGCAAAGGAACACAAAGTTAGCATTTGCATTAGAAAAACCTACCTAGTTCTCAAAATTAACTGAGTATCGATTTCTTGGTAAAGCAATTAGCCAATCACACAACAGTGTGATGTTCTAAATATTTATTGATTCTGAATAGTTTAGTGGCATAGTACAGCAAGTGCCTACTAGGATGATTATAAAAACCACATATAGTTATTACTAGCACTGTAAGTGGTAATCAGTTTAATTGGTTAACTGAAAAATTATTTTTACGAAAAAATATAAAGGTAATGGGACTTGTTACGAATACTGTTCTTTTAAGTAAACACTAACAAAAAAAGAACATAATTTTTGGAAGTACCGAATACCTAACTTTGATGATTAGATCGAACTTGGGAAGGATATTTTCTAAAACGAAAAATCCTAAAGACTGCGATGTCGCTTAGTGGTTCAGCAACACATTGCAGCTATTTCATTTACAACAGCCTTGTCGTATGCTTTATGTGATGTAACTTATGGACCGACTAAATAAGAAGATAACTATTCAATCACTTCCGAATCTATGGTAAAATCAGTAACCTTACATCCCAAAACTCAACCATTGTATTGTAAACTAAATCAATTTGCTTGAATTGTTTCGGCATATTTACTGAACACTTTTCTATTGACACTAATATGAGCAGATAAAGACTGGAAACGAGCTGAGCCGTACAAAACGACAAATGTAATCAAATTAGGGCGCGTATAAAGACCAAGTAGTTCTTTTCACATTGTAAACAACTGTTTGACCTTTTTTCTTTCGATTACCAACATTTGACGAAAGCAATCAATAACGAGCCGAAGCCTACGATACTATGAAGTTGGATCAAAAGAATGATTGATTCAGCCGATAATCCTATTACAAATACAGCATACACAAGTATTGACAAAATTGCAATTAGTTCTTGTTAGTATGACATATAGCGAACTACTCGAGGTTATTTACGAAACTAGGAGATATAGTATGTGATACACATTAAGCGGGCTAGTCATTCAGGCATGTGGTTCCCTTACGAATGAACTCTTCAGTTGGATACGACAGTCATTTACTTAGTGGATACTGAGTTAAATGCATATAATGAATTTAGGAAACATTTCTTAAAATTTTTTTTGAAACCTGAATGACAGGAGAAATCTAATTTATCAAAATTTTGTAGGGACATTGCTGGATCTCAAAACTCAGTGAAATTATACATTTAAGACATGACAATTGTCTTTAAATAAATCACAGTGCAGTCAACCGTAATTATGAGTTACTTAAAAAAAGAACTAAACATTTCTTACTACAGTAATAGATTCTGCCTACAACTCATTATCACAAACATGTTGGAAAATTACATTTCATAAACAGTTTACAGACCAATCAATGATGTATAAAACGCCAGAGCGACGATTATGAAAAATGATTGTCATAAACTGATGATAATAATAGTAATAATAAATTATACAAAATATGAAAGTAGAAAATGTGTAAATTTAAAAAAAAATTAAAAAATATCAAACAAAACAATTGGAAAGTAAAAACAATGAATTCTCGTAAACATCAACTGACCATATTAACAGGAGTGATATGATGAAATTTCTCTGAAGGAAAAAAAAACAATAGTTGACTTTTAAGAATTTATACTGGTACATATTTGATGAGATGGTGAGCACATGCTTAGTTGTTCAAGCTGTTGGGGTACAATGATGGATACTTGATCTTTGGAATCCTTTTCATCTTGTTTGGTAGATATTTCAGAGGCATTATTATTACTGGTGTTCTGACCAGAAACTTGCATATGTTCAACACTAGTAATGTCTTGTTTATTGATTTGGTCAAGATAATCCAGACATTCGGCTGAACTTAGTTTCACAGTAAGATTTGTACGTGGATCACAACCAGGATGTGTTAGTTCGATATGTCGAACAAGGTGATCTTTACGGTAATAAGATTTATCGCATATCTTACAAACAAAAGGTTTGAAGCCAACATGACGAAGGGAATGACGCTGAAGATTGGATCGTTGAGTAAATTGGGCACCACATATAGTACATCTAAATGCTTTATGCACTGCAAAGGTATGTTCACACAATAAATTTAATGATGTAAACGGCTTTCGGCATTGATTGCATATAAATGACTTGGCATATCGACGATTAAGGACACTTGAATCTTCTGTTGAATTTGGGGATTCTTTGGTAAAGGTTTTAGAAGGTACATTAGATGACGTTGTATGCTTTAACTGAGGTGGAATAACCGCTTGTAAATTATAATTATTAACAGGACGGACGAGTGGTTGTTTATCAGTACAAATTCGAGGTAATATAGGGCGATGGACAGTCGACAGCACTGTAACCGGTAGAGAGAAAACACTTACATGAGGAAGAAGTGTGACTGCTGAGACAGGTAAGAATAAACCATTTGTTGCCCCACTTCTCATTGGTGATAAGGTTTCAGTAACTGGTTTAGAGATTTGTGGAGCTGGTACAACGGTTGGATTTGGTGACGTAATAGTTGTAGTAAGTAAGGTTTCAGTAGAATCAGGAACAACAGAACTTTGAGGTATTTTGCATGGTCGGCTCAGCTTTCGCTTACGTCGTGGAACAGAAAAGCTATACTTTTTAAAGGCATCATGAACTTGTGTTTTAACTGGTGAATTCGACTCCGTAGATGTATCCATAAGTCCCGAATCTGATAAATCATGATTAGAACTATCGTTTTCGGAAGAATGACCATTAGCCTTCTCGTACGTCTGGTTGACAAGCAAACACTTCATCTTTTCTTGATCAGCTTGATAAACAACAAGAGCTTGTAGTTTCAGTGATTTTGAGAACGGAGGGAGAACACGCTCGATCAAAAGTTTCGTGAGTTTTTTTTCCTCAGCGGTAGGTTCGTGTTTATGAACATAAGTTTGTGTGTCTGACTGGCTTAGTGAAAGAGATGGACCTTCGTCTGATGAATCCATTTTGCAACTATTTGGTGTATTCATCTATAACGAATTAAATGTTTCATAAATTAATAGTGGGAATGTTACTAATGAAGTATTAGGATTATAATTGGATGTTATTAAAAATGTTTTATACAAATGAACCACCGTAGTGAAACAATAATTATAAACGCTAAGAATAATAGGTTTTTGAGATCACAAAGCTAAACGTTATTAGGATTTGTCAGTTGAAATAAGTCTGTAATGCCATCTTTAGAGAATGCTTAAGTGCTTACTGATGGCGATTTGAAATTGTCTACACTCCTACCGTTTGAAAAACGTCTCAGTAAACGGTCGCCTTATTTTACTACAAATCCCTGTGGAATAAAGCAGCCCAGAGCGATGAGATACGTGAGAAAAAGGATGAAGAATAAAATTAGTTTATACCCGTTCCTCTTTTCATTAGAGTTCGACAAAATGTGAAGTATATGAACACTTATATTTTATTTTTGGTGGTTTATGTTGACATACAGGACTGAGGTTGGACCAATTTCTGGTGAGTCAAATCATTTTTGTAGTGAAATATTTAAATATAAAATAAATAAGTTGACGACAAAATGCAAAGATGCTATTGTAAATCTTATTTTCCTATTCATGTCAGGATACGCAAAATAATCGTCGCGTCACCTCATAATGCACTCATGGGAAAGATCAATTTTGAAATAGATCATGAAGAGATATATTGGTTTACTAACCGCTTCATTACGAATTTTCGGGTGTTAGTAGATTGCTAAAGATGAAAGATTGTTAATCTCTTCGTATTGAGATTTTTACTAGTCATTAAATCATTTAGATGAAAAATATCCGAACAAGTTCTTAAATTCAGTGATGGAACAAACCTTAAATTGCAGAAAATAAACTTGATATGGAGTAGCCGATAAGGTGAGTAGTGATAGTGCGGGATATATAGAGTGCATTGATTACATTCTAAAGCTCTATCAAGATTCTAAACAAATAGGTTATCAAATGAACTGTTCTCACTATTTACTGCACATGCAAGCAATCGGTAATGCTACATTTTAGATCCTATTGCAGAGTAGTACTGAAAAATCGCAAGAAACTACTTAAATTTTCTGTAAGATCTAGGAGAAGTGCTACAAATCTAGAAAAACTCCAAGTCGCATCATTCTTTTCCACTAAAATTACCTTACCACTGTGGGTGGTGTTGCCTAAAACGATGTAACACACTAGTCTCCATCTTGCTAATTTAAGTTATACATACCTTTAATTATTGATGACTACGCATTATGCGATTCAACTCGTCCCTACGTATCACGGCCTGAACACTTCTAGAGACAAAGGTATACCTAAAGTGAAATCCAATAAGCTGAAATGAAGACACGATCTTCCTATTCAACAATGAAGCAGTTCATTATTTAAATGAGATCTAACGCGATTAGCATTCCAATACATTGTAGGTAAAACATCAAAAATAAGTTTGACTGAAAAATAAACTATTTAGGCAAAAGAAAATTTTGAATTCCATAGTCCACAATCATTTTAAGAAAATCCAAGGTATCTTCAATGATAGCATTTCAGTACACATAAATACTACCCTAGGATTCATTCCAACGAATTCGACAGTCAACAGTGTTTGCAATATACGTTCGGTAAAGAATAAATGAAATTACGTTCAGTGAGAAAACTTGTTTTATTCATAGTTATATTATAAATAACTTACTGGTTGCTCAAGTAAAATTATCCGTCCAAATGTTGACGATGTTTGTGCAAAGATTAGGGAATGTACATAAAAAAACACATCCACTAGTCAACAAACAA
Organism: Schistosoma mekongi; assembly: GCA_034768735.1. NCBI lineage: Eukaryota > Metazoa > Platyhelminthes > Trematoda > Strigeidida > Schistosomatidae > Schistosoma > Schistosoma mekongi. The sequence goes on along the minus strand of CM068309.1, from coordinate 10,935,755 downwards.
CTATGTAATTTGAAGTAACTGGTTGGCTCTATAAAAAAGACCATACACAACCTACGTATCGCATTTGACGGGGATGGAAACATATTTGATCAATACACATAAACAACTCTTAACGTAGTGCCCACGCAGGGTATATATTGATTATTCCATTTATCTAAAAAGACACATTGAGATTGGGCGCACGCGTTTTGTTATGTCCAATCAAAACATCATAAAATAAGCCTAGCCCTGAGGTCAGTTATTTATTGTAAGCTTATTGGTGGGATGGTAAGGCGGGATGTTAGGCTTCACCAATCATAGCATTCGGCTGTCTGTGCTTAGTTCTATGGTTTTAATCAACTACAGTGTGTTACTACACAACATTGATAATTAGATTTTCCTCTTGTTTCTGATTCGTTGTTTTAGGTTTATGAAATTCTAGTGCAACCTCACAAAATCATATCACGAAAATATCATATCACATCTGGTCGATATCCAAGAGGTTCATGTTTCAAGTCTGGGCTCTGATTGGTTGGCAGCTTGCAGCTTCTTTGAGATAATGGGTTTTCGTATTCTGGAAAAATTCCTTGAATAATTACTGCAATTGAAATTGGGTGTGGTAACGCTCCAACCCCGTGGCCTACTTGTGTTTACCGCGAGGTTTGAGGGTTTTGTGCTCACTCTCTTGTTGGATGGCGAATTCAGATTGCCGGTGTGTCTTGAATTACGATACAGAAATCCAGTTCTCCCTTGTTTTTAGTAGTTCTGGTAGTACTAAAGTTTAGTCCCAGAAGTTGAGCGACTCTAAATACGGTCCTGAATCAATCTCAGCCAATCAAAATACAGACAATAAGAATGGTTGGTTGTAATGAATAAAAAGCAGTAAGGATCTTAGTAAGTGTTTAGGTTGACATAAGACTAAGTGTACCATGACTTCCCAGGGAAATCCTTAACAACCTTAAGTCAGAACTAACCCTGAAGTGTGGTCATAATTAAGCCGTAACTTTAGAACGCAATAGTAATCTGACCCCAATTTAAACCTAAACGCAACCTTAAGTCCTAACTCTTAGTCATAGTCCTAAGCACGTATCACTACCCTAAATCTAAAAACTATGACCAAATGCTAACGTTAAGTACCGGCAGTAAGGTATTACTAGCTCCATCTCATCTAAATCGTGCGAAGTGGTCTTTCCAGGCTGCTATTTCCTTGTAAGCACGTTTTCAACACATGTTTTACCTTTTCTTCACAATGTCTACTTCGTTTATGCTATGTAGCTTTAAAACGAGCTTCTGATTCATCATTGGTCGGCCACCCTTACTTAGTCTCTCCGTAGATCTCTAGCCAGTTTCATTTCATGACGAATTATGACTTTGAAGAGTTTCCGCAACAGACCGCTGTTACTGTATAGGTTTCTTTGTATTGAGTGGATCAGATCGAACAGCAAATAAAATATAGCTTTTCTTCCACATCAACATGGGATATAAACATCAAAGATAACGCTTATGTGGAACATCAGGTTCATTTCATTCAGTTGTTTTGTACTCATCTGCATATAACCTGTTTGAGGTTAACTAATAAAAAAATGTTTAATTACTTTAAAACTAGAAGATATATCTTAGTAGGATAAAAATACAAACACATTCTGACATTTGTAATCTTTTTGGTCAATTAAGACAGTTGTTCAAGAGTAATAGGCCGTTAATGGTTGATAAGAAGCATCAAAATAGGGTAAACTTAATATCCTATTGTTTTGTTCACGCTTATGAAGGATACAAGTTATATGAAACTTGAGTAACTCTGGTTTTCAAAGTGCAGAGTCAGTACTGTTCGTGAGATCAAACTAAAGTCTTCTGGGCAGAAACTTAAAAATCAGATTAGTGGAAAGCATTCTTTAGCCCTTATTGCATTCACTTCTTTTGTTTCCCCCAACGAACTGAGTTAACAAAATGTAAATGTAACCCTTCATACCGACCATTTTTTCAAGCTTTCCCAATGATTAATTGAACGAATTGAATGATGTGAGTTAGTAAATCAAATGAGATGTAATGGAAACTTTAGTGATACCAAAACGTGTGTAGAATTAAGAAATTATTCATTCCAATAAAAAAATTCGTTTTAAAGAATACCGCTTTTCTTTCGATAGTTGTAACTAATCACATTACGAAATTATGCTGCTTGATTCGCCTCTATATGACAACATTGAAATATGACCCCTTCTCTTTGAAAGGGTTTTGGTAGTAACTAACATTTACACAGATTTTCAAACTTAAATTATTATCCTTGTTTCAATTAGCGGTTCAGTATTATCTTCAATCATGTCTAAAGTTCAGAGTCGTAGAATTTTATTACAGAGGCACTGTAACAAGTCAAAATGACATCACAGAAATTGTAGGATCCTAGGTATGGACCAATTCAAGCTACAAACTAAAAGCCTAATATCATCGTCACCTCTTCTACTTAAATATATGTCTGAAAATGGTAAATGATAGTACAATATTATTCTGTACGTTGTCACGTCTACCTAAGAAACGAATCACATGGAAATCCTTTATATATATATGTAATATATTACCGATGTATCTCATATATTAAGTAATTTTGCTGATGTGCTGTGGAGTTTGGGACTCAATGGTCTGTTTCTTTACTTTGTATACAAGTTAATATTGCAGTTAATTTTGACAATATGATAAGATGTAGCATGACTATTGGCGGAGTGTAGATAGCAACTTTGTTGACAGATTATCAACCAGTTCGACCAGGAAAATGTGTCTTCATGGTGTAGACAAAATGTGAATGATTATTATAAAACGGGTTACCAAACATTACAGTGATAAAGATCTATTTTAAAATCGAGTATTCATAGATAGGCAGAAAAAGAGGCCTATTCTAAATATAAAGCTTACCTCAAAGTTTCGACAACGAAAATTAAGTTTAATAATAATGAGCTTGCACAAGAAACCGATTCTTTTTGCTTAGTCTTAAACTTAGCTTCATTTTCAATAGATACTAAGGCTTTAATTATATGGTATGTTGATAAGTTATTCAAGTACATTGAGGCGTAAGTAGCCAAATTCTAGTTCCGGAGAATTCTAATTATGCTCAGAGTATTTGGCAACATGTCATATAATCAAAAGTAGAAAGGATAGTTAAATTTTCAAGACGATTAACATCCCATCCCATCTATCATTAGCTGAAGAGCTGTCCTATTCTTTCTTTTCCTTTCTCATACATCCAATGAGAATAATGAGAAACACGACAAGAGCTTATTCATGGTTGTGATCTAACTCGTAATTACAACGAGAAAATTTCTGATTCTCAATAAAGGCGGCAGTAAAATTTGGATGAAGAGATTTTGTGTAGATGACTTAATTTGCAGGTGATATTCGTTCATATGAGTCTGGATCGACATAATTAAGACCAATGTCATAGGATGATAAACACTTTAATCGTTAGTTGGTTGAATGTGGATATATGTACCACTATATACAAACCCAGAGGTCCTCCTGTTAGTTAAGGGATCTCCGCAAAACCTGAAGGTCTTTAGTCGAATTCCGGAAACAGTCGTGGATGCTCACTGGCGCAGAATCTGTTACTGCGACAAGTGGTCTACAATAGTACCGAATGTAAGTTTAGTTATTGAATAGTCGTCATGATCCACACATTTAAAAAGAAACTCATCGTGTCTGTCTTTAATGCAGTCTAATCGAAAGTTAGAATGAGATTATTTCATACTAACTATTAGTTTAACTATGTAGGACCATATTATTTTTTATTGACATGCAATATGTGTCTAGTTACGAAATCAGCTAACTTTAGGTGCATTTAGCCTAATGATTTTTTGAGGTACGCATAATATCTAGCGTTGAGAGCAATCATCTTGGATACCATAAATAGTATAACTGCTAATTAAATTGCTAATTTTTTACGTAGTTTAGCTTGAATTATATTTAAACAACATTCAAGCTGGAAACTACTGGGATAAATTAGGAGTACTTCTATGTTTCACATTCAAATAACAAACAAGGGTATTATCTAGCGAGTAAAGTTAAATAGAAATTCTTTTTGCATTTAGATTTCTTGTTCAAAGCATCTGTAAGTCTGTTCAGGATCCAGTATCGCTTCTGAATCCAGATGTCAACGGTTTACAGTGCTTGTAATGATTAGTTATTTGTACATAATTATGTTGTTAACTCAATATATGCAGGTACGTTCGCAATCTTCTCCAACCTACAAACATGGTTTATTCGTGCCTACTAGTGTACGTTTTCCCAAGTCTGGGTTTTCTGTTTTGTTTAATGAATACAACACTATCACTTATTCTACTCCTTTATCAACGACTTAACTTTCCAACCTATAATTACGGAGTCTGTTACTTTACAAAAACAATTGGATGTTAGATATTAGAATTTAGGCTTTATTTAACAGCAATTAAAACCCGTTTATATCACCACAAAATGTTCACAATTATTTTTAAATCTTTTTTTATCTGAATCCAATAGATGTGTTAGTTATTATGTACTGTAACCATGTACAAGGTTATTTATTGATATTGTTAATTATCAGGCTAAAAGCTCAGTAAGTACGAAAGTGCTCATGTGGAGCTGGTAAATCACAATACATATTTCACAGGAAACAGAAACAGATGACTTCCAAAAGCAGAGAGATGAAGTCAACTACGGTGCTTATTGCAAGGATTATTATGATAACCACATCAATCGACCAATGCCTGTTACCCTTTGATGATCATAGGCCACCGATGTCGACTCTCAAATTAACTCTCTCTTGGGCTGTCCTTTCCACTTCTTAAGTGTTATTTGCTATTTTTACACTGTTATGTTGGGCGATTAAAGAAGAATAACAAACTTTCAGAACTATGTTTTAGAAGACTATTTCAATCATTTTAGTTGTGTGTACTGTAAACAATGTATTCTTATTATTGTTACGTTCCCCTTGCCCTATCCTCCTATTCAGCATATTTTTTGTCAGTATATTATCTATATATTATCTGTATATTATGAACTACACTTAATTGATTGTGTACACATTAACTCTATTCACTACCACTGTCTATCTTCTTTTGTGTTATTGTTAGCGCACTAATTAACTGGCTGAGTAGTCTGGTTTGTGTATAGATAAAGGAATGCTTGAAATATAATACAAATGGTCTGGTTGTTCATCAGTATTGCGTTCTTCCCGTTAGGCGTGGTACTGGGTGGGTACCAGGCAAATATAAATAGACTGGCTAGACATTTATTAGCGTTTGTCACCGTGACTTCGTGGACACACGCCAAATCAAACAGTTGGTCGTACGTTCATTATCATAACAGCTTTTGACAGGATCATAACACACCTGCCTCAAATTATCAACACGACATGTTCTTTCCTCTCCCTCTCTTCATTTTGCCTTCAGGATTTCGAGTTACGGCTTATCTTGTGACGCAGTTTGATAATTTCCTCAATTTGCATCCCATCAACTTCCAGCATTATTGCTAAATTCTTCCTCAGCTCGAAGTTGGTCGGTTTCGCCACTAACCCCGCCTGGAATACTCCCGGGGTTACCGCCGGTCCCAAGCGCGGATAAAGGAGGAGGGCTGGGCATATTGTTTACTACCCTATCCCGTAAAAAGAATAACGTTACTAGAAGAGTGCAAATCAGAATAAACCATCTAAATCCCCTGTCACAGTAGGTTATTGCTGATGGTGTCTGTCCAACGGATCCGAAGTATCTTGTGTAGACAGTTGCTTATAAATATCTGTTTCTTTCGAATGATACCTATCGTATTTCTACAAGTTTTAGCTTCATGCATCAGAACTGTCTTCATGTCTGTATTGAAAATTGTGACTATGGTGTTGGTTGACAGCATTCAGCATTGTCTGACACCAGTCTTCTCTTGGAATGAATCTGTGAACTGGCCTCCATTCACGATTTTGCGGTGTAGTGTATCGTAATAATTCCGTATGATATTGACTATCTTCTCGGGTACACCATAACATCCGATCAGGCTGCATAATAGTTACCTGTCCACACTGTCAAATACTTTCTCACAGTAAACGAAGTTGATGTAAGGTGGTGAGCTCCATTCAATTTATTGTTCAACAGTGATCCGCGGTGTAGCGATTCGGTCGGCTCACAATCGATCCTCTCGGAATCCTGTTTATTGATCTCGAGGTTAGGTGTCGACTGGATGTTTCATTCGGTTCAACGACACTCGGTTGAATACTTTTGCTAGTGTTGATAGTAGAGTGATGCCTCTATGATTTTTACACTGGCTAATATCTCTCTTCTCGTATCATGATAAGATATCGTTCTTTGTAATCTGTTTGCTGGTGGGCTAAGATTGATAGGAGGGTTTGTGGAAGTTGTTTGAATGACAAGTGGACTTACTGATGCTGGTTTCTCGTGCTTCTTTGGACCACATCAATGGAACTCGTTGTATGAGTGTGTGGAGAAGATTTTGGTTATTTTCTTTCTTCATGACCGGAGCATAACAGTACCTCTCTCGAGACTAATATTTGCTGCCTACCTTGTAATCAATGTGCTCCACTCATTCCAGGTGTTTCCAGGTTGTATATTTTTATTTCCTCAGCAACTTGAAGGCTTCTCTAGGTCTCCCTCGTTTGGCGAAAATTTCATGTACCCGTGTTAACTGTTACTTTGGTTTTCAGAATGGATATCAGCCTCGTTACTTTCGTAGAATATTGGATTTCTCCACTAAGCTTCACAACTCTTGTACTTGAAGACCATTCAGTTCTCTGGACAGAATTTAAGTGGTTTGGATGGCTTATTTGATTGACCTTTCATCATCAATTTTTTTCCACGTATGTGGTTGCTACCCGTATGCTAAACCCACCTCTTTGTCCAGGCTTAGGGGGCAGAAGTAACCCTGGGAATATTCCAGACGGAGTTGATGGCTACCTCACTCTTAATGAAACTTAGTCATTTTTGTTGCAAATTTTATATATTTTATAAACTTGAGTGCACAGTCATAGACGTATGACGCCATAGTATCTATGTTTTAAATCCTTGTTAGAATATCAGAAATTAAACTTTAGTATGAAATGTTGTGGTATACAATCGCAGTAAATTTTTATGATTCATAACATTGTTGAAGAAGACTCCTAAATTAACTAGTATGATAAGAATTCGTTACTCACACTCATCATAATACTTTGTCTTGTACCGGTTTTTGAAGATTAATATCGTTTTACCCAGTTACTGGTTTACATGACGTAGTAAAGCAAACTATATAATTTGCGTAAAACTGACAATACTACTGAACCCACTTATTTGTCCGAATTACAACGTAACAAAACCTTCCACCGTATATTCATTGTTTTGTTTCTTATAAGTTGCATATTATTGCTTTAGTATCGACAGGCTAGTAGTTATTGTTCATATTGTATTTTTCTGGGATACTTTCACTACTATGAGCCTCAACATACTCAAATTTAAATGGTGATAACTTATTCTAAGCACTTGATTACTGATAAGAATTTATAAAACCAAGGGAAATAGTTACTATGTTACCAGTTAGTTGTAAACTGAATTCTTAGTTTTAGTATAACTCTTTCATTTATTAATTTTGGATGCACATAGAAAATCAAGGTAATTTTGTAACATAATTGTTTTGATTACATAGGTAAGATTTCTTTTTATGATATATACAATCCTTAAAGTTTTGTTAAACTATGCATTATACACAATAGGATTAACAGATCATAGAGGCAAGCCCGTATACACAACTACAGAAACAAAATGAATAATTCTTAGTGTGTAATCTTATTAATCATAGTAACTTTAATAGCTTGATCTTATATTAATGACCTGATAGATTCTTTTAGTAAATTTTTTTTAGAACTAAACAAATTGTTAACATCTTAGATACTAAATTATTGACCTGAGACTAACTGGATTCAGTAATGAAGCAGTTAGGCTGAGTGGTCCTACCATTATTTTAGTCCACCTCATAAACATTCTTTGTGTAGATACATAGATGTGCACAAGCCTACGCAATGCTAAATAAAATAATGTATGGCATGCAAATAGTGTTTGTAGTTTATTGATTATAACCTGATCAATAAAATTGTATGACTTTACAAACTCACATAGGTGAGAAAGAACCAATCAAAAATGAGTAAAGGCAGTCGTCCATCCTAATCTGCCCACATGTGTTACAAGTCTAAAACTGAAAAAGGTTTGTTTTGTAAAATTTATGTCTGTTTGACCTTACCTATTTCAAAGGCATGCAATACTATTAAATAGAAATCAAAGAAACGGAAAACAATATTATTACTTCATCATATGAAGAAAAGATCATTTATAAGTTTATTCTTACTAAATTGAGGTAGTTTTTGGAGATTGACATTAAATTTTGGTTTATTGAGTTCATCACAGATTGATGTTGGTAGGGTACCATTGAAAACCAAGGGGCACTGAACAGATGTTTCGCCTTACTATGGGACTCCTCAGCAGCGAGCAGAATACATTCTTATTAATTAACTCATATACATAGAAACGTTGTATGTAAAAGTACGCATAACATAATGCCTTTAATTTTGAAAGTATCCGTAAAATTATTTGTAGCAAAGTAACTTAGTTTTCCGTAACAAAAGTAATTGTCAAGTTAAGCTGTATTAATTCATCGGACACACAAAGTTTATTACAAGAGTGGATTGATCAGAGTTATTGCAGTGACTAACTAAGGTGTGCGTTAGATAAACGCATTACCGCAATAAGCTTCACTATCTAATTTAAAACAACTACGAAACACTGACAACGATTAGTGTATATTAGAAGAGTAAATGGATTGTTTATTCATGTTGCAATCAACGAATGTGAATTCGAAGATCAAACAGATACAAGTAAAAGTGTTTTCTCTATGTGGCTAACAGACAATGTCTAATGTTTCAACAGCGAAATGTTTATACATAGAAAATAGTTAACTATTATTTCATGAGAAACAAGCGTTGATGCAACAAATCCTTCCACTAAATGTATATATGAAGACAAAATACAAGCCCACTATGCGAACCAGTACGTATTAATTAACAAGACAATATTAGCCAAATTTAAGTGTATTTACATCATAAGTTTATAGTGAAAGTTAATTTTAATTAAAAATTCCACTTGTAAAACAAACGATACGCCATTATTTTTAATAATAATAATAATAATAATAATAATAATAGCTTTATTCAATAGTATTTTTAGTACAATATAAATTTTCAGTATACAGTGTCTCAACGAGTTACTTTTTACCGTGTCAACATCTGAAAAAAAGATACATAATGTCAATAACAACAATAGCAACAAATTACAGTAACATAAGGAACAGGAGTCTTTGCATTTCATAATAATTTTTAAGAGCACAGATTTCTAATTAGATTGGTTCTTACAGGCTTTTCATCACATAGAATATGTGCTTAATATGGAATAGTGGAGCATTTGTACTTCTCTTTACGTGTTTGGATTCTGATATAGCAGCGTCGCGTTCTGCCAGATGATAAACAAGGTGAAGTTTTAAATGAAGAGGGTGGTTTATGTCAGATAGAATAACCTTAGATAGCTGTCTGCAGAACTTTAAATGTCTGTCTACAACCGTGTTTATAATAACGTCGTAGTTCTCACCACACACTTTACTAACAGCTTTCAGTACTCTACGCAACATACAATAGTCTTTTTTCAAAAGTCTGGGAAAAAATAATGGGGAACAATATAAAATAATCGGTAATATACATGAACAGACGAATTGGAATAACAAGTGCTTGGTTATGCCAAAACTACGTAATCTCTTTACATAGTATATTAAACGGAAAACCCTCTTTGATATAAGCAAAACATGCGAAGACCAAGATAGATCAGAAGTAAAGGTTGCACCAAGATAGGTAACATTCGACATAGTCTTAATTGTAGAGTCTCCAATTTTACAAACATCGTGTGAATTCACAACAGCAATTAGATCTTTTTCATGTCTTAGATTGGAATTGACTGTTTGACATTTGGAGGGAATAAGTTTATAGCCATTCAAACTAGACCATCGTCCAACATTGGCTAAAAAACAATTCATTTCACAACAATTTAAAGAAGAAGAAACAGGGATATTAATAGTAAGATCATCTGCGTACTTGACAAACGTATTTTTCATAGAGGAGGGTACGTCATTCAAGAAAAGTGAGAAAAGAAAAAGGTAAAAAACAGCACCTTAAGGCACACCAACCTCTGTTAACAAATGAGTGGAGCACTTCCCCTTGTACACAGTAGATTGTTCTCTTCCGGAGAAATAGGAATATAGCCAGTTGGTTATCCAGCTTTCCATGTTCATATTCTCAAGTTTATTCAGTAATATAGATCTAGGAACGGAGTCAAAGGCATCAGTGTAATCGAGAAACGTACTTCGGGCATACTTTTCACCATTTTCTAAGCTACACACTATATTATGATGTAAGACAACTGCCGCATCCAGTGTACTTCTATTGCATCTGTATGCAAACTGATATGGGTTGATATGTCCTTCCATTGTTGGCTGTAGCTTACGTAGTAGAAGTTTTCCCATAGTTCTTAGAAAAGGAGAAGTTATAGGTATGGGTCTAAACTTAACATTACTACCAGAAGACACTTTTTTCAGTATAGGTGTTACTTTTATTTTTTTCCAAGCTTTTGGTATCACGTTTGTAGAGAATGACTCGTTAAAGATACTAGTCAGTGGCTGATACAAAACATTAGCACATTTCTTGAAGAGAAGATTCGGAATCTCATCAGGACCTGGACAACGTGATGGTTTGAGTGCCTTCAGACATTCTAAAACTTCTATTTTGGTGAATATGGGACTACAATATTCGTTCAATTTACAGTGATCTAAGAGAATCTGATCAGATCCATACCGTAGAAAAGACTCATTTAACGAGCAGGCATTTAAATGTGTATTTTCTGTAATTTGTTTAGTATAAGTAAGTTCTTTGAATAGTTTCCAAACAGTAAAAGAGTTTTTACAGGATAGTAGCTTTTCAGCATACAATGCCTTCAAACGTTTTGTTTCTTGACATATAGGGCCATTTAACCTTTTATCTTCAGTATAATCTTTGTTCCTGTAGTGACTTTCTTTTTCTTTCCTCAGTCGTTTAAGATGTGGAGAGATTAGTAGGTCAAATCTAATAAAAATTGTTTCATTAGGACAGCAGACATCAAGACAAAACTTGAGATAAGAACTAGTGACATCTACAGTGGTTTCTAACGATTCATTTGTAAAGAGGTTCGGGTTAGTTGATTCCAGGATATTATTCAACTTGTAGATGTTTTCATCAGAGTAATTTCTATACTTTATTTTCCTAGTGGGACAAGAAGTTGCATTTTTTTAATGATTTCGCATAAATTTTTGGCAAAACTCGAATGATTCAATGGTCAGAATTTAGAAGAGGGGCTCGTTTACGAGTCTCGTATATTCCAATGTCATTGACAAAACTAAGTCAACCTAAGTAAAGTAAATTCTTACAAATGGTGAGACAAGTGGAATGAATGTTTGTCTAGTATTAACAAACTTATACTAAATTTAATAAACATGTAAATTACTCCCACTGTAAACTAACCAACTTTAAACTTTTTTCCTACATCATTAGTTTACGATTTGAAATATGAAATATCTGGGAAATAAGATTATGACTTACGTAAAATGCTTGAATATATTTCAGCAAACAGTTCTCTGTTCAGTGAAGCTGTTTTCAAAACTGTACAATCACGAATAGATACATCCTTGATCAATAATATTTGTTAGCGACGTCATCCATATTAAGAATTTGGAAATTTTGTCGAATATTCATCAAAATGTCATTGAAGTTAAATAAAGACTATTAAATGTGACGAAAAACAATACTTACACACTACACTATGATGCAATCTTTTTATAAAACTGAGATGAAATATGTTCGTAAGTGGAAATAAGACAGTTCAGAGTGAATTGTCAATATTGAGATAGAGGGAAGTAGTAATGGTGTTTGAAGATAGATTTGGGTTTATGACCAAGGTAAAAGTAGAGGTTGAACAAGTTCCTTACAGATACATAATTCTGGCTTCAGTAGGTGTATAGACATGGCCTCAGTGATTGAAAGCACACAAAAGACTATTGTCCTAGGTAGGTTACGTTGATTTTATAGATGACTTCAAACGAAGAATCTACTTTGGTTGAATAGCCTGTATTTACAAAATGTTCAGTAACTGAGTTTATTTCTGATCCATTGACACCTCTTCACGACCATAATTAGATGAACTTCTTAAAACCTTTCGGATGGAATCCTCATCGAATCATGTATATAACGAAATCCATGGGATCAAGTTAATTGATAAACGCACATGGAAGTGGTCAGATTCGTGAGTTTACCTTTCAGGTTGTTGTTGTTGTTGAAGAAGAAGAGACGACCAGATAACAGTAATCTTAACTCCGCTGGGAACAACTTTCTTTTAATTGGATTCAACATTCTTTTCCTTAGGATGTCTACAGCTTCGTCACAGTCGGGATCAATATTCATCTACAGAAATTTCTTTGGTGTGGATGCTTTTGATATTTTTGGAATTCTGGGCTTCATATTCTTGTCAATAAACCTCGATGGATATTCATTTCCAATCAACATTTTAATTCATTATGTCAGGTCTGCAAATTCTTCATAATTGTGTGAAGAGGAATATAATTAGATTACTCTTTCTACTGATAAGGATTCGGATGTGGAAGTTAGATAACGGACAATTTGAAAATAGTTTTCTATAAACAGATCTACTTTAGGTTCCATCAAGTATCTATGTCATTAGTACGTCAAGAATTTGTGAGTTAAATCCGTTTTCTATTTCACGCGAAAATGTAATTGCAGGATGGCAATTGTTGAAGGAATGTAGAATGTTGTTTAATTCATATTTACTATTTCAGATTATAAAAATATCATCTACCTATCTTTTATATGAACGGAAGTCTACTGAAGTTGCTTTTAGTGTTTTATTTTTAAACTTACCATGAAACAATCTAATTTTAATGAGCCTAGTTAGAGTCTAATACAAAATAACTGTTGACTGAATGTAAATTGAATTATAAGCAATCTGAACGTAGCTTAGTTAATATTTGAATGAAATACAACTAACTCCTGGTATTCATCATGTCAACTTTTCAACTACAATACCCTGCCTCAATTAAAATCTAATATAAATTGGTGACAAAATAAAATATTTGGATGTGTCGACTAACTTTTGCTATAAACTCATTCACTGGTGCGGGACTTTAAATACTGATTACTGATCTAGATTATACTGCCTATTTGGAAGGTTTAACACCTGCTGTAGTTTAGTAAGTAATTGTCTCGTAGCCTATTCTCTTACCTTATTGACTCATTTCTGCAGACATTGGTGTAGGTTTGTTTGACAATATCGTTTGGTTATCTTCAATGATGAACAGAATATTTTATCAGACTTTTAATTAATTAGTTTAAAATCTTTGGCAGACTGCATGTGGGGTGGAACTGGGTTATGGATAATTGGCGCAGAATAATATGGATTTATTCTCACTTCGTTGGTCCTCAACAGCTGCATACAACGGTAACCTTTTTATTGAAGTATAGCATCTTCTTCTTGGTGAGTCACAAGCATAAGTAATTGAAAACAAAGAATTGAAGTGACATGGGATATTTGTTCAATATATGTTTGTAAATATAAGTATCAGTGTAAGTCGAATACCTAGATGGGTATCTAGATGAATCACATGTTTATTGTTGCCTAAGTGATTCTTTAATTGTTCCTGGAATTTAGTATTAGCTTTCTCATTCCCGAAGTGGATTCTAACGAATCTTCTCGCCCAGTTAGATGCAAGTAAATGAGTGCTCGTACTAGAGCATGGTCAGAATTTAAACATATACTCCAGAAAGATCGGCAATCTCTTATCGAGCCTGAAGTGCACCCGATATATGACCAAGTTACACTTGCGGGTATTACCAGGGCAACTTCTAACGACTGAACCCACTCTTACGAATTAGAATAAATCAGAAGGCACGAAGGGTGGAAAAGAATTTATATTTAGTTGTGAATAGAGCGGCAGTGGAAAAGCAACGTCTAGGCTGGCAAACTAGAGAGAGAGATGCTTTCCACGATGCGGCGTGACGTGATCTGGTGATGATGTGTGACCGAGCGCCTTCAACTAGTCGTGTCCGCTAAAAAAACATAGTCAGCATCAATGTTGAGGACCTATGTAACTATTTGTTTTGGGGATTATTTACCGCTACAAGCCCCTTCAGAGGTGAATAATGGCGATATGGTCTATTTGAGTCCACCTTTGAGTAGGGCCAGGAGGTCGCCATGTTAGACTATGACGCTTCTTATGCTTAACGTTCGTGTTTGGTAGAAATAAATGATTATCTGGGCATACTTGAAGAAGATGGTCATAATTATTAGTTCTCTGAGCTGAAACACCGGAGCATCCGTGTTAATGCCTTTTAGACTGATTCAGACTACCTATGTGGGCGTTGAAATTACCAGTCATGAGTACCAAGCCAAAGAGTCTAGCCTTATGAAGAAGTTCGGAAATCTTCCTATAAAATTCATCTTTTACTTCATCTGGGCTGCAGTCAGTAGGAGAGTAGGTAGAAACGACGAAAAAATCGGCCTGTGTTCCTATCCATCAGAGTTTTTACCGAACCATTTAATTGGACTGCACATAAGTGACTGTTGACACAAATACATTTAATACGTGCTTGTTCTGCACTCATACGCATTGCTCATACTGGTTAGCCCATGAGAAGTTGCTGTTGAGTCGTAAGATAAACTAAAGGTGTATCGCGCAGGTTACTTATTCTGGCTAGGTGATGTCAAGTGAATGCGCACGCTAAGATCCTGTATGGATGTTTCCGAGAAACAACATACATCAGTGGCACAAGATTCTAGTATTCTAGCCAGGAAGGTTTGCTGCTGAGTTAGACACACAGCTCGTACAGTGAATGCTTAAATGTGCGGCCCAAAGTGTGGTCTCAGCAGACTCGACGCAATATTTTGTGTGCTAAAATCGTTGGCACTGACGGCACATGAGGAAGTTGAAGGTAGGGATTTAGGTCTGAAAGTAAGAGTGGGCGAAATATTAAGAAATGAAGAAGGAAAATGAACAAAATGAAAACGATCTTGTGTCCTGTTAGAATCATGATGGCTGTTATCACTTCCCGATTGTCCTCACGGAGGAGGGGTTCTGCTTTCTGGTGCACCTGAAAAACTAACCGGGCCAGGGTTGGTCTTTAAGACCTGCGAGTGTGTCCGCAGTGCCTAACGGGACAACTGTTTAAAGCTGGTCTCTTGACAGAGGCTTATGCTGTTGTAACTCCGTATTTGCTAAGACCTGACCGTTAGAGATGGAAGCCTGTGGAGCCAAATAAGATGAGCATTACTGGTGTTGGCCTTTTCGACCTCCAAGCATCGCTTTCATGCTGGCTTTATGGGCGGTGGGAACACCACATTGTTGTCACACCTCTATACAGCTAGCAGTAAGACTTCGTCCTCAGACCTAATATTTATTTGCTGATTTTGATCTCACCGCTCGTAAACCGACCTGACTGGCATGGTAGAACCTTGAGGAACGATTGTTTTAACCATTACAGCCCGATCGCTTCACTGACCATCACGTTAAGGTGGCAAAAACTATCGGTTAAAAACTTAGGCTTTATATGTCGTTGTTTTGTAAGATGTCAAGTCTTAGGTGATTTTGGTATATTCACTATGGAGTAGAATAGTCTAAGGAAATAGTTATAAGAAAACTAGTTTGAGAAACAGCCGAAAATGATAATAATAATTGTCTTTTTCCAGATATTAGGAGTAAGCCATTTTTACGAATAAGATCTGCAGAATATAACAGACCATCAATGTGCTAAGCTGTTACATAAATGATTCGGGCTGAAATAAATGATTATTTTTAGTTATGATGTGTGGTAATGTAATTAAACATCCAAGTATGTGGACAGAGGTCAGAAATAAACAGTTTTATATATATATATTGGAGGGTACAGAATATGAACTTGTGAATTGTTGGGATTATTGAAACAGTACGCACAGATTGTAATATTTATGAAGAAGGGTATAGCAGATAACAGGATCGGATTGTTTTAAAGAGGTAAAAGTCGGTTGATGAACACAAGTTATAAAAAGTCTGTCTTTTCCAAATAGTTGTGAAAAGTGAACTCAGAAGATCAAATTTTTAGCATGGTTTTTCGTGGAATACAGAGTTTTTCAACTTTGTTACCACTTATACAATTAGGAATGTTAAGAAAAAAAAGGCGGGTTGTAGAGTATATACGATGGTTAGATGGATCAAATATTAGAAATTAGGATAAATACACTAAGATATTTAAATCATTTATCAATTATTCAGGTAGATATATTACTATTAAGAGATATAATTTGCTCAGGAACACTGGACAAACAACGAAGCCGAACGGAAAAACGCCTCTACATATAGCAAACGGAGATAGACTGGAACTAATGGAATCTTAAGTGGAAGCCAGTTCACACACTCACTCCGAGAGAAGACTAGTGTCAGATAGTGCTGAATACTCCCGATCTTCACCCTCTCGCTTTCTTCTCGTGGTTCACTGGATCATGTAAACTTCAACATTATAGTGAGTGGTGGCGGTGGTGGTGAGGGGTTGGGAGGAGGCACTGAATACATTGAACAAATTGGATGCAGTTAGACGATTTCGACTTCTCAGGTGACCAACCTAGTTGTTCTACTACACACACTCAGCAACAAATCCGGGTGAAGATGGCCAGTGTAATTGTAGTCTCTTGACCTTTTAATTATATTGGGTTTATTAGTTGGCTAACAAACCTATTTATGCAAAGTCTAAGCTACGACTACGCACTGAACTCTTTAGAATTATTCTTTATTTTTTTCTTTTCCTTCTTTTTTAATTTTCGTTTTTTTCGTTTTTTTCTTTTTTTATTTACACGTCCTACATTGCATTAGCGTTTATACTCTTAATACTACTTCGCTAATTTGATTTATTGATTTATTATACTCAACTGATGAAGCCCAAAATGGTTTCTTCACAACGCTTATTGTAAATGAGTAGTATGTGATTAAAATAAATAAATAAATAAATATAACCAGCAATAGGCTTCAATATACACAATGGTCATAACAAGATCTTTAGATAAAACACGCCACATTGGTCACCATTCATATCACACTTGGCATTCCGAAGAGACTCTAGAGGACGTGGAAACATTCACACACCTGAGTAATGGAATCATCGATAAACATGGAGGATTTGGTGCAGATGTGAATATACGAACTGGGAATGCTTGACGAAGTGAGGCGTGGAGTGGAGAGTCGAAGCGAACCAAAGGCAGCATCATCAGCAGCAACGTCAACCGTACGTCAGTAAGTGGTGTGTTAAAGCATGTCCAACTATACATGCCTCAATCAAACCGTGGCTTTCAGGTGGTGAACTAATCAGTTACAAACAACAAGCATTGAAATCGGGTAAGTTCACTGGACGGAAAAGAGTGTAGGACTTTAAGATCACCAGTAAACATAAATGACTCCTGAATACAGAAGCAATTACATATGTAATTAATATAGAGCAACGAAGGGGCGAGAAGCAAAAGTGCTTCCCTGGATAACTTCCAAGGTTATTGGTCGTGGATAGGAGAGTATAGAGTCAATCCTGACCATTTATGTGGGGCTACCGAAAAAGGATCTGACCTAATTTAGTGGCAGGCAGCTAATAGGGAATATCTTCCGTTTCTTTATTAATAGAAGGTGGTCGACACAGTCAAATGTTTTGTAGATGGCTGTATACAAATCGAAGGCCACATGGCCTTTATGGTGGTCATTAGTTATATAGTTGAAGAAGTCCAACTGAGAAGTCATGATCAGTATTGGTGAAAACCATGCTGACTAGATGTAATGAAGTTTTGAGATAGTAAAAACTTAAGGATGTTTCGGTGGTTTATTTTTTCAATGACTACTGAAGCGACGGAAGTAATGTTAATTGGTCGATAGTTGTCAACATCTTACGTAGACCACGACATATACCTAGGAATAATAACAATTATCGTTTGTTCCTGAAAACAGATACACACTCATTTTACAAGCGTGATAATTTGATACGAAAAACATAGTATAATAACATCTAAGGAATTTAACATAGGTTTTCCAGATGTCCGGGTATAAAGATAATTCTAATGAGATTGTGGACATTTTAATTAGAATAGTTAATATATAATGCCAGCCGTGTTTCAGTGTGCAAGAATTTATACCATCTATGCCAGAACTGTAAAAGTACTTTAATGTATTGGTGACTCTACTAATGTTGCTGCATTGGAGTTCAGCATTGCTGATCATACTTATGGATAAGTTAGAATGTTGTTGAGTATTGGTAAATTGCGTAACATAATCGTTTTGACTATGATACGTGAGATATAATTAGAATGTATTAGGATCTTCCCATTGATTTGTCATGGACTGAAGCTTATCATTCTCTGTTGCCGAATATGCATCCTGACAAGTCCCAGATAAGACGAGATGTGTATCTCACTTTCCAGCCACAATCCAACTGAAACTATATAGGAGATAGTTAGCAAAGGATGTTTCATCAAATAATTCTGAAAAAGCTTCGGGACTGTTATATATTTTGCTAGTGTGAACAGAGGAAGGAACAGTATGCTTATTGTTTTCAAGTTGCTTTTTAAAATGAGGTGCTTGGAAGGACCAGAATGTACTGTAAGTTCATCCCTCTTAGCCCTGTTGTCATAGTAGGAGGAAATAAATTAGCACGATTCAATTATAAAACCAAGCGCACAGAAATCCTAATGAATAAACGGTCCTTTGGAGTGAAATTGTGGCTTATGCCTGAAGTGCTGAGGATGGAATGTTTGTCACTTCCACGCCATATAAGCTGCTTTGGATGAACACAGATGTCAAGACAAATTCTAAGGTTTGTGTTGAAGGCGCTCATAGCATTCTGGAGATTATCATTCGCAAAGGACGGAGTCTATTCTGACAGGCTGATTAATGTGGGTAGGGAGTCCCGACCGGTAGCACGATAGTTTCTGAAAACAACTGAGGGGGATTATGGTTACAATCTATAGCTCAGTAGGATGGTGATGGGAGTGACAACAAGCAGAGCACTACTTTGTGGTCACATCCCGTTAGTTTGTGAGCCAAATGCTTTTTAAGGACAATAACGCTATTACACAAAACAAGATGTAGAATGTTACTACCTCTCTTGAGCTAGGTGGCACATTGTAGCCGGCCAAGAATGTTTATGGTGTTTAGGCTGACCGAAGTATGTATTATAACCCATATCTGGAGGACTGGAAGCACTAGAGATGACCTCGTGATCGCAGAGACAGGAAGAGAGTGTGTCTTCTAACACTCCCGGAGGGCGTGCATATATACTCAGCCAGTAGTGTAGCATTCACCAGATTAATGGTGCCCAGATGGGCTATTCCACAGTATCGGGAGCTGAGTTGTTAAGGCGTATGGTAGAGAGTGAGCGCAGAGAGTATGCTAAGCAACCACCCCCTCTCTTGTTATTTAGGTCACAACAGCATTGAATGTATGAGTCAGTGACTAATTCGTCATCCAAGATATAAGAATGGCACCAAGATTTTGTGACTATCAGGATAGGTGGGCTGAATAGCAAAGCAGTGGTTTTCAGG
The DNA here is from genome assembly GCA_034768735.1 of Schistosoma mekongi. Taxonomy (NCBI): domain Eukaryota; kingdom Metazoa; phylum Platyhelminthes; class Trematoda; order Strigeidida; family Schistosomatidae; genus Schistosoma; species Schistosoma mekongi. The sequence continues at coordinate 10,916,103 of CM068309.1, read as the reverse complement.
AGAGGGATACTATCGATTACAGATCAAGTATCATCCTATACTATCTTCATATTTGGTGTTGTCCATTCCAACCTTGTACCTTAGGTCCCTTAGAAAAATGATTAGGTCTTTGTTTTGGAATTTCTCTGAGATTGTCTGCAGCCTTTCATTAAACTGATTTCTGTTGTCTTCGTTGTTATCAGTCGTTGGTAGTAACATTGAACTGGATGACATCCATTTTGATCTTCTCCTTCTTTGTCGTCACTGATGATTCGATGATCCTAGGTCATTGAGATTTCGATTAAATGGGGCGGGGGGGGGGATTCGTGCTTCTTTGGACGATATTGAAGGAACTCGTATGTGTGTGTGAGGGGATTTTAGGTATTTTCTTTCTTCATGACAGGAGCAATGACAGTACTTCCCCCCGTGACTAATGTTTTTTGCCTACCTTGTAATCAATGTTCAGCTTATTGTAGGTGTTTTCATGTTGCATTTTTACTTCCTTAACAACTTGAATGATTCTTCCCTTCTCTGGCATTTTAAATTTTCGTGCAGAACGGCTTGCTTTTATGTATAATTGACTTCCTAATAAGACGAAACCAACGATGAAGCATTAACAGGCGTAGAACAGTCCATAGAGCCATATGTTTAAACCAATTATCAATAATAGAGCAAAAATCGTAACAAGTAACCTACCGCACGATTTATAAAATGCAGTTTTATTTTTCCGTCATTGGGTAAATTTTTTGTTATAATGAATCCAATCATACCATGACCAGCGTTTTTTCATTGGTTGAATTAGTTTCAGTTAACGTTCCAAACAGATTGAAGTTTTTCCAACTGTTTTTCGAACTCATTTTTCCTGTGCTCTGTGTTTTTTACGTATTTGCTTCGCGTTTCTTTGGGTCTAAACGTTCAGGAGTACAGAATATTGTTTAGTAACTTAATGTTTCAGACTTGTTTATAACTTATGAAAGCCAATGAACCTGTACTGCTGTTATAAACGCTGTATTACCAAAGAGTAAGGAGTTATTACTGTTGATCTGGCTTCTGGGATAATAATAACTAACATTATGAAGGCTCACAAGCGCAAATAGTCTACTTGACAACCCAACCAGGGTTTAGTGGACGAAAGAAGTCTCCCGTGACCGGAAGAGACTGAAATAAGTATAAGGAGCGAGTATCGAAACAGGCATCCTTGTGTTAAGAGTTTAGAGGCTATGGAGTCTAAAAACTGACTTTAAGAAAACCGGGTAAAGCTGATTAATATGGTAATTGAGTTAATGGAAAGCAGACATGATACTTAAGAATGCGATCATATCAAAGAAAGCAAGGTCTTTGCGGAAAAAGGCCTCTTGTTTACTGATCTCATAAAAAAAGCACGAGGCTGGAGCAGAATGCGAACTACCAGGTGAAGCCGGAGAAAGAGGTCTTTAAATTGTAAATTTTCGTGCAGTAAAGTTTCCAGAGCGAACGATGCCAAAGCAACCTAGGGTACAATACGAAGTCATTTATATGGTCTTCTTATCCATCAAACAAACACCAAATGCTTAGTTAATGAACTATCGGAGTTAGGTGTACGGATTGACTATTAAGGGCCGCACATACTCGCAGTTACAGAAACGTGGCTGACGTTGTCTTTACAAGATATTGTGATTAGACGAGACAATTTCGCTGAGGGCTGATACAATCTATAATCCTAACGGGTGTAGGGTAGCACTGTTTATCGAAACAGTGTCCCATCAGCAATTGCAGACACTATTTCTCACGAAATTTGCATGTGTGAAATAGCTTGTTGCCTCCCAAAATGTAGGAGATAAGGGTTGATGGTCGGTTTAATCATCTGCAATGCACTTTGTGAAACTATGGTTTACTAAATAAACGCACTAATTGGCTCTTCACCAAAATATGTCTTCTGTTAGTGGATTCTAATGAACCAAACAACGACCGGAACAATCTAAGGATCAATTTATCTGAAAGCTCCTTTGGACAGTAATTAGTGTGGCGATGGCATCCGCACCACCACAACATACGGGAGAGCCAACACGTCACGATCCTGGTTCCGATTTATTTCTGTATTACCTTATCTTAACCTACCATGAGTGAGGTATCATGCATGTCACCATTAGGTAAAAGTGATCACGCTTTGCTGGTCTTTACTCCCTCCACCATCACCACTAGTGATGAGTCACCTTAACCAGACAGAATGTTTGGAAAGCGAATGTACGGCCATCATACAGTCATAATATTGTAATCAACAGGTTTCACTTATTCCAAGTATTTCCGGGTTGTATGTTTTTTTCTCCTCAGCAACTTAAATGAATCACCTAGTCTCCGATATCGTGCGAACATTCCATATACCTATGATAATTCTTAATCCAGTTGTCAGAATGGGCATTTGCCTAGTGGCTTCATAAGGATCTCGGCTTTTATCAATAGGTTTCATGACTGTTCTAAATGTAGACCCTCCGGATCCTAGAACAGAGTTAAAATAGTTTAAATTGTCTCTTTTATTTGGCTTTTTTAGCATGTTTGTATTTTGCGGAATGTCCAAATCTCCTACTCTTTCGTATTAGCTGTGAAACAAGGAGAGGATGCTATATATCAACTTTGTTTGTGAATAGCTCACCAACCCTTGTGACAGACGATTTTTGTGAACTGGACCTGTCAGCTTTATACTTTAGCAATACTTACATAATCTAGCTGTGATGGATACTGCGTGCAAAGATCCATATAAGTTATATGTGGTAGGGCGTCGGTAACTGGGACGCTACTAGTGGGCCGGGAAAAGGTAGTATGCGATAGCGTAGAGGATTCTGATAAGAAGACGTTGTGACCTCGCAGCTAGTTGCAGAGTTTGATAGTCTAAAGGGACACCGGTCAGTACTGCGCTAGCTCAGGACTTTTTGTCTCTGGCGAGCGTTACCAACACTAAACAAATAACATAGAGCTCAGTTGCTTGTAAATCGATTATTCGAGTGTCCCTGGAGTTGTAGCCAGAGAGTTGTAATTATTAAATGCTAATCGGCCATTGAATCTTGAAGAAGCGGCAAACGTTACCAGATAATTAATGAATCCGACAGTGTCATCAGTAAGTAGCGAGAACAGTACACAATCGCTTTTGGAAAAACGAGTCAAGGAATTGTAAAACTGAATGACAACCATTTCAGACAAACGAATAGAAATAACAAATATTTCGAATGTGGTGGTGTGGAATATTACCGAAGAAAATGTCCGCGAAGAGGAAAACCAAAGCAGCTCATACACTACAGTATGCCTTTCTTACTTAGATCTAAACACAGGGTCGTGGGGCTAAAAGACAAGTATGTGATGCAGGCGTAAACACGCGTAAACAGGAATGCCTCTTCGAGATAGGGGCTGTAATATAGTTAATAGATTTGAAATACTGCCCGAAAGTAGGGTCGCATGCGCTGTCGTCACACACAGTAAGCGAGAATGCACTAGATATTCTGGGTGTACTAGATCCGGTATTAAAAAAGGGTTGTAACTCCTAGCATCCTTTCCTGGTAATTAGAAGGGTATAGAACACAATTCTGGTAGTGGAATCTTTTGGGAAAGATAGAGGCGGTTATCAACACAACGAGCAGATTGGTGGTCACAATATGCAGACAGTTCGTCAAACACAAAAACAGTAGAGTAGCACGATTGGAAACCATAATAAAGGATGATTTATCAAATATTTGCAAACCGGCAGCGTAATATAATAATAACTTTTGTTTCCAAATTTCAATTTGTACATGAGAGCATACCAGTTTGCAGGCATAATCAAAATGATTTAGATTTAATTACGGACAGGGATTTCAGTAAGGAATCAATGTTGAGGAAGCTACGCCATATGAATTTATAAAAAAAATAATAAGGGAAAAGACGACGACAGCAAAGTCTAAAGTGGCAAAATACTAGAAGTATGTATTATGTCATAAAGCTTCTGACAAAGAATCACGCGCGTTCGTCTCGGGCGTTATGATCCCAGAAAACGACTGAGAGTAAACAGAATGATTCGTCGAGCATATATTCAGACACGCGATAAGGCCAAGAGTATTTGAAACTTGAACTGGAGCGCCAACCGAAAATGTATATAGGAATATTTTGCTGTGTTGGTGTAAGCCATGTGAATTGATTTTAAACGGTGAGTTATTATCTTTGTATTTTATAAAAGTCCTGACACTAACACTTGGTCGAAATACTTGTATGTATGTAAACTTATATTATTCCGATCATGCCTGTTAACTGGCATGCTCTCATGTACACAATGATACTTGAGAATAAGAACTTTATTTATTTATTAATGCATCAGGTATATTGCTAATCAGCGATAGGATTAATTTGCTTAAACGAGATTAATTCCGTGTGAGATTAGTTAATTATGTAATGTAGGTACGTGGTTGTATTTGGAGAAGTTACAGTGATATATCATCACGAGAGTTTTGTGTGAACAGAAACAACTGGGACGCACTTCAATCCATCTTCAAGATGGCTAACATGACCAAATACGTTGAAGAAAAATGAATAGTATTGTACCACTAGGTCCCATAATTTCTGTATACATTATCTTCCACAACTAGAGAGATGGGAAAGAGAGGACAAAACAATAGCATCAGTATACCGGTGTCAACGAAACAAATGCGCTCGACTGATGTTTTTGCTGTCATTGGGAGATAAAACTTACCACACAAGCTAATAAATGGATCGAAATGAAAAAACGGCGAGTAAATTTGGTGGTGCTCACACATTCAGAGTCCTTATTATTGTGCTGGTGGAGTAAGAAACAGTGGTTGGTGTGAACATATTAAGTGCTATATCAGAAGAAAAGAAATCACCAATATGTCGTGCAAATAAATAAAGTGAAACTGTTTTATGAATGACCTAAGGCAAATTGTCCCAGATTCTTGAGAATTTACTCGCAAAATAGTCCCTATAAAGAGTGGATTCAAGATGCATCCCTCTTGTTATTGAAGCTGAATTGCCGAGGCTATAGCAAGAAGGTTCTGAAAGCTGAATTGCATAAGACGATAAGCAAGCTAATTCATTTAATATCTTGTAAAAGGCTATTACACTTACTTTGGGTCGGTGTCTCCATAGTGTCTAGTTTTAACTTAGCTTATCTAGTTTTATATACCAGTGCACAATTAGTCCCAAAAATATGAAGAGTAAAGCAACGTTGGATAGATTACAGTTCGTTGGTAGCCCACTCACTGGAGGTAGAGAATGCTACGATTGTTGTGGTAAACTGACACATATAACATAAACAGCAGAACCAGGATGAAGCTGTGTAATATGCCAACTGTAGTAAAGACGCAGGGCCAATTTCAGCGAGAGATGGTATTTAATGTACTAAGCCTTCTATCAGGATAATGGCAGCTGCCAATAAGAGCAAGCGATAGGTTCAAGACAACCCTCATTGTCGGCTAAAAAATTTATAAGTCCAAACGAATGTTGTTCTGGCTGGCAGGTGACCAATGAATTTGCTGCCACAGAGTCTTGAAAATATGGAAGTATACGGAGATGATCTAGTAGTGTATAAGAAAACAGAGAAAAAGGGTATGAGATTTATAGAAGCAGTTCTAAAGCGAATCGAGGAGCTGGATTTACGCATTAACAAGGAAATGTTTAGGATAACCCAAAATACTGTCACCCTGTCGAGGTATAGAGTACTACTAGTGAAACAGAGCCGTCACCCAAAAAAATTTCAATGGCCATGGAAATAACGGCACTTATTTTGTAGGGGAAGCTGAGGAAGTTCATGGGAAGAGCAGTATTCTAGAATTGTTTCACATAGATGTTAATAGATCAGAACGGCATCAAGAGAGGCAGCAGAGGCCCTTCTAGGTGAGAGGTTAGATGAAATATACAGGACGAGAGAGTGCAGCAGGTGGCTGGCCAGGCACAGTGAGGTTGCGTCACAAACCGGAAGGACCGTATACAGTCATCGAAAAACGTGGACCAGAGTACACCATCAAGAGAAGCAACAAAAAAAGCGCATTAACAAAAGTCAGCAAAAAAAGTAGACTCACTAGTATCAAGAATCAAACTCGCTTAGGCAAGCAGAAACGACAAGGGTCAGGAGATCATCGCGCCTTCAAGCCTGACAATTCGATGGGAGGGCGGTTGTGGTGGATACAACTAGCAAGGTTGAAGATAAGTGACATATTGTGAAGCGTAGGGTAAACGACCACATGGATAGCTGGTAAAAAGAGATGAAAAAGTATGTAGATTGAGTAAGATATAAGAAATTAATTAGTAGAAGTCAGCATAATCCCAACCTGGGATGAAGAAGACAGTGGTGTGCATTTAAATGATACAAAATAAGGTATGTGCAATCTATCAGGTTATTTGCTTTAATAAAATAAATGATTCTTCAAGAAAATCCACGTTCTTTACTGAATTTTAGTACGCGTTGGATGACTTGTTTTCTTAATACGCGGGAATTCGATGTTCCTGCTGCTAAGAAAGCTTGGTGTAGGGAAGTCTATGTGACCCGACGAAACGCATTCTAGGTTACCAAAGGAACTAGCGACATCCATCTCTAACCCATTGAGTGTATGCTTTCATCTGTTCGTAAAAAAAGACGGATCACCTAACAACCGCAAAAAACGAAATTGTAAGCCTTGTCTACAAAACAGGTGTACAGTATGAACCTGAGAACTATAACACAGTAAGCCTAACATTAGGCAAGCGTCGGCTAATGCCTTCATGTGTATTATGGTGAATATTGGATGTCGGAGTGCAGCAAAAGTGAAACAGAAACAATCGAGACATAAGCAGAGCCGATTAAGAGTTATTCAGATGCATTCAGTCAGTAACTGAAGATCAAGGAGTAAACAGACTACATAGTATAAAACAAAACTAAACAAACATGGTCAAAACCCAGTGAAATAATCTAGAACCCGTTATGTTCAAAATTCAAGCTGGCACTGGAGTGCATCATCCAGGTGTTACAAAGATACAAGCGGAGAAATGTATTTGGTTTACCGGATCGCATCATAGATATTGGAAGCTGAAATGTTTTGGATTTTGGACGGTGGCAATCGGTAAGGAGCGCTACCTCCACTTGTGGTTTGTAAATAGTGGTCAGTTATATTTATGTATTATATTGTGCTGCATATCGTATTTCTTTGCCTTTATAAACTGAAAAAGTCACACAAACTTCATTAGTTGCATAAATAGTCGTCATCGCCAAAGGATTTCACTTATATTCTCTTACATGATTACATATTTAGGTTAACATGTTTGCTTGTAAGTGTAGCACTGATATGGCTGTTCAAAATACCATAAATTTGGAGATGATGCGTTAAAACGTTGCTGTTTGTTGGAATAGGATATATTTGCGAACGGAATAATTTATTTGCTGTCCCAAGTTAACACTTCGATGATTACTGTTGATGATACATTAGGTTATAGGAATGGCTTGTGACTTATAGTTGGTATTACTTTACGTTTTGGGTTAGGAATAGGTTATTGATTCTATGTACATTAGGAATTATGGTTAAGATTATGAATACATCGGGGATTAAGATTAGGATTAGGAGCGCGTTAAAAGTTGCTTAGGATTAAGTTTGTAATGCAAGTGCTCATTGTGATGCAGCTATTGCGATTTCCGTCTGTTTGTTAGGGATTCAAAATCCCTAAAAATACAATTGTTCATTTAACCAACTGGTATTGATTTCTGTGTAAGCTCGATCATAAACTGTCATTACATCTATGTGAGTTAATGTGAATCATACTCCACAGAACATTTGACAACATTTAATTGTATTATCAAAAATGTTGATAATTTCAATTTGATGAATAATCGCTATGGATAAGCAAATATTGTGTATATATACGCATGAGTTGAGTGTTGTAATTCCGTCTATCAGGCTGCTTGTAAAATTAACGCTTTTGCTGACGTTGGACTTCTTCTACTAGTTATCTGGGCCGGGGCGCGGTGGAGTAGCTTGGTTCACCTGTTGTTTGGTCGCTGGTGATATCTTCATTAGCGGGTATCGAGGTGTCTTCTTAATTCGCAAATCCTTAGCACTATCGGTAGTTAAAACTTATTAATGCCACAGAAACACTACGTTTTACTATCTAGTGAGTCTTCATATGAATGTCAGTCACTTCTCTTTGCCCTAATATGATTGGCTGATTATTTTTTACGTTCGACTACGAGTCATGTTTTCCTATTTGTAATCTTAAACGTTTCTTTGCGCGCACATTTCCACTAGAATACAGTGAAACTAGCAAGGAATTACTAATTATGTACGTTGCTTGAAAATTCTGGGTGAGTGTGTTTATAAATCTTACTAAACATGTTTGGCATATGCGACGTATCCACGTCGTGTAAAACAGCTCCTAGTTTAGAAGTTTCACAGCAGAACGTAATTAAAAAATTGGATACATGCAGGTGGGAAAATCTTATGGTCAGTAGAGGCTAATAATTGCAGGCTTACTTAACAGGCTCAAAGTCGCTGAAACGATCAATGATATTTCCTAGATGTCTCTACCAAAGTAGGGTGCAGTTTAAACGTGTGACCTACTGATTGAAAATACAGATCATTACTTTATTTATTGTCTTGGTTGCAGGAAAGTCGTAGGTAGATCTCATTCATCTGAAAAATCATAGCCTTGAAATCTAATCTCAATTCTAAGCCTTAATAAATATTGGGGTCACTAGTCGCAAAATAAATTAACTGTTCATCTGAAAGACGCATTTTTATAATTTGCGAATATTAGCGCTAAAATTCTGAATTTCCCTTCAGTACATATATTTTTATTTTTACAATTAAACATTTTGTTACGAACATAGGACAGGAAACTGTTTTCGCTCTGTATAAATTCTGTACTGATAACTTACATTTTTACTCGCCAATATGCTCTGCATACAGTCGAGAAACAAGAGAGTTTATGATTAGTTCTGAATATTAGATTTAGAACTGAAGTTTTTGATATTTACAGGCACTTAACAGCAGTCATTTATGCATTGTTTCCGTTCGAATGATTTTTAATCCGGAGTTTTCCTTTGATACACCTGTAAGTCTGTCTGTGTTTTGTCAGCCAAATGTTGTTTTAGGATACCTCACTTCCTGTAGATGCTGGGGTTTCATTATCCACCTCGATACCAATCACTAAATTAGTAGATACTTTGATAGAGACATACCGTAAAGACATATCCTCAGATGAAAATGTTGACATTTTCAAGAAAGTTATTCCACCAGAATTTCCGGAAGGTGAAGGTCCCACTGAATTTACAGGTGATTTTGTTGTCATTTTAACTAAGAAGTTAAAGACGTTGTTCGAGAAAAAAGTAATTGTCTTCGCAAGAAAAAGAATGAGGTAAATATACACATTTGTTTGCTATCTCTTAAAAGCCAGATAAGTTTAGCTTTGCTCGTGCTGTTTCAAAATACAAGCAGGTTTCATCATTCATGGGACTAAAGCTAGCTAAACCGTTACTTAAAGTAAGCACAGAACAGGATATTTTTATTATTAGTCGCTCACTGAAATGTCTTTAGACAAACCAACTCCTATTCAGTGCGCATGCATCCCTGTAGCTTTACTTCATCATGATATATGTGCCTGTGCAAGAACAGGATCTGGTAAGACGTTGGCGTTTTTGTTGCCTATTTTGGAGAGGTTAGCAAAAAAACCATCTGGTCTTAACCATGCAATTACTCGAGCACTTGTAATCAGTCCGACCAGAGAGTTAGCTGTACAAATTTTTAATGTTGCCGAAAAACTTGTTAAATATTGTCCGAAGCTCAGGATTCAGTTGGCAGCTGGTAAGTTACTTTATTATAAATTGCACTCTTGAGTAAATAGGAGGACTTGATTTGCACTCACAAGAGGCTGCTTTACGACTAAATCCAGATCTAGTTATAGCAACACCAGGACGTTTGATTGATCATCTTTCGAATGCTCCTAGTTTTAACTTACAACATATCGAGTACCTAGTATTGGATGAAGCTGACAAGTAAGTCTAGTGTTTATTATTTTTGCAAGGCTTTTAGATGAATACTTCACAGAGCAAATAGGAGAAATTATCAAGTTTTGTAGCACAAAGCGCCAAACTTTATTGTTTTCTGCTACGATGACAGAAAGTGTAAGTTGCCAAATTAATTTTGTGATATAGTTTTGGTAATACCTTCATAATTCTTACTTTAATGCTCAATTAGTAACTTTTTAATCATCTCACTTGTGCTATATTTTGTCAGATATATTTTGAAAATTTTGGAAGTTGTTTTGTTGTTATGGTGGTAAATGAAATAAGCATTCGTGGATAATTATCGTTAGTTAATTCATCATCTATATTTCATTAAACGACAGCATGTTCAGTCACCATCCAGGTAAGCCTGTTATGTGCTGCTATTTATTAGACCCCTGTTGGTATCCGTTAGAGTGATTTAAAGCATACAGATTATATCATTCTCTCTAGTGGAGATGATGACCTTTACTTTATTCTGCCCTATTGTATTCTATTCCCGTATTAATCTTGTAAATTTGATTTCGTTGTGCTAATGTGGTATGGCAACTAGAACCTATGCGCATATATACCAGGTTCTACGTTGTTAGTGACTGACTAACTGACTGATAGCGTAAGGAAATCTGGGATATATCTCTGCACATCTAAATAGAAACTGTTGTTTCAAGAATTGTTTTACATCGACAGCACATGGCGATGAAAAGTATAGCAATCAAACTCATTAAAGTCATGAATTTTATAGTGGTCTAATCCAACTAATGAAAACGTAGTACGTTAGGCTTTGCCAACTTTTTTCATCTGTTGCTATTAAATTCTGGGATCGGATTATATTCGGATTGGTAACTTGGGGTTTTTCTGACACTATAACTAATTTACGCATAGGGTATGAACCACAAGCCGTCTATATGGCCGTCACTAACGGAATAACTCCCGAGTGAATGAAAGACGAGAGAAGAGTAGAGAAACTTAATACTCCAAATTGACCTTATGTGCAAGTAATAAAATCAACAAATTAAAAGTGACAATAAGCAATCAAATAACAGCAGATGAGATGCAGAAAACACGAACAGAAATATCATTTACCGTCGGTTTTACAGTTTATTAACAAAAGAAAAAATAACTGATTTTCGTTCTTAGCAGAAGTGCAATTGAGAAGCTTGTCTGTGTATCAAAGCGAAAAATTATTACTCAGTAGTTCTCTCCTTTTACTTCAATATTTGCTTATAGCTAAAACGACGACTAACACTGTTACATAGTATTACTCTACTTCCTACTGTGAAGTGTATAACTGGTTTTATCTGTCGATTTCTGTGGCTTAGTCCTACTGGTCGTGCGCTAACGCAATACTTATAGTCGTTCTAATGCTAGAGATTTTTCGCGATTTCTGCATAATATGAATAACCTATATTATTTTATTTTTTTGAATCAGGTTAAAGAACTTGCTGTACTTTCGCTTCGTGATCCGGTACAGGTATTCCTAAATCAAACCACTGCTGTAGCGGAATCTTTGCATCAAGAATTTGTCCGCATCCGTCCACATAGAGAGAATGATCGACAAGCGGTCGTTGTGGCCTTACTGATGCGTTATTTTCGTCAACGAACAATAGTTTTTTTACCAACCAAAAAAGACTGTCATAGAATGTATATTATGTTAGGTTTGCTTGGCATTCCATGTGCTGAGTTACATGGTAATATGACACAAGCACAGCGATTGGAGGCTTTACAGCGTTTCTCTAGTGTCAATGAAAATGACGACTCCAAAACAAAAAGCACAGTCGATCAACTTTCTAGAATGAACACTAATGACATACGGCCTGCTGATATTCTTTTGGCAACTGACTTAGCATCAAGAGGTTTGGATATTCCCAATGTACAGACAGTAAGTAACAATTGTTCTGTCATTACTTTTACTCGTTAGTTGGTATATGTAGCATTGTTATCTGCTTAAGGTAGTCTCTATTAATGACCCGGACTTACATACATTTAAATCAAGCAGCATTTAATCCTCATTCATCCATTCTTGTTATTTTTGAATAAGGATTGGGGCAGGACTAATTAACCTGTACGAGCTTGAGCAACTGTTAATTCGACTTTAAAACTAGCAAGACCAAAATTAGCTCTAACAGATCCTCCGAAGTAATCTTTTCTCCTGTAAGTAGCTGATAGTGATTTTCTCATCAGTATTAGCTAGTCATGCACTGTCCAACGACCTTGAAACAATGATATGCCTTGCGCCTACATTATACCCAGAAGCACTAACCTCAACTTTAACTCGCAAACTTATCTCTGCGAAAACAGATAAACGCAACCGGTGACCACCGACTAACAACTGGATTACTCGCCCAACGTCAACTCAAGAAGACATGAACGCAGCACTTAGAAGATTCTATTCTATTTTGTCCCGACTCTGTATATATAGCTACAAACAACGACTCTGTAATAATTAAAATAGCTGGAACACTAAAAATCACAACAACCAATCAGAAACAACAAGGTCGGTGCAAAGAGAGTGAACAGTGGTACTGGTTACCGTTTACTTTACAATTAATTAATTGATACAATTAAATGTCATAACATTTACTCTGAAGCTTAATTCACATCGGATTAGATTGGTACCACTAGACGCTGGCTCATTAGTGCAGAGGATTAGGCATTCGCCAACCTGAAGGCTCTGGGTTCGATTTCCTGGCGGATTCGAGAATGAGCGCTGCTGAGAAGTCTCATACTAAGGCGAGACAGCTGTCTGGTTCCTCCTTGTTCTCAGTGGTACCAAAACGAACATCAATCTGTGATGATTACAAACAACTAAACTTAATAACGATCACAAACCACTTCAATTGATGTGATGAGAATTTCATAAAATCAAGCTTGCAAAAATCAATACAAGCCTTTTGCCTGATTTTTTTAATAATTGTGTTTTTGGGGATTTGTAATTCCCACGTCGTTAACTGTTGATCTTAGTCATTTGAGTAGATGCAGACTACCTAGTTGGGATCCACACAATTATCGTAACTAATGGTTGGAAAAAGTTAGGTGACATGACTCAAAATCACAGTAGCACAAATGAATTCGCTCTTCGGTCTCATTCAGATCCGGAGCTGTATACTCATTTTATACATTCTTTTACGAATTATGTTATCTATGTAGTCCTTTTTAGACCCTTCGTGTTACTAGCACTTCGGTTATCATTTTGCTGTGCTAATGTGGCGTGACAACTCACCGATAAACATACGTCTCGTATTCAACGTTGATCACAACTAATATTGTTTCGAAGCTTAGTTGCTGTACTGAAACTTATTTCCAATAATTGTATCACTGGCTATCATAGTAGAATTTTGTAATGTTGGTAGTGGCGTAGCAACACAGTATTTATTTTTAACTTCTAGGTTATCAACTATACTTTACCTCAAACTATGAAACAATATGTACACAGGGTTGGTCGTACTGCCAGATTTATGAATGTTGGTCGGTGAGTTCCTGTTTGTTATAAACTGTTAGTGCGTAATCACATGAACACACCTCATTTTCCTATTTCACACCATTTTATTACCGTAATCGCCCAAACGTTATGCATTTGTTCATATATATATATATAATTTATTTCTTTTATCATCCCTGACTAACAATTTACAAAAATTAGCATACAATAGTCATATCTTTTAAATTCGATTACAGGATATGAAGTTGGGACTGTTGGTATACATATGTATATTTCTGCGGGATTGTTGCTATACAACCGTTGTTATATGTCGGGTACTCACAGCTTACCTTAGGTCCAAGGTGAACGCGAAATCCTATGTAAGAATATTCAACTACTAGACAAAGTGATCGGTTTTTAGAGATCAATTTTTATTCGTAACTAGTGATAAAAAGATGTTTATTTATAATGCTTAATTCAGTATAACACTGTCTTACTAATGAATATAAGATTTCTCGGGACTACGAGTTCTAATCGTTACATTCACAATATCATTTTTATCTGATTTTATTAAATTTCATTTAAAGAGCAGTGTCTTTGGTGGGTGAGGATGATCGCAAAGTAATGAAGGAAATAATGAAAGAAGCACCATATCCAGTTAAAGCACGAGTTATAGCACCAGGTTAGCTTTATTTATCTTGTCATTAATTAATCTACTTAACTGACTTAACGTCTCAGGTAACTAAATGATAGTCGCTTTTTAGTTAATTTCAGTTAGTTAGAATAAAAGTTTCATCCATTAGTTGTTGGGAGTGTTCGATCCCCCGGAATTCTCTTAGTAAACCTATTATTTTTGTGATTCATTTGTGGAAATTTAAATTCTTCGTTTTCGTACCAAAATGCTCCCTTTCCGTTTTCAGTTTGCTTCTCACCTAGTAAGATGTTAAATCTTATTGGTACGTTGTTTATTTTAGTATGCTAATTATGACACTCTCAAGGACGGTCTCTTTATTGTATATATACGCATGAGTTGAGTGTTTGCTATTCGTCCGACAGGCTGCTTGTAGGATTAAACGCCTCTTACTGACGTTGGATTTCTTTCTCTAGTTAGCTTGGCTGGCGCGCGAAGGAATAGCTTAGTTCACCTGTTGTTAGGTCGCTGGTCATACGTTCGTTAGCAGGTATCGAGGTGTCACCTTAATTCACAAACCCTAGCACTAATGAAGGTTATGTCATCTTCCATGTGCTGAAGATGATGTTAAACTAAGACTATTAGTTACTAGATTATCACCTGTCTAATTTAATCTCATGTTTACGACCTTGCTAACCTTAATGATAGTCTGTTAATTATTACAGATAAATATGTACATATAGTCCCATAATATGAGATACAAAGGTGTCTATGATGCACTAAGATTCGCCATCTACAGGGAGATAATAAGTGAATGCATTTAGGTTGCTGTGACCGGTTCTGAACAATGTTTCCAAACTTCTCTAAACAGCAATCGTGCAAACCTAAGCCTAGCATTATGCCGAACCACAGCACTGCCCACTTGGATCGTCCTAGGATATGCGAGCGACGCTTTGAAGACATCTGTGGTCAAAGAGCTACAATCTATGCATGCATTCCATTTCCGAAGGTCATGTTTCACACTCATACGTTGACAAAGATCAGACTGTTGCGTACTACGCTTGCCCATTGGTCGGCAGATGGATATCTCGCCTAGGCCACAAACGGGCTTTCATCAGACGTTGACCCTCCTTGATTGATGAGGCTTTTAAGATAAGTGAAGTAGTCAACGCATCTTACTACTTTACTCCTTATGATCAACTTAAGTGATAATGCAGATGAGTCCTAAAGTAACATTCCACACTTAGAATTAGAGCTATCACTCATACATCCTTCAGATAATTGTTAAATGAAGAAATTCGATATTATTTAGTTGTTTTGGAACGGTTCTAATAAAACTTCATAACGCAATACTTTTGCCTGCAACATGGACATAGATATTTGGAACTTTAATTTTCTGTCCATGTATGTTCTGATTATTTTAACTGTATAATGTTACCTGCGGATTTTCTCTAGATGTTATTGCTAGTTATCAGTCCAAAATTACTCGCTTGGAGCCTATAATTGGAAGGATTCTAACTGCAGAAGCTGAGGAGCGAGAGTTAAGAGCTGCCCAAAGCCAGCTTTTCAAAGCTGAAGAACTGGTTTCTTCTATGAAGTCAGAAACAGTGCCGCTTTCATGTGTGCAAAGGAGAGTGGATTGGTTCATTGAACGTAAACGTGATAAAAAGACTATTGGTCGAAGTAAGTTTAAAGTCTATAATTTGTCCAGGTGTTTCGTAGTGACTTCTTCATTGCTGACTGTACTTTTCCGAACCCATACACTTTTCAGCAGGATACTTGGAAGCTAATATAGACTTTATTAGTCAGTCATCAACAACTTAGGACCTGACACGACTGTGCTGGTTCAAGTTGGCACACCTCATGTCAGCACAATGAGAAGAAATTGTAATGATGAAAATCACTCCAGAGAATTGCTTCACGTATTCATTTCACAGATTCTTATTCTTACTTGGTGGAATGGGACGATCCGCTCTTGAAACTAAACAGATGAGACTACGTTTATCTCCCAAACTAGATAATATGTCAGTCGGTTGTTATGCAAAGAACAACAATAATCAGTGTACTCCTCAGCGAACCAGTCTATAGATGCTTACAAACTAAAATGTCAGTAGAAGAGCTGTGTATGCTAATTTGTTTTTAAAATTGCAAGTTTTTATACTAGAATCTCTACTAGTATTACTGTTTAAATTAAAAGTAATGATGATGGACTCTTTAACAATCCTCTATATTTTGCATTTTTCAGAACTTAAAGTATCCCGATGGAAAAAGCGCAAAACTAGTTATGAAAGCGATTCTGAATAATATTTATTTAAACGTAGATTATCTTTTACATTTTTTATTTTGGTTGGGATATAATACTAAGTAAGCTGCAATGAAATAGAATTTAGCAATGGCTTGTTATTCTGGCCACTGAAATGTCCCTGGCCCAAAAAGTGTGTCTGGAAGTTCATCACGTTTTCGGTAACTAGATTGTGCCCCTTTTTTACGAACTGACTGGCTGGCAACCCAAATAGATCTTCGTATTTGTTCCACCGGAGTGATATCCTCGTGACATGCAACAAAGTAAGCTAGCGAACCCACGAAACAATCTCCTGCTCCCTATGCAAATATAAGTATACAGTAAAGTTGAGACGCTTTTTTATATAGTTTATTCCCATTTATTCTATTGAAATAATAGCATTATGATGTTGTAGACTACAAAGTGCTTGGTTTTTTTTAAATTTCCGTCCGATATGCAAGGTGAAATCAGTGATTATAACATAAGCATAATACTATACGCTATTTCTATTTACTATGAATAAACCTTTTAAAATGCAAAAATCCACTGATCTTGATCACGTTAGTAGTGCATTCCTGACCATAGCTGATTCCCTGACGTGGTGGTCGAGTTTGCCTATCGTGATGATCCAACTGAGCTATAGCGGTTGGAACGCATGTTCCTCTAGGTCCTACCACGCCAAGCAGGTCTGTTGGAGAGCGATAAGACTAAAGGCAGCAACCTAAGATCTGAGGGCAACGTCGTACTGCTAACTGCAGCGGGGTGTGACAGCAGCAGGTTGTTTCCCTCGGATAGCCAGCATCTGCAGAGATGCTGCCTTCTTAATGGAAGGAAGAAGTTAGAGAAGGTCGACTGGAGAAATGTCACACCTCATCTTACTCCACAGATTTCCATCTCTGGCAGTAAGGCTTTCTAAAGAATAGAGCTGCATTTCAAAAACTTACCATAACAAGGTTGTGCGTGGTCGGCCTTAAGCAGTTGTCTCTTGGGCTCAGCGATCGCGCTCCCAGGTCACTATGACCAATACCAACCCGGTTTCCTTTTCGGGTACCTCGAGAAGTAATATCCTTCCATGGTGTGGGCAGCCAGGAAGTGGCGACAGCCCTCATACCTCTAACAGCACATGAGAAATGATACAAGCTCTCTGTCCAAACACTACTGGTCGAGTCAGAGCTTATAGCAAACCATCCTCGTAATTGATTACTTCACGTGGTGTTTACCAAGGTTATCCACTTTTCCCGTCTTTATTTAACTTTGTCACTGATATGCTTTTATATTTAGCTTTTTTGTCGTCTAACTTTTTCAGGAGTTGACCTCCTTCCATGAGATAAACTTGTTGACTTAAAATATGCAGACAAAATGCAGTTTTTGGACTACCTTAAGTATCCTTGAAATCATGTTTGGGATGCAATGCTCCCCCCCCATCCAAATCCAAAATGTTGCTTCAGGATTGGTTTATCTCGGCGCCGAAATTAGTGATAAGGAGCGAAACAGTTAGGTGTGCTGACCACCTTACTTATCTTGAGAGTCTCATCAGTCCTGATGATCTAGTGTCTAATGAAACCTTGGCTCGTTTACAGAGGACTCGACTGGTTTTTGCCAGTCTGCGTCACTTGTAGCGTGGGCGAGACATTCATCTACCGATCAGAGGATGCGTTAACTGCGTAACAGCCCGATCTGTTCTACTTTACGGATGTGAAACATGGCTTTTAGAGATACAGGATATTCGTAGACTCCTAGTATTCGATCACAGATGTTTTCGAAGCATTGCTCGTGTTTGCTGGGACCACCGAGTAAGCGACATGCGAACCAGCAATAGAGTACTATGTGACTATAGTAAATCGATTGACGAAATGCTGAATCATCTATCAGTGGAGGTTAGAGACTTTGGGTGACATGACTCAAAATCGTTCGCAATCGCGTAATTGCATTTATTCCTTGTCCTCCTTCAAATTTTAAGCTTCTAAAATTCATCATAACTTCCTGTTTACTGAATTATGTTTCTTTTCCTTAAATTATATCTTTGATCTCTAATCCTCTCCATTAATATTGACACAGTTACTACCTCCACTACTCTGGGATTTTGGTCTGACAGTTTTATCTTTATCTGCTAATTGGGGCATGGCAACTTGGACTAATGTACGCACTTACCAGGGTTCTACGTTGTAACTGACTGACTGGTGGTACATCGACTAAATCTAAGCACCTTACAAATTTATAGGAGCTGCTAAACAGTTTAGCTATATTTCGTGGAGTGAGGACTTCGACGGTCGCGTTGTGAGCGAATCGTGAGGTTATTGCATATTATTAATTAATAAAAATTTTGGAATATTGCTTCAGCTTTAATGTTCACTGTAAATTTCTATCCACTACTCATGCTTATTGGAATCTTCAATGAGCCAATATTAGGTTTAGGCAATATATGATCTAACGAAAAGGTTACGAGTATATCACTTCATTCTTGAAGATAATACTATGTGGAGATTGTGAAGCCTAATATTGGACTTTAGCAGCTCAACTTTTCTAATCTCAACCAGTTTGCGTTTTTGTGTACGTAAGCGTTAACAATTATTTGGATGAGTTCTATACACTGAAAACAGTTAACTGTCATATTTAATAAAACATTAAAATATGCTAACAGGTAACTCACTGTTGTATCAACCACATCGGTTATGCTGGGAGCTGAGAAATGTGCTATCAATTTCTTTTCATTATTAAATGAAATGCGTGTTACTTCATTGACATCTTTGACATTCATATTCGTTGCATTTTGTTCAGATAAAACTGCAATGACTCCTTTACCACCTAAAGTCACGACAGGATATTTGACATTCTTTTCCAGAAAATAGGTAAAGCCAGGAATAAAAGCATGAACGTTCAATGAACTGTTCTCTCCATCTTTTTGGAAGAGTGATTCAGAATTGGACTTCGTTATAGAACAAAATTCAGATTCATTTGGACACACAAAATCACAATTTGACAATATAGATCCCAGTAATTCGTAATTCCCCAATTCATTAGAATTGTCGTGGACTCTTGGTGCAGGTGAAGGATTTAATATTGTCTTTGCACCATAAGCCCGACCAAGCTTCAGACTATAGAGTGTTGCTAGTGGATTAATCTACACTTGTTCAAGACAAAGTTTAATGGGTTAGTGAGCGATGATTAGTCAAATATAAAACAGGTGCCCAAATATCCAGTTTTCTATCTCTAAAACACCATAACATCGACCTTCCTTCTAAAAATGCAGACGTACCGTTAAGGTGTGTATGAATTAGTAGGTTATCTGTTGGAAGATTCTTCCTATATAAACGGCCTCCATATGTCAAGTAGTTGCACAATATAGAGTGCGTGTCGCTTGGGTCTTTCTTTGACACTTGAATCATAATGTAGATTGGATAACAGAACTAGAATTGAAAAATCGGTTGGTGCGTACTTTCTTTCAGTCTTATACAGCTATATGACATGTAAACTGTGTCAGATTTGCATACAAATCTAGCGTAGGAAAATAATGCGTGATATGGAAGTCATCGGAGCTATATTTGCAAGACAACCAAGCCATAAAGGTTAATGTTTCAGGATGGTGGAGTCGGTCAAATTCTTTCCAGTGATGCCAAACCTCTGAGTTCCTAACATGTGTTGTCACTAAATATTAGCAGTCCTGCAGAAACATCGATGATCAACAAAAGTCGCCCACCCTTTTGTTTGGGAAGGGTGTCTCAAGCGTAAAGAAGGACTTGGATCGGGACATTGTTAACCCGACCTTCCATAATCAGATTAACATGCCAAAGATGGACCTAACTGGCATAAGCTACTAGTGGTTACTTTACAGTATATAGAGAAAGTAGTTTATGGGAATGCATGTTTATTTTACGCTCACTAGGAACTATGATTTTATGTTTGCTATTAGACAAGTAAAAATTATTGCTTCTACAATAAACCACCAAAACAGCTTCATAAACCTCTGGTGACAGAGTGCTGTTTTTATATTACTCGTATGAAATGGATCAGTTGGGAGATTCACATTTATTAGAACACAAAGGGTGTATATCAACAAATTTGAAGTGCACCATAGTCCATTACATACAAAAACCAAATAGCACGTATTTGTGTATATGGAGTTATTCTTGCTTAGTGTGTGCACTAATGTGACTAGTGTATCAAAACGGCAAGTTCCGGTGCTTGCACTATATGAGAGGTACTAATTCAGTATAATGCGCATGCTAAAGTTTTAGGGCCACTGGATGGTTTAATTTATCATGTTTGTGAACTTACTTCAAACTGGCAGACTACTACTTTTGTACTCGACAGCACTAGTTTCCTTTCTGCGAGGGAAATGTCTTTTTCCGATACAAGCATATTTGCACCTGGAACGATCACAATTTGATTTCCACCCGTCTCAGTCTCGACAGTGATTGAAGCAACACCAGTACTAGATGTTGGCGATTTCGTCACACCATCTAATTTTAAGTAAAAATCGTGTTAACGACAAGCTAGCGTAGAAACCATCACTAACTTTGAAGTACACAATTTGATAATGTAATGAACATTAGAAGTAAATTACTGGTTGTATAAAAATGACTTGGAATGAAAACCAATAAGAATCACCTTGATAAAGGCGACTAATAACTTTTAAGATGCGTATACCATCAGCGGATTGTTATGACCCAGTATGACATATTTTTCTAACCTGCTTCAATCGATCGCATTGATTGATCCAATCAATTGTATTTTTATTCTGTGACGATCATGTATTGATTATAGTGCCTGTGGTATTGAATGTTTAGTTATGCTTATGAAGAATTGGAGTCGACAAAAATAGTGTACAGGCAAAGTTTGTAATCACGAAATTCCATTTTAGGTCCTACTTACCAGTGTTTACTCCTAGTTGATTCAAGTGTTGAACAAACATATCACCAAAGAAGTCATCACCAACTTTTCCTATCAGTGCAGTACAACATCCCAGGACTCTTGAAGCCACACATTGATTCGCTCCTTTTCCTCCATAACCTAGGAGGAAACTTGAACCAGATACTGTTTCTCCTAGTTTCGGAATAACATGTGTAAATCTAAGTATATTGCACTTGAAGATTATGTATGATTACATGGATAAATCGACGTTGAGCGAACCAACAACTGTGACGTGAGGTTCTGCCATAGTGACTAACTCCGATCTTGTATTAGAAAAAAAATTGGGGGAACACTCATAACTGATGGTTAGTGACTTCAAAGGAAATTTTATAAAGTGACTAAAACTGACCATCCTGAAGTGTCTAAAGAATCGCTTTCCACTTACAATCACACCAAACCACCTACTTGGTACTTCCTGTTAATTGTACTCTCGTCATTTAGAACTTCAATTTTGAATTAACTTAGATATCCAAGTTCTTGATTACGATTTTCTTTTATGGGACATTTTATTTCCATAGATAGAACAGTGAGATGACCAAACATTGTTGTTTGAGAACAACAAGTGAAACTACAACCTCCATTTTCCGGTCTAATAAAACTTAAACGTAAGTACTGTGTTAGTTAATTATCTACTTTCTGGCTACAATTATATCGCGTCTCGTTAGACCTACGAAGAAAAAGTGGTTGTTGGTGTCATATTTTTAACCCAGGAAATCATTCGCCCAATAAACCAAAAGGTTGGGCCAAACAACATGTAAAACATTGGGCCACACGCATGGCTTTCTGACGTTTTGCCCAATGTTCTGACCCAATCTTTACGTTTGGCCCAATGTTCCAGTCATTTAGCCCAACCTCAAATTTCACGTTCAGACACCTGTCTCAATGTTTCGTTCGTTTGGCCCAACGTCTATGTAGGTGGCCCAGCGTTTATATACGAAAAGCCCAGTGTGGCCCGATGTGTAGCGGTAAATAATCCCCAAAATAAATAGTTACATAGGTTTCGACATTGATGCTGACCATGTTTGTTTTAGCGGACACTACTAAGTTGAAGGCGCTCGGTCACGCATCACGACCAGATCTCGCCACGCCGTACCGAAACAAGCAACCCTCTCTAGTTTGCCAGCCTAGACGTTGCTAACCCATTGCCGCTCCATTCCCGATCAAATATAACTTCTCTTCCATCCTTCATTGCCTTCTGACTTCTTCTCATTCGTAAGAGTGGGTTCAATCGTTAGAAGTTGCTCTGGTAATAATCCAAACGTAACTTGGTCATATACCGTGTGCGACTTCATTGGTGAGCCCGACGTGATCTGGACACGTTCATAACTGTGAGTTCGTTCCTATTTGTCGTTTTTAACAGTATTTTTGGTGTGATTATCATTTTTTTTTGGCACGTTTTAATCGCATTTATTTTTATATTTTTATATATTGCATTTATAGCATGACTGATCAGACTCCTAAGTTCATTAAGATTAAAACTCCCACACCCCCGAACTTCCAGCTCATTCCTTTCTGGACAGAAAACATAGAAGCTTGGTTCTGCTACGCAGAAGCCGAGTTTCGAGACCACACTGTGACAGATCCACGTGTTCAATTCCTTGCCGTCGTAAGGTCACTTTCGCGTGAATTGAACAGGTACGTCACCCCTTCCTTTTTCAGCCCTGACTGCCTAGAACCTTATGACCAACTCAAAAGATCGATTCTCAAACGCGGAGACTTGTCCGATAGACAACGGCTTGATGAGTTGTTCCACACCATCGAGCTAGGTAGTGGTTCAGCAACGGAAATGTTGACGCGCATGCGAGAGGTAATTGGTCAACGCACCTTCGACGAAGGTCTTTTCCGTCAACTCTTCTTATCAAAACTGCCACAACAAGTGCAAGCAGTTCTGGTAACGTTTAATAACAACCCAGTAGATGAACTAGCCTCATCTGCTGATCGAATTCTGGAGATCACCAGAACTCGCGACAATCAGGTTTATTCCATTACCGAAAAACCTCAGGCCACCGAAAACGAAGTAACGAAATTGTGTAATGCTCTTTCGCGTTTTCTTGACCTGAAGGAAAGACACCGACCGGACGATTCTCGTCGACGAAGTACGTCACGGAGAAGGTCGTCGTCTCGACCTCGACGAAACGAAAATTCACATTGGTGTTGGTACCACAACACCTATGGAAAAAATTCCAAGAAGTGTAGAGACCCCTGTTGTTTCCCTAGACATAAACCGATTGTTGACGCATCGGGAAACCATTCCGCCGGCACGCGTTAGCGGCAACCGTAGCCGGTGGAAGCAGCCGCCTGTTATTTATCACTGATGTGATAACGAAGGTTCGCTACCTCGTCAATACTGGCGCAGAAGTTAGCGTTCTTCCTGCAGCTCCATCTGATCGCCACCATGAACTGCGTTTGATTTACAGGCAGCCGATGGAAAACATATAGCTACGTGTGGTAAACGATACGTCTACTTAAACGTGGGTTTACGAAATCCTATACACTGGATTTTCTCTATCGCCGATGTGAAAATACCTATCATTGGCATGGATTTACTTAGCCACCACAACTTGCTTGTGGACCCTAGTAAAAAGAGACTAGTGGATAGTAACACAAATCTCTACATTCGTGGAACCTCTGCTACAGGTTGTAGCTTATGTCTTCTTCGTTTTAAACATTTAATTAACCCTTATTTTCAGTATCCAGATCTGAATAAGGTATCATCGAAATTATCATGTGTAACCAGCAATGTTACACATCACATCACGACTACAGGTCAACCTGTATTCTCCAAAGCACGCCGACTCGCGCCTGAGAAACTAAGGATTGCGAAAAACGAATTCGATCATATGATTGACTTGGGAATAATTCGACCTTCCAGTAGTCCATGGTCATCTCGATTACATATGGTTCCGAAGAAAGATAGCAATGACTGGCGTCCCACCGGTGATTACCGACGTCTTAACGCCCAAACTACGCCTGATCGTTACCCTTTACCGCACACAGACGATTTGACGGCCACCCTGAAGGGAATGACAATATTTTCAAAACTCGACTTGGTAAAGGCGTACAACCAAATACCGATGTCTGAAAATGATATTCCGAAAACCGCAATTGTAACTCCATTTGGCCTTTACGAATTCCTCCGAATGCCTTTTGGGTTGAGGAACGCAGCACAAACATTCCAACGCTTCATTGATGACGTGTTCCGCGGGCTTGACTATGTCCATGCATACGTCGACGACTGCCTGATAGCAAGCCCAGACGAGGTAACACATACGAAACACTTGGACACAGTCTTTAGTAGACTGCAACAATATGGAGTAACCATAAACATACAGAAATGCCAAATCGGAACAACCTCGTTGGACTTCCTGGGGCATACTATTGATGCGAATGGTATACAACCCCAAAAACACAAGGTGGCGGTTATTCTGGAATACCCGGAACCAACCACCATCAAGCAGTTGCGAACTTTCAATGGGTTGGTAAGTTTCTACAGACGGTTTATACCGAACTGTGCATCTATTATGAAACCACTAACGGATCAGCTTTGTGGAAATAAAAAAGTGGTCACGATGGATGCAGACTCAAAGAAAGCCTTTACTGCGACTAAAGAAGCAATAGCCAATGTGACTATGCTGGCACATCACAATACCGAAGCCCCTGTCAGCATCGTGGTTGACGCATCGGGAAACCATTCCGCCGGCACGCGTTAGCGGCAACCGTAGCCGGTGGAAGCAGCCGCCTGTTATTTATCACTGATGTGATAACGAAGGTTCGCTACCTCGTCAATACTGGCGCAGAAGTTAGCGTTCTTCCTGCAGCTCCATCTGATCGCCACCATGAACTGCGTTTGATTTACAGGCAGCCGATGGAAAACATATAGCTACGTGTGGTAAACGATACGTCTACTTAAACGTGGGTTTACGAAATCCTATACACTGGATTTTCTCTATCGCCGATGTGAAAATACCTATCATTGGCATGGATTTACTTAGCCACCACAACTTGCTTGTGGACCTAGTAAAAAGAGACTAGTGGATAGTAACACAAATCTCTACATTCGTGGAACCTCTGCTACAGGTTGTAGCTTATGTCTTCTTCGTTTTAAACATTTAATTAACCCTTATTTTCAGTATCCAGATCTGAATAAGGTATCATCGAAATTATCATGTGTAACCAGCAATGTTACACATCACATCACGACTACAGGTCAACCTGTATTCTCCAAAGCACGCCGACT
The DNA here is from genome assembly GCA_034768735.1 of Schistosoma mekongi. Lineage (NCBI taxonomy): Eukaryota > Metazoa > Platyhelminthes > Trematoda > Strigeidida > Schistosomatidae > Schistosoma > Schistosoma mekongi. The sequence continues at coordinate 10,890,664 of CM068309.1, read as the reverse complement.
CGCGCCTGAGAAACTAAGGATTGCGAAAAACGAATTCGATCATATGATTGACTTGGAATAATTCGACCTTCCAGTAGTCCATGGTCATCTCGATTACATATGGTTCCGAAGAAAGATAGCAATGACTGGCGTCCCACCGGTGATTACCGACGTCTTAACGCCCAAACTACGCCTGATCGTTACCCTTTACCGCACACAGACGATTTGACGGCCACCCTGAAGGGAATGACAATATTTTCAAAACTCGACTTGGTAAAGGCGTACAACCAAATACCGATGTCTGAAAATGATATTCCGAAAACCGCAATTGTAACTCCATTTGGCCTTTACGAATTCCTCCGAATGCCTTTTGGGTTGAGGAACGCAGCACAAACATTCCAACGCTTCATTGATGACGTGTTCCGCGGGCTTGACTATGTCCATGCATACGTCGACGACTGCCTGATAGCAAGCCCAGACGAGGTAACACATACGAAACACTTGGACACAGTCTTTAGTAGACTGCAACAATATGGAGTAACCATAAACATACAGAAATGCCAAATCGGAACAACCTCGTTGGACTTCCTGGGGCATACTATTGATGCGAATGGTATACAACCCCAAAAACACAAGGTGGCGGTTATTCTGGAATACCCGGAACCAACCACCATCAAGCAGTTGCGAACTTTCAATGGGTTGGTAAGTTTCTACAGACGGTTTATACCGAACTGTGCATCTATTATGAAACCACTAACGGATCAGCTTTGTGGAAATAAAAAAGTGGTCACGATGGATGCAGACTCAAAGAAAGCCTTTACTGCGACTAAAGAAGCAATAGCCAATGTGACTATGCTGGCACATCACAATACCGAAGCCCCTGTCAGCATCGTGGTTGACGCATCTGACTCGGCGATTGGCGCAGTTCTGCAACAGTAAACTGACCAGGCTTGGCAACCTTTAGCATTCTTCTCAAGACGAACAAACGATACGGAATCGAGACACATCACTTTCAGACGTGAGCTGTTAGCCATGTACTGTGCTGCACGACATTTTCAACATTCCATCGAAGGCCGGGAATTCACAATATTCACCGACCACAAACCACTGACGTTTTCTATGCAGTCATCTTCAGATAAGTACTCTCCGCGAGAGTCGCGTCATCTAGACTACATTTCCCAGTTCTCTACTGATATACGACATATATCTGGGGCTAACAATGTAGTTGCCGACGCCTTATCACGAATACATGCCTTGAATCGTATCCAAGGAATCGACCTTGTTGAACTAGCTCGACTTCAAAATGAAGACATGATCTTCATCACGAGTTATCCACAACAACGCTTAAACTCCAAACAAAGACGATTGGAAAGGGTAAGAACACTTTAATTTGTGATTATTCCACAGGTACAGCCCGTCCAATCGTTCCCAAGAGTTATCGACGAATCATCTTCGACACATTGCACAACCTCTCTCATCCTGGAGTTCGTGCTACGTCTAAACTAATTGCTCAGAGATTCTGCTGGCCAAGGATGAATAAGGACATCAAAGAATGGGCACGCTCCTGTGTGGCATGTCAAAAGAGCAAAGTAATTCAGCACAATAAATGTCCTCTAGGCACTTTTCCAACTCCCGACGCTCGATTCAACCACGTCCACCTTGATTTGGTAGGACCCTTACCTGAATCAAATGGATTTTCTTATCTTTTGACATGCGTGGACCGTTTTACACGCTGGCCAGAAGCGATTCCCTTAAAAGACATCACTACTGAAACGATTGCTCGTGCTTTCGTCGAACGATGGATAGCGAACTTTGGTTGTCCATCTACAATTACGACAGACCGTGGACGTCAGTTTGAATCTGGATTGTTCCACTCTCTGACAAAACTTCTTGGAGCGACGCGCTTCCGAACAACAGCCTACCATCCACAATCTAACGGTTTGGTAGAAAGATTTCATCGACAGCTGAAAGCATCACTTTCAGACGTGAGCTGTTAGCCATGTACTGTGCTGCACGACATTTTCAACATTCCATCGAAGGCCGGGAATTCACAATATTCACCGACCACAAACCACTGACGTTTTCTATGCAGTCATCTTCAGATAAGTACTCTCCGCGAGAGTCGCGTCATCTAGACTACATTTCCCAGTTCTCTACTGATATACGACATATATCTGGGGCTAACAATGTAGTTGCCGACGCCTTATCACGAATACATGCCTTGAATCGTATCCAAGGAATCGACCTTGTTGAACTAGCTCGACTTCAAAATGAAGACAATGATCTTCATCACGAGTTATCCACAACAACGCTTAAACTCCAAACAAAGACGATTGGAAAGGGTAAGAACACTTTAATTTGTGATTATTCCACAGGTACAGCCCGTCCAATCGTTCCCAAGAGTTATCGACGAATCATCTTCGACACATTGCACAACCTCTCTCATCCTGGAGTTCGTGCTACGTCTAAACTAATTGCTCAGAGATTCTGCTGGCCAAGGATGAATAAGGACATCAAAGAATGGGCACGCTCCTGTGTGGCATGTCAAAAGAGCAAAGTAATTCAGCACAATAAATGTCCTCTAGGCACTTTTCCAACTCCCGACGCTCGATTCAACCACGTCCACCTTGATTTGGTAGGACCCTTACCTGAATCAAATGGATTTTCTTATCTTTTGACATGCGTGGACCGTTTTACACGCTGGCCAGAAGCGATTCCCTTAAAAGACATCACTACTGAAACGATTGCTCGTGCTTTCGTCGAACGATGGATAGCGAACTTTGGTTGTCCATCTACAATTACGACAGACCGTGGACGTCAGTTTGAATCTGGATTGTTCCACTCTCTGACAAAACTTCTTGGAGCGACGCGCTTCCGAACAACAGCCTACCATCCACAATCTAACGGTTTGGTAGAAAGATTTCATCGACAGCTGAAAGCATCACTTTCAGCTACAAACATGCCGCAGTGGACAGAGGCTTTGCCACTAGTCTTACTCGGTATCCGAAGCATGGTAAAAGAAGATGTCGGGTGCAGCGTGTCTGAACTAGTTTACGGAACGACTCTTCGATTACCAGGTGAGTTTGTGGAAACCGCTTCCACCTCGACAAACTTAAATATAAATTCTTACGTGAACCGGCTTACAAATGCTATGCGTTCAGTTAAGCCAGTTCAAACTCGACGACAGTCGACAGACACTTTCATCCAACCCGCCTTAAAATATAGTACACACGTTTTTGTACGTCGTGACGCTCTACGCCGACCTCTTGATGCGACTTACGAAGGACCATACAAGGTTTTGAAACGTGAAACAAAGTACTATACGATCGATAAGAATGGACACGAAGAGAACGTCAGCATTGACCGCCTCAAAGCAGCTTACCTAGAAGGTAAACCCTTCGATGTCCAACTCGCCACAACACCGCCGAAACTCGACATGAGCAAAGTCGCCATGCCTCAAGCAACAACCAACGAGCAAGTGGAAATTCAGAAGAGCTCCATAACGCCGAGAGCTACACGTTCTGGTAGAAATGTACGATTTCCAGAACACTTAAATGAATTTACGTCTATTAATTTTCTTTTCTAATTTTCCACTCTGTATTGTGAAGTTTATATATATAAAATAAAAAATTGAATGAAAATACTTTTTTTTAAACTATACGGTATCCATTTTACACATTTTCGTATGTTTAAAAAAATATCAAAAAACCTTTTATTATTCATGTTGGCGTTGTCAACATTTTATGCGTTTTTGTAGCTGTATTTAGCCGCCAAATTGTTTTAAAATATGTATATATATATATTTATAAATGAAAGGCACATATTTAAAAATTTCCTTTCTTTGGATTTCCAGAACACTTGGAAACGACCAGACGAAAACGGAAGAGAACGACTACATTTTGTACAATTTTTTTTATGTAACTATACTTTAGCATAGGCACTGACAGCCGGAAGCTGCACAACATCGAAGCTATCAAAGGAACGTTTACCAATGTCTAACGCATTGGGTTTTATCCTTTGGCTGGTACGTCATAGGGTCCTCACGAACCCATTACAGGGGGAGTGAGCTGTAGCGGTAAATAATCCCCAAAATAAATAGTTACATAGGATTCGACATTGATGCTGACCATGTTTGTTTTAGCGGACACTACTAAGTTGAAGGCGCTCGGTCACGCATCACGACCAGATCTCGCCACGCCGTACCGAAACAAGCAACCCTCTCTAGTTTGCCAGCCTAGACGTTGCTAACCCATTGCCGCTCCATTCCCGATCAAATATAACTTCTCTTCCATCCTTCATTGCCTTCTGATTTCTTCTCATTCGTAAGAGTGGGTTCAATCGTTAGAAGTTGCTCTGGTAATAATCCAAACGTAACTTGGTCATATACCGTGTGCAACTTCAGATGTTATGGTTTACTGGGTCGTTCACGATCTTCGTGATAAAATAGACAAACATAAATATGGGAACAAAGCCGTTACAACAGCTAGCAGATGTAAAATATTGTATCCTCCAATTTGAATTACTTTTATACTAACTGTCATAATCAATTATAGTAAACCAAAACATTGGGCCATATTGGGCTTTTCGTATATAAACGCTGGGCCACCCACATCGACGTTGGGCCAACTGTCTGAACGTGAAATTTGAGCTTGGGCCAAACGTAAGGATTGGGTTAGAACATTAGGCAAAACGTAAGGAAGCCATGCTAGTGGCCAAATGTTTTACATGCTGTTTGGCCCAGCCTTCAGTAACCTTGGCCCAACCTCTTGGTTTATTGGATATATGATAAATGTTTACGCTTTAAATGTAGGCGGCCACTAAACAACTATCCGACGCTAACCAAACAACTGTGCGTTCCAATACATTTGCTTCACAAATAATTTTACTTTAATCACCTTACTAATATAACTAAAACGTCTACTCTTTCAGAATTGACAACTGCAAGAACAGTAACTAAACTTCGCGGTGGACATGACTTTTACGGCCGAACCAATGAGGAACGAAGGAAGAGTTTGAAAGTCACGGCGGCCACTTAAAAGCAGCATGCTAACGATTGAGCGTATTCTAGGCCTTATAAGAGATAAGAATCTGGTTGTTCGTTTGCAAACTATGGAACTGTTAAGAAAATCATTAAATTGTCGGTAAAACTAAACTACACCGCTGACCTTGAAATGACCAATGAGAATCAAGTTATTACTTTTAAGGGTGCGCGCGCATTTAAGTTCAAAATGCTTACTTTGGATCGGCTTATTGAAATGTTTAGCGAGGACAATATTATTTCTAATCTACAAGTTTTTGGACTACTTCGGAGAGAGTTAAATTGTCAATGTAGCAAGGAAATGGCGGTTTTCAAAACACAAGGGACAGGAGATGGTTGTTGCTTTCGTTGCACTGAGTACTGGTGCAAAATGTCCATCCGAATAGTTCATGTTTTACTCGTTCCAAGCTAGAATTGAAACAAATTCCCCGTTTAGTTATCGAACAGGTAATTGGAATTAAAGTAACGACAACCGCTTCACTAGTGGATGTTTCTAAAAGGGCGGCAATCCATTGGTATGAATATTGCCGCGAAATATGTTCCGGTATTTTAGTCCCATTACAAATCCAATTCGGAAAACAGGGAAAAGTAGTTGAAATCGATGAAACACTTGTAGCGGTAAATAATCCCCAAAATAAATAGTTACATAGGTTTCGACATTGATGCTGACCATATTTGTTTTAGCGGACACTACTAAGTTGAAGGCGCTCGGTCACGCATCACGACCAGATCTCGCCACGCCGTACCGAAACAAGCAACCCTCTCTAGTTTGCCAGCCTAGACGTTGCTAACCCATTGCCGCTCCATTCCCGATCAAATATAACTTCTCTTCCATCCTTCATTGCCTTCTGATTTCTTCTCATTCGTAAGAGTGGGTTCAATCGTTAGAAGTTGCTCTGGTAATAATCCAAACGTAACTTGGTCATATACCGTGTGCAACTTCAGATGTTATGGTTTACTGGGTCGTTCACGATCTTCGTGATAAAATAGACAAACATAAATATGGGAACAAAGCCGTTACAACAGCTAGCAGATGTAAAATATTGTATCCTCCAATTTGAATTACTTTTATACTAACTGTCATAATCAATTATAGTAAACCAAAACATTGGGCCATATTGGGCTTTTCGTATATAAACGCTGGGCCACCCACATCGACGTTGGGCCAACTGTCTGAACGTGAAATTTGAGCTTGGGCCAAACGTAAGGATTGGGTTAGAACATTAGGCAAAACGTAAGGAAGCCATGCTAGTGGCCAAATGTTTTACATGCTGTTTGGCCCAGCCTTCAGTAACCTTGGCCCAACCTCTTGGTTTATTGGATATATGATAAATGTTTACGCTTTAAATGTAGGCGGCCACTAAACAACTATCCGACGCTAACCAAACAACTGTGCGTTCCAATACATTTGCTTCACAAATAATTTTACTTTAATCACCTTACTAATATAACTAAAACGTCTACTCTTTCAGAATTGACAACTGCAAGAACAGTAACTAAACTTCGCGGTGGACATGACTTTTACGGCCGAACCAATGAGGAACGAAGGAAGAGTTTGAAAGTCACGGCGGCCACTTAAAAGCAGCATGCTAACGATTGAGCGTATTCTAGGCCTTATAAGAGATAAGAATCTGGTTGTTCGTTTGCAAACTATGGAACTGTTAAGAAAATCATTAAATTGTCGGTAAAACTAAACTACACCGCTGACCTTGAAATGACCAATGAGAATCAAGTTATTACTTTTAAGGGTGCGCGCGCATTTAAGTTCAAAATGCTTACTTTGGATCGGCTTATTGAAATGTTTAGCGAGGACAATATTATTTCTAATCTACAAGTTTTTGGACTACTTCGGAGAGAGTTAATTTGTGATTGTGGCCTTAATATGACTCAAATACCGTACACAGACAGTCGGGATGGAGTAACTTTCCGATGCAATAGCTGTTGGCGAAGAAAGTCAATAAGAACGGGCAGTTTTTTTAGTAAATCTAAACTAACACTGCGGCAAACCTGCATGTTAGTTGTCTTGTGGAATATGCAGTTGCCTGTTACTCTGGCATCGTCTCTTACAGATGTGAGCGAAGTATCAGCTGTGCAATGGTATCAACACTGCAGAGACGTATGCTCAGAAATGATGTTGCGGTTGAATCTATCACTTGGAGGCGTCGGAAAAATAGTTGAAATAGATGAATCGGCCATCAGAAAGAGAAAATATAATAGAGGAAGATCTGTAAAAACCGAATGGGTAAGTAATAATTACTTTAAACTTACTGGTAGGTTCTTGGTATTTATGACCGAACATTAGGAAAGGGACATTTCCAGTATGTCCCAAACCGAAATGCAAGAACCCTAATACCAATAATCCAAGCGTATGTTCAACCAGGATCCATCATTTATACTGACGACTGGAAAGCATATCGTCCTCTCCGTAGACTCGGATATGCTCACCATGTCGTAGTTCACCATAGACATTTTGTGGACCCTAGTACTGGTGTTCACACACAAAACATTGAGGGATACTGGTCTCGTCTAAAGGAGTTTCTTCGACCTTATAAAGGTTCTAGAAACAACATGATTTGGAGCCATATGGATGAATTCTTATATCGTTCATATTTTGAATTTAAAATAAATGAACCCGTCTCCAACCTGCAGAAGTTCATAAATCATGTAAAAACAGTGTATCCTGTGTAATTATCTTTAAAAAATTTCGTTTTTCATAATAAATAATGGTTTTATCTACCACTGCATTCTCATTGGCTAAAAGGTACCTCAAGGTCAGCGGTATAGTTTAGTTTCACCAAATTGTCAATGTAGCAAGGAAATGGCGGTTTTCAAAACACAAGGGACAGGAGATGGTTGTTGCTTTCGTTGCACTGAGTACTGGTGCAAAATGTCCATCCGAATAGTTTCATGTTTTACTCGTTCCAAGCTAGAATTGAAACAAATTCCCCGTTTAGTTATCGAACAGGTAATTGGAATTAAAGTAACGACAACCGCTTCACTAGTGGATGTTTCTAAAAGGGCGGCAATCCATTGGTATGAATATTGCCGCGAAATATGTTCCGGTATTTTAGTCCCATTACAAATCCAATTCGGAAAACAGGGAAAAGTAGTTGAAATCGATGAAACACTTGTAGCGGTAAATAATCCCCAAAATAAATAGTTACATAGGTTTCGACATTGATGCTGACCATATTTGTTTTAGCGGACCCTACTAAGTTGAAGGCGCTCGGTCACGCATCACCACCAGATCACGTCACGCCGTACCGTAACAAGCAACTCTCTCTAGTTTGTCAGCCTAGACGTTGCTATCCCATTGCCGCTCCATTCACGATCAAATATAACTTCTCTTCCATCCTTCATTGCCTTCTGATTTCTTCTCATTCGTAAGAGTGGGTTCAATCGTTAGAAGTTGCTCTGGTAATAATCCAAACGTAAATTGGTCATATACCGGGTGCACTTCATTGGTGAGCACGATGTGTTCTGGGCACGTTCATAACTGTGAGTTCGTTGCTGTTTATAGTTTTTAACAGTATTTTTGGTGTGATTATCATTTTTTGCACGTTTTGATCGCATTTAGTTTTATATTTTTATATATTGCATATATAGCATGACTGATCAGATTCCTAAGTTCATTAAGATTAAAACTCCCACACCCCCGAACTTTCAGCTCATCCCTTTCTGGACAGAAAACATAGAAGCTTGGTTCTGCTACGCAGAAGCCGAGTTTCGAGACCACACTGTGACAGATCCACGTGTTCAATTCCTTGCCGGTGTAAGGTCACTTCTTTTTCATCCCTGACTGCCTAGAACCTTATAACAAGCTCAAAAGATCAATTCTCAAACGCGGAGATTTATCTGACAGACAACGTCTTTATGAGTTGTTCCACACCATCGAGCTAGGTAGTGGTTCAGCAACGGAAATGTCGCGTATGCGAAAGGTAATTGGTCAACGCACCTTCGACGAAGGTCTTTTCCGTCAACTCTTCTTATCAAAACTGCCACAACAAGTGCAAGCAGTTCTGGTAACGTTTAATAACAACCCAGTAGATGAACTAGCTTCATCTGTTGATCGAATTCTGGAGATCACCAGAACTCGCGATAATCAGGTTTATTCCATTACTGAAAAGCCTCATGCCACCGAAAACGACGTGAAAAATTTGTGTAATACTCTTTCTCGTTTTCTTGACCTGAAAGAAAGACATCGACCGAACGATTCTCGTCGATGAAGTACGTCACGGAGAAGGTCGTCGTCTCGACCTCGACGAAACGAAAATTCACATTGGTGTTGGTACCACAACACCTATGGAAAAAATTCCAAGAAGTGTAGAGACCCCTGTTGTTTCCCTAGACATAAACCGATTGTTGACGCATCGGGAAACCATTCCGCCGGCACGCGTTAGCGGCAACCGTAGCCGGTGGAAGCAGCCGCCTGTTATTTATCACTGATGTGATAACGAAGGTTCGCTACCTCGTCAATACTGGCGCAGAAGTTAGCGTTCTTCCTGCAGCTCCATCTGATCGCCACCATGAACTGCGTTTGATTTACAGGCAGCCGATGGAAAACATATAGCTACGTGTGGTAAACGATACGTCTACTTAAACGTGGGTTTACGAAATCCTATACACTGGATTTTCTCTATCGCCGATGTGAAAATACCTATCATTGGCATGGATTTACTTAGCCACCACAACTTGCTTGTGGACCCTAGTAAAAAGAGACTAGTGGATAGTAACACAAATCTCTACATTCGTGGAACCTCTGCTACAGGTTGTAGCTTATGTCTTCTTCGTTTTAAACATTTAATTAACCCTTATTTTCAGTATCCAGATCTGAATAAGGTATCATCGAAATTATCATGTGTAACCAGCAATGTTACACATCACATCACGACTACAGGTCAACCTGTATTCTCCAAAGCACGCCGACTCGCGCCTGAGAAACTAAGGATTGCGAAAAACGAATTCGATCATATGATTGACTTGGGAATAATTCGACCTTCCAGTAGTCCATGGTCATTTCCATTACATATGGTCCCGAAGAAAGATAGCAATGACTGGCGTCCCACCGGTGATTACCGACGTTTTAACGCCCAAACTACGCCTGATCGTTACCCTTTACCGCACACAGACGATTTGACGGCCACCCTGAAGGGAATGACAATATTTTCAAAACTCGACTTGGTAAAGGCGTACAACCAAATACCGATGTCTGAAAATGATATTCCGAAAACCGCAATTGTAACTCCATTTGGCCTTTACGAATTCCTCCGAATGCCTTTTGGGTTGAGGAACGCAGCACAAACATTCCAACGCTTCATTGATGACGTGTTCCGCGGGCTTGACTATGTCCATGCATACGTCGACGACTGCCTGATAGCAAGCCCAGACGAGGTAACACATACGAAACACTTGGACACAGTCTTTAGTAGACTGCAACAATATGGAGTAACCATAAACATACAGAAATGCCAAATCGGAACAACCTCGTTGGACTTCCTGGGGCATACTATTGATGCGAATGGTATACAACCCCAAAAACACAAGGTGGCGGTTATTCTGGAATACCCGGAACCAACCACCATCAAGCAGTTGCGAACTTTCAATGGGTTGGTAAGTTTCTACAGACGGTTTATACCGAACTGTGCATCTATTATGAAACCACTAACGGATCAGCTTTGTGGAAATAAAAAAGTGGTCACGATGGATGCAGACTCAAAGAAAGCCTTTACTGCGACTAAAGAAGCAATAGCCAATGTGACTATGCTGGCACATCACAATACCGAAGCCCCTGTCAGCATCGTGGTTGACGCATCTGACTCGGCGATTGGCGCAGTTCTGCAACAGTAAACTGACCAGGCTTGGCAACCTTTAGCATTCTTCTCAAGACGAACAAACGATACGGAATCGAGACACATCACTTTCAGACGTGAGCTGTTAGCCATGTACTGTGCTGCACGACATTTTCAACATTCCATCGAAGGCCGGGAATTCACAATATTCACCGACCACAAACCACTGACGTTTTCTATGCAGTCATCTTCAGATAAGTACTCTCCGCGAGAGTCGCGTCATCTAGACTACATTTCCCAGTTCTCTACTGATATACGACATATATCTGGGGCTAACAATGTAGTTGCCGACGCCTTATCACGAATACATGCCTTGAATCGTATCCAAGGAATCGACCTTGTTGAACTAGCTCGACTTCAAAATGAAGACAATGATCTTCATCACGAGTTATCCACAACAACGCTTAAACTCCAAACAAAGACGATTGGAAAGGGTAAGAACACTTTAATTTGTGATTATTCCACAGGTACAGCCCGTCCAATCGTTCCCAAGAGTTATCGACGAATCATCTTCGACACATTGCACAACCTCTCTCATCCTGGAGTTCGTGCTACGTCTAAACTAATTGCTCAGAGATTCTGCTGGCCAAGGATGAATAAGGACATCAAAGAATGGGCACGCTCCTGTGTGGCATGTCAAAAGAGCAAAGTAATTCAGCACAATAAATGTCCTCTAGGCACTTTTCCAACTCCCGACGCTCGATTCAACCACGTCCACCTTGATTTGGTAGGACCCTTACCTGAATCAAATGGATTTTCTTATCTTTTGACATGCGTGGACCGTTTTACACGCTGGCCAGAAGCGATTCCCTTAAAAGACATCACTACTGAAACGATTGCTCGTGCTTTCGTCGAACGATGGATAGCGAACTTTGGTTGTCCATCTACAATTACGACAGACCGTGGACGTCAGTTTGAATCTGGATTGTTCCACTCTCTGACAAAACTTCTTGGAGCGACGCGCTTCCGAACAACAGCCTACCATCCACAATCTAACGGTTTGGTAGAAAGATTTCATCGACAGCTGAAAGCATCACTTTCAGCTACAAACATGCCGCAGTGGACAGAGGCTTTGCCACTAGTCTTACTCGGTATCCGAAGCATGGTAAAAGAAGATGTCGGGTGCAGCGTGTCTGAACTAGTTTACGGAACGACTCTTCGATTACCAGGTGAGTTTGTGGAAACCGCTTCCACCTCGACAAACTTAAATATAAATTCTTACGTGAACCGGCTTACAAATGCTATGCGTTCAGTTAAGCCAGTTCAAACTCGACGACAGTCGACAGACACTTTCATCCAACCCGCCTTAAAATATAGTACACACGTTTTTGTACGTCGTGACGCTCTACGCCGACCTCTTGATGCGACTTACGAAGGACCATACAAGGTTTTGAAACGTGAAACAAAGTACTATACGATCGATAAGAATGGACACGAAGAGAACGTCAGCATTGACCGCCTCAAAGCAGCTTACCTAGAAGGTAAACCCTTCGATGTCCAACTCGCCACAACACCGCCGAAACTCGACATGAGCAAAGTCGCCATGCCTCAAGCAACAACCAACGAGCAAGTGGAAATTCAGAAGAGCTCCATAACGCCGAGAGCTACACGTTCTGGTAGAAATGTACGATTTCCAGAACACTTAAATGAATTTACGTCTATTAATTTTCTTTTCTAATTTTCCACTCTGTATTGTGAAGTTTATATATATAAAATAAAAAATTGAATGAAAATACTTTTTTTTAAACTATACGGTATCCATTTTACACATTTTCGTATGTTTAAAAAAATATCAAAAAACCTTTTATTATTCATGTTGGCGTTGTCAACATTTTATGCGTTTTTGTAGCTGTATTTAGCCGCCAAATTGTTTTAAAATATGTATATATATATATTTATAAATGAAAGGCACATATTTAAAAATTTCCTTTCTTTGGATTTCCAGAACACTTGGAAACGACCAGACGAAAACGGAAGAGAACGACTACATTTTGTACAATTTTTTTTATGTAACTATACTTTAGCATAGGCACTGACAGCCGGAAGCTGCACAACATCGAAGCTATCAAAGGAACGTTTACCAATGTCTAACGCATTGGGTTTTATCCTTTGGCTGGTACGTCATAGGGTCCTCACGAACCCATTACAGGGGGAGTGAGCTGTAGCGGTAAATAATCCCCGAAACAAATAGTTACATGGGTCCTCGACATTGATGCTGACCATGTTTGTTTTAGCGGACACTACTAAGTTGAAGGCGCTCGGTCACGCATCACCACCAGATCACGTCACGCCGTACCGTAACAAGCAACTCTCTCTAGTTTGTCAGCCTAGACGTTGCTATCCCATTGCCGCTCCATTCACGATCAAATATAACTTCTCTTCCATCCTTCATTGCCTTCTGATTTCTTCTCATTCGTAAGAGTGGGTTCAATCGTTAGAAGTTGCTCTGGTAATAATCCAAACGTAAATTGGTCATATACCTGGTGCATTTCATACTGATTCGTAAAAGAAAGTATAATAGGAGACGCCAGGTTAAAAAAGACTGGGTAAGTAGTTCATTTTTCTAATATTTGTAGCTCTTTGGAATATGGAATAAATCATTAAACAAAAGACATTGCGAGAAGATTTAAGACAAATCCGCCACCACACTTCTGCTTCTAGTAGAAAAATACATATTACCCGAAACAATAATATATAGTGACGACTGGAAAGCATATGAACCACATTCAAATACAGGATACGTGCACAAAGTTGTAGTGATATCAAGTCTGCTGAATTCGAGAATAACTTGCATAAATTATTTGATGATATAAAAATAATACATATTGTATAATTTTTCAATTTCAATTATAAATAATATATTAGAAATTGGAGATTTTTCATTGCATTTTAGGTTATAGTTAAGTCGTGGCATTATATGCATATAATTTGAGAGAATAAATATTTCGTAATTTGCCAATGATTTCCTTGGAGGAAGCATACTACAGTGAGTCTGAGTTTAGAAATCTAATAAATCATTAAAATTTGAGGGGAATAGTCGCTTTTTAATTAAAGGGCTGTGACTGGTTCATTTCGGTTAGAACATCCAAGGTCATTTTGTAGTCGCTGAAGTTCGGCCGTACAAGTCATGTCTACCAACTTCCTTGCGAACTTGAGGAAACCAATGGAAATCAGGGTTACTAATTCAAGGTCGTGCGCCTAGTCTAGTTCAAAATGCTTACATTGGATCAGTTGATGAGAATTTTCCACTATTATAATTCTCCGTTATTAGTAATCTACAAGATGTCTGATTACTTCGCACAGAATTAATTTGTGATTGTGGACTTATTATGGCTCAAGCAACCTCTACAGATACGCGAGATGGAGCCATCTTCCGTTGTAATGATTGCTAGAAAAGAAATCAATAGGAACAGGCAACTTCTTTAGTCAGTCTGATGTGACACTTAGACGAACCTGCATGTCATTTCTATTGTGGGTTACACAGTTACCTCTTTCTTTAGCTTCGTCCTTTATAAATGTAGGCGAAGTATCAGCAGTGCGATGTAATCAGCACTCTAGAGATACATGCTAGGAGGCGTATGAAAAATTGTTGAAACGGATGAATCAGCCGTTGGGAAGAGAAAATATAATAGGGGAGGATCTGCGAAAACTCAATGGGTAAGTACTAATTGCTTTGATCTTACTGGTAAGTTCTTGATATTTATGACCGAACATTAGGAAAGGGACATTACATGTATGTCCCAGATTAAACTGCGATGACCCTGATACCAATAATTCAGATGTATGTTCTACCAGGATCCCCATATTATACTGACGACTAGAGAGCTTATCGGCCTCTTTGTAAATTTGGGGTTGTTCACCATGTCGTAATTCACGAAAGACATTTTGTGTAACGTACTGGTGATCACATACAAGGCATCGAGGGATACTGGTCAGGTTTTAAGGAGTTTCTTAGACCTTATAAAGGTTCTAGAGAAAACGTGATATAGAGACATATGGATGAGTTCCCATATTACTCATATTATAAAATTAATCCCAATAAACCCGTTTACAACCATCGAAAGTTCATAAATCACGTGAAAAAAATTGTATTCTGCATAACTTTTGTGAGGATTTTATCTTTTTTAATAATAAATTATGATTTTGTCTATTAGTGCATTTTTATTGGTTAAAAGGTGTTTTAAGGTCATTGGTAGTTGTGCGAATTTGCCATCAAAGTTTAGTTTCAACGAAGCGAACATCTAATGGAATCAAGAGTTGAGAAAGACGATTTAACCCTCGAAATCTTATAATATTTGTGATCTTACTTCACATGTTGGGCTGCGTGACTCGTGTAGTTATAGGCTCTGTAGTGCTTTACGTAAGTCGTGTGCTATAAAGTTTGGATGCATATAAAGGAGCAGTTTTTGCCTGTCAGCCTGTTATATGGACCACAATAAATGCATCTTATATGGCTTCAGACTAATTGTTTAGTACCGAAGTATATATCCTTGGATAAATTTTTAAGGGAACCAAATTAAATGAAATTACTTATAAAAGGTTAAAACGACGGTTTGAATGCTTAGTTTCATTACATGTCTACTGCAGTTACTTCTACGACATTAAAAATAATATACTTTTCCCATTCTGTACGTGCCGTTTATATTTCTATTGTAAGGTGAGTCCGGTGCCATGTATTGAAAGTAAGGCGCATTTAACTTATATCCATTATATAATTACTAAGTAAGGAATAGATTCCGAGTAGCTTATCGATACTTGTTAACTTATGGTAGCTGCGAATATATTACAGGTCATAATAATACCATTACGTACTCAGAATATACTAGAAGTCACCTATAAATACAACCATGCAAAGTGTTGGCCAAATACACTAGAAAAAATTACATAAATTGATGATCCTTCTTTATTTGGGCTAACTTATATTGGAATATAAGGCAATTACTTCTTAATCTACTGATCAAGGCATACCAATAAAGCTAATAGCTAAAATATTGTGTGTAGAAGTCAAAATACAGTGTAACATATAAAGATAAGTTAACATGCAGGCATGTGTGATTGACAGAAACCTAGCTTTAACGCTTAATTTGGAACAGAGCAGATATATATATTTTATGTCCTATGCACTCTAAGTTACATTAAATTTAAAAGGAAATTAATGCTGGATTTTGTGGAAACGAGCTAAGTGAATTTGTTCTCATCACAACTTATTATTCATAGATAAGAAATTGTAATGTTCAAACATATTGCCAGCTGCAGAAATGTATTTGTGGCCTTACATTGGCGCAACTAAAGGCTATAGGGTACATTGTTCAGACCAGATCTACGATATATAGATAATCAGTTTCAAATGGGAGATTCAAGAGATTAAGTGTACAACGAAGCTTGGCGTGTATTCAAATCATTTAAGTACGTGATGAAAACCAAATAAATTCCAGCCTGATCCAGTGACAAAGAAATACATAAGAACAAAATGTGAAGTGCATTCAGTTTATTTGTGCACTCAGATAAACTTTAAAGACTTGAGGTAACTAACTGCAAAAGT
Organism: Schistosoma mekongi; assembly: GCA_034768735.1. Lineage (NCBI taxonomy): Eukaryota > Metazoa > Platyhelminthes > Trematoda > Strigeidida > Schistosomatidae > Schistosoma > Schistosoma mekongi. The sequence goes on along the minus strand of CM068309.1, from coordinate 10,874,256 downwards.
CACCAAACAGCTTCAAAAGCAACATATGTAATATACAAATAGATAGGTAATACAAAGGAAATAAAAGATAAGAAAATATATTTAATTGACGGATTCATTAAATGAAGCAGTGGAACAAAAATGTAAATGACGCCTCTTTATTTTTAATTGTGCATACGCATGGCAATTCCAACTAGTAAAACGCAACAAAATATCAAAATTCAAACGGTAAGTGTTAGCACAACAGAAGAATAATAAGCAAAACATTGTGGTACCATAAATAATTACAATGATGTGTGGCAACTGATGAAACCCAAATCTGATGACAGAACATACAGTCAGTCAACCTCAGTCAATAGTAGCCCAGTGACAGTGTTAAACAGTGATTATGTTACGAATTTGACTTAAGTCACAGAGTTGCATCAGTCATAATCAGCATGATTTCTTCCAGTATCCAGACCATATCATTTCTTCCCCCAGAATTGGACCATGCAGAAATTATTAGATGTCCGAAATCACAAGTATAAGTAATAAGCAATTAAAACAACGTATAAAAACTTTGCTTATATTTAATTTCGTCGGTAGAGCCGGTTCTTACTGCTCCAAGGAATCTTTAATTCGGTCCTACCTATTTAATTGAACTGAAGAACCTCAAAATGTTTAGTTCGTCTTATTACGTCATTTATAACCCCATTTGGCAGTACGCAACTTCTGAAACTTGGTTTAATGTCCTAATCTATAATAACCAACAGAGAATACCCGATTTACACATTACAATCTCCCTCAGAGACTTCGGTAAACAATTGTTATGAAATATGAATTGGATTGTGACTGGCAAACGGAATCCAGGACGCACGTTTCGTCCTGTTTAAGACTCATCGGCTAGACCTACCCGCATCCCAAGGTCGATGTTCACACTGATGGTGAACGGTGTGGCTTTTGGCACGAAGCGAACTGAGTTCGAATCCCAGCGTGAACATCAACATTGGGATGCAAGTACGTCCAGCCCATGAGTTCTAAACAGGAATAAACGTACGTCCTGAATTCTGCTTGCTAGTCAAATTTCAACTTAAATAATACTTCTGTACTATCGCTATATAGAGGCGACCCGCTCAGGATGCACATATGGCAACAGAGGTTGACCAGTTTCAGTCCATTACAGATCAACGGGAAGATACAAGCTTATTCTAATTTATTATGATATTTTACCATATTTAACGCGAACACTTGCATGATGTTAATCGTGCAGTTGTCATTGGCCTGGCTTCTTGTAACGCGCTTTCGCTAAATTGTCCAAACCATGATCAATCATTAAGCTGCGGCGTAGAACCCAGCGAATACATTTAGTAGTTCAAGTTATCATGCCTCAGTTGGCATAGAGATAAAAGTCCCCGAGACCAAATGCTGAAGTAGTCGAAGTAGTAAGTGATAGTTCTGATGGAAATGACTAGGTATCGGATACAACGAATTAGGAAATTATATATCAGTAAAGAAATATGACAAATTCAGAAGCTCAGAATTTGGCTCTGGACCTAAGCCACTGATAACGATTCTGAGTCATGTCACCCATAATCCCTAACCACTGGTTGTGGTCACCATGCTGTGCTGACCGATTCAGGAGCTTTATATTTTGTGAAAGTTTATTTGCGTTACTTATGTAGTAAGTTATTGCAATAATAGGCTAGTAATGATAACTCTGTTAACATTGTTTAAATGTGTCACAGATACCATTGTATACACACACTTTGCCGTAGGCTCCTTGTACTTACTGCTGTCTGAAGCTCAAATATATCTTCATTGCACTAATATTCGTTCTAAACTGAGTCTCGTTCATTGATTGTTCGGATCAACATTTGATTCCTGTTGTAGCAACAAGACCGCATAATTTAACTTCAATGACGTTCCCCCCGGCAGAACCCACTTAAATGAATATATTAGATATTAATGCATGCAGTAGTCATCTGAAGAACTAATCGTTTGCCTTAAGCATTGCTGTTAACTAATAATAATAGTAATAATAGTTTATTCTTAAGTGGCATTGTGTGCATGAGAGCATACCAGTTTACAGGCATGATCAGAATAATATAACATGTTCTTAAAATGGATTAGATGGAGAGTCGCTATTATGGAATTCATACTATACGAAAATATTAATTAATTACCAAGCCAACGGTAACGAGTTTTACAGCTTACAGTACCATGGTGCCAGAGGTATATTTTGTATTACAGAGCAGTTCCAACTGACAACCGTTCGCTTTCTGCCTGTGGCGCTATAATCCAAGGAAATGGCTGTAAGTAAGCAGACTGGACTATAGAGTCTATCCACATACGGGACAAGGATAAGAGTATTTAAAATTTGGATAATAAATCCAATCTATATGGGTTGATTTTAAGTGGTGAGTTATTGATGCATTAAGAGCGTTTCCAATCAGCGTTAGGAGTAAGTTACCCAAAGATAATCACTTCCTTACGGGAGCAGGCCACAAACTCGATGAGACGGTAACATAGAAGAATATATGAAATAGCAAGGTAAAAGTTTTATTCCTGGATGCAAAATAATCAGTTTTAAACATGGATCTTCTGTATTTTTACGCTTTTTTTTACTACAAAAAACATAAGTTTCGTGTTTTACAGCTTTAAAACCCTAGTGAGCTTTGAGTTTAAGTCGTCAAGGATTTGATACAAATCCTTAGATTCGAAATATGGAGTGATCAGTCGTTTGAGTTTAAGTAAATAATAAAGTTTGTACATTTTGTATGTACTTGTATTAACCATTAATATAGTGTTTATTCCCATTTATGACTATTTGTAAAGTGTTGTTAACTCGATAGTGTTCCGCAGCCACTAACTTACGGACCCGAATTATTAAGTCTGCGCCTACCAATATGGCTCAGCCTAATTGCCAATTGTTCCATGAACTAGCAAAATGTTTCAATCTGACCATTTCTAGAGTATTTGTTGGTGTATGAATAACTGCGCTGCTGTACGCGCTGGCAATATAAAATAATTGCTTAGATATCTAAATCTAACCACTGTCTTTCAGTTAGTAAACTTAGTTGCACAACGATTTGATAATAATAATAAAAATGGCTATTTACTCAGTTCCGTACTTGCCATACATTCTTGAATTACGTGGAGCGTAAACGATAGCTATGCTTATTGTGTTAATACAATAACTGTGGAAGTCGTAAAGCTACTTTGACTTCACTTCAGGTGGTTACCTTCTGTGAATTCACAGTTTTCTCAAATGAAGCACTAAAACCAAGTGGCATCAGTTTAGAGATACTCATCAAAGTAGATGTCGCAAAGGTATGGGAATGGCACTTTCGGAAGTACTGAATTACACTTTTCGACGAAGCTTCTTCATCATTTGTAGGCAGTGGGAGCACTTTTATCAGCAGCATACCAACTCGAAAAGTCAGTATTTCTCGAAAAAAAGAAATGTAACAATCGGAAACACACATCTAAACTAAAACTTAAATAAACAATTGTTCTCGAAAATTAGTCTCAGTTTGATTAGGGCATACTGCTGGATTGCCGTTGTTAGTCGCAGAGATAAAAATCTCTCAGCTGATCAAACATTTTAAATGTGTCGACTGACGGAGCTGCAACGATGCCATGGTGGAGGGTCCTACTCTTTGACTATTCTTTGGGTGAGTCTGCATTCAGCTAGTATATATTTAGTTTCAGTCTTAGGGTTTTTCCTCAGTGTCCTCGTAAATTTTCCGTATTGGAACGAAAGAAACGGAGAAATATATCAAGACAGAACATTTTTCAGACGTTATCAAACACACAAGACAATCATTTGACAAATAAACGTGCAAACGTCGAAATAACTTTAAAATAATTAGACATTCGGATGAATGAAACACCTGAAATAGACTAGAAACATTATTATGAAGCAAGTAGGTAACAAGATGGAGGACAGCAACAAAAATGGCTTAGACCTACAAAAAGTTGGCACATTCCGCCAAAAGCGCGTACCTCTGATTGAGTTCTACAACTAGTGGTGGTAAAAAGTGTATTGCTTACAGCCGATCAGTCTAAATTAGTCCTCCGAAGAAATCCTTCCTCAAGTGATATCTTAGAAACGATTTTCAGTCTCAAACGATTACTAAGACAAAGATGTTACTTTAAAGTACATGATATCTAATCTGGAATTAGAACTGATTAAATCTTATCTATGGGATTAAGCAATGCTGAGGAAAATAATATTTTGCAAATTGTGAGGATAAAGTACATTAGGTTATGTATATAAAATAATAATGATTCATTTGCTGATCGCAGTAGCAAGCCAATTTTACATTCAAGATCAACAAAAACATGACAACAGTGTTTAGTTCTTGCACAAAGTTTATACCGTGATATATAGGAATGATAGAATAATAAGCGTTGCTTTAAATTGGTTATTTATTTAGCGCCCATTACGGACTAGGCCTTGAAACAGCCTTGTGATACATGAAAATTCTAGGGTGGGTTTGCAGCAACTTAGATTGATTAGTTAAAAGTTCACTTTAAAACTTAAGGTACGCCAAAGCAATTAAGCTCCAGTATTCATTTACTTCCTTATTCTGCATAGGGATTATATTTCCTATTAGCTTACATTAAACGTTGAGAATTATTTGTGTGTTTGAATAACTAGATCCGCGCTCTACTGTCTCCTGATCACGCTACTGAATAAAGACCTATTCCCACAATACTCTTGATTCTTGTGTCACTAGATCGGGATATACCTAGGCGCTAAAGGTTCAAGTCGCCATATCGAAGGATTGTATTATTACAGGTGATGCAGTTATTCAACGTTTTGCGTAGTATGAAGCGACCTTTAAGTACTGGAGGTTCTGACCACTGATGCACCTTAGTAGCAAGATATTAGGTTAGGCAGACGTCCATCATGGAGTAATTTAGTTCGTGTCGAATTTACTGAATCAACGAAAATATATCTACATAGCAAATATATGTATAGAATTGTAATAAATTATGTTGGGAGGCACTTCTTTAATCTACCTTAGACTTCTTTGCATATTTTTTGTGCATATTTGGCGCCAAGGTATGTCCCGATCTAGTGACAGAAGAAACCAGACTATTGTGAAATAGGTCTTTATTCAGTAGCGTGGACAGGAGACAGTGGATCGCTGTTCTAGTTATTTAAACACACAAACACTTCTCAACGTTCAATATAAGATAATAGGAAATATAATCCCTATGCAGAATACGAAAGTAAATGAATACCTCGACTTTACTGTTTTGGCGTATGCTTAAATTTTGAAATCAACTCTTAATTAGTTAACCTAAGTTGCTGCAGTACCGTCTCTGTTTGATAAAGACTCATAATCGTGCATATGATGGCAATCAGAAAAGGTGCGACAACCGTAAATCTAACGTCAAACATCTATTTCATAAATCTTCTGTTTGCAGCCGATGGAATCTTAACTAGATGTATTACTACTAACAGTTAAATGGTGTCATCCTCCCTTTTTATACTTATACCCAGTCATTTTGAGAGAAGTACTAAGTTTATCAATACTCAAATTCCCACCTACTGTTACTGGCTGCACGGAAGTTAACTGTAACAGGAGTATTACATCTAATACCTTTCACATTCGAAAATCGATCGCAGGAGTTTCGCGCTATGGAGCCGGATTTATATGTTTTAAAACATATGTTTCGTTCAACACATAGAGGTTGGCCTTGAACATCAAAATTCATTGGATTCATGCCAATCATTCAATGCCTGAGAACTTTTGCTGCGTGCCCACATATCGTCAGTGCTTGACTTAATAGAGGAAATGTGCCGCGAACAGCCAGCTAAACTAGACGACCATGAGGTGGCAGTGGACCTAAGTGGAGATTCTACACTAGGTGTGTATGATTTTAGTACACCTTGCATGTTAAAAATTCCGAGTTCCGTAACGTTAAATAACTATACCGAAATGTACACAAATCTTTTCACACAACTGAATGTAACACTTCGTTACTATACACTTTCATCTTGGATGTATATATGTTGTAGTAAGATAAGTTTGTATAACCATTCAACCATGCTATGGGTTGATATGATTTTGCTGAGCTTGCCTGTAACAATGGCTTGGTGCTGATACTAGAAGATATTTTTTTATTATCATAGCTGTCTTTAAAATCGGCCCAGCGTAATTATATGTCTATCCCTGTAGCTAACTGTGTACTCTTGAGGAGCGGCTTTCCACGTAAAGAATTAGACGCATATAGATTGGTAGTCTCTTATTGAATGTAGCATTAAGATTGTGTACTGTTGAAATATTACGCGTGGAAAGACTGATGGTTTACAGTAAGTGGTAAGCACCAGATTTCCTAGGCACAGTCTATCTACTCAATATGTCAACTTTTACGTTGTACATTTCTTTGTACATGCATGTTCAGTGTATAGTTGAAATTTTTTCTCCCTTCCTTGGTTTATTTAAGTCTGTTCTAGCTGTTCGATTCAACTGGTTCCAAATACAGCATCAGTGATCTGGCTAACGACTTCTTATTTCATGTGCATCTGATCATGGATATATATGCGTAAGATCAGTGTTGTTCACGTGATTTATTGTTTTAAAAATATTTGCGTATCTAGACCTGATTGATTACAATCCAACATAATCAATTCCCGCAGCAGGCGTAATGCATAGTCTTTCGTATTTATTAACTGTATTTTCCACAAGATACAACGTTCATTATCAATGACATTCCACCACATCAACTGGCGGAGGATGTTTATGTCAATATGTTACTTTGGTTTCTAAACTCCAACAGGGTATTTGAGTGCGGAAAATTTTACGCAGAATATTATTTCCGTGAATTTCTCCGAATGATTCTAATGCCAAAGTAAAACTCACCTGAACGCTGCGAGAGCATTCACATATAATGAAAATAAGATATCAGACATACAGCCGAATTCCTTTTGGCATTTAGCCTTCTGAACGTGAATGCCACCAGCATTATGCGACATATAACTGCAGATGCCATCATTAAAGTCACGAAAATGGTTTTAAACCTATTATATTAAATCACCCAGTCCAAATGTAAAGTGTCGAAAATAATCTCAGTCGGTAATTTTCAGTCTGCAATTCACCTGGCTACCGAGAAGTTGTTAATAAAGGGTATTGTCCTGAAAGACTAGTACGTCAGTGCTGTACAGTGATTGCAGTATATATTTAAAAACATCGTTGTATTATTGAGTGTTCTCTTGGATTATATTCTGAAACTCAATTTAGGAACACCATATACAATGACGTGAGTCACCAAGAAAACCGCTGTCTGGAACTTGAGATTTCCTTAACTGACAGAGTATAAATATAGTGTCAGGAGGGTAACCAACATCTTCAGGCATTTGAAGTCATAAAATAAGTGAGTCGTTACACATACAAATTAGGCTACATAAAGCAAGAAAACGTGACCAAAATGCCCAGAGTAGATGACACTCAGGAGTCAAAAAGTTTACATGTATACGGATACAGTAATTAGACGTTACAGAGTACGAAATTTCAAGCTTTGGAAGAAAGGGTGTAAAAACTGTACATACAGACTACAGCGTGTTTAAAAGGGGATGTGACGGCCGATAAAGTTAGATTGCTTAAAGCTGTAAAAATACTAGTTGACGATCGCAGGTCTTACGAAGTCTACCTTGTGCAGAGAGGCATAAACAGCCAGTTTGGGGGAAAGAAAACAATTTTCTACATGCTTTTTTGCGGAATATTAGTTTATGTCTAGTTCATTTGCCAGCTATATATTTAGGGATGCTAAAAATAGAAGCCAGGAAAAAAGCGGACAGCAGCTGAAATAAAACAAATGACGTGTGAAATAATAAAAATCAGGATAAATTCAACATGGTATGTTAAGTAATCAGTTCACCAGCTAGCCAACGTTTTACTAGAGGCTATACCGTCCGTCATGACTACAGGATAAGCAACAAAACTGAATAGAAAAATTATGGGAGGGCGGAGTGATCGGGGATTTTTGAACTAGCGGCGCGTGGCCTATGGTAATATAAAGTTTAGGCGAAAGTGTAACATTAAAAAATATTTGCTCCGTGGTATGTTTAAGATGCAAATCGATTGCATTTTTGTGAAGAATATAAGAGTCTGCAAGTGCATGTTTCAGGTGATGTTTACATAAACATTCACAATAAATATTCATTCCCTAATATTAAGGTTAAGTCAGTCAGGCAAGCAAAATTAAAACGTACATGCGAATAATAAAATATTTTTAAAGTGTTAAGATTAGAAGTTGACACTAAACAAATACCAATATTTACCTTTAGCGAAAAGGTAACATGCATGAAAGACCTTAATGATGGGTACAGAAAACATAGTACAGGAGTCCTAGTTACGTGCTTTATACAGAGCCTGTAAGAGCAGTAACCAGATACAAATCTATTTTTCGTGTCATAACTATAGAAGTTCGTAACATTTGAAAGTTTTAAGGAAAGGATTGCTGATGGAGTTGGACGTTTGTTTCAGTGTATCAAAATGCTTATTAGAGTGATTGAGTTGTTTCCACTAGAACTAAGGTTGAGTGGACGAGCAAGTTATAACTGTTCGGATAATTAGGTCGTACGTGTTTACTCATAGGCTGGTGGTAACACAGTATTCTAAATCGACGGATTCGGTCAAGATACATAGGTCGAGTCAACTTCAACATGGCTGAAGGATATTGGCCATGCCAACTTCGACAGTCTGTGTGTACAATTTCGTTGCTCCTAATAATTTGGAGTTTCGTATTTTGTAACGCTCAATTATTGTAACAGTATAAAAATATTACATTAAAACAGGTACACAATATTTTTACAAGCATAATGAATATGACATAATAATCACAGTGTAACTGCATAGAACGAAGTTTGCCAAGTGGAATTTTAAGGAATGCAAAAAGCATAAGCTTCATTTAACAAAATTGTGAGCGTAAGGTCTACGAGTATAATAGCGGCTAGAAAAAGCAAGACAGTAATATAGTTGTCAGAAAAAAACTGATGGAGTTCAGCGATGGTAACGTTGAGAAATCTTAGTATCAATGTTTATTTATGCTCTACCATCATTGATAATGAAGAACGAACTACGAAAACGGGGTCCCAACCCCCTGTACTTTTTAACCGACGAACTTATTAACAGTAGAGTCTGTTGTTCCTACTTTGTAAAAGCTGCATATTTTCACCAGTCAACTTTGCTAAATAGGAAATGTGCAGAGGGAAAACCTTTTATTTGATTCTTAGGCATTCTCAATAGAGTTGTTGGCCATAAAACCTAGTGCTACAGCGTCGCCAAAAGAGGGGGGTTATAATAAAACAAGAGTGGTCTTGTTTCGACTAAGCAACTGTTAAGGTTTCAGAAAATCACTACGATTCTTCAATTGATTCGATAGATTTTTATTAATTATGTATTTACCTTGACTATTACTCCTAAAACCAAAGTACGGTAACATGTTGCAAAATTTCCATTATTTATTTTACAAGCGTTGACCGCAATACACCAAGTCTATATATTAAAATATATGTATACAAAATAAAAAGAAATGTACTTTAAAGTGAATTTGACTCGTAGTCACAACATCTATAGCTTTGTTTAGTCACTTCTGGAATTATTATCGGTCGACAATCAAGATCGATTCAATCAAACAAAGTTCATTGGTACTAATGTGAAACTTCAATAACACCCCCCCACCACCAAAGTGAGGAAACAGCCCCATTTCAAATGCTATACTTAGGTTTTGCACAAAAGCAGAACAAGTACCAACAGACACAAACAGGTATCAGACATATAAAGACAATCACTGATACCAGGTTACACTGCAAATGATTGCGCACCAGCTTCACAACTGTTACACGAGTTAGTAACTCAGCCAATTATTTGATGATCAGTAACTATATTCAGAATATGAAAAATAATCTATCACAATAATGCGGACCGGAAGTTTCCATTGCGTTAGCAGGCCGAATTCGGCTTTGCTTTATAAACTATCCCCAGGAAATAAAATCTAAAAGATGCGGAACTTTACGTTCATTTAAACAACTTGAATGTTAACAATATAATGATAATATAATGTAATAGATGTGTTCCCAAGTAGCTTTTTGTACATGAGTGCATACCAGTTTACAGGCATGATCAGAATGATATAGTTTTATTAACATACAAGGATTATGATGGTCCTTGATAGGGACTTCGCACTATATGTCATTGAGTAGAATGAACTCAAGCGTTCTGACAGATACTTTTATGGTTTGCGATACAATACAGTCAATAGGTTTGGAGAGCTGGATAATATATATAACTCCCTCGATAGTCGGTACGGTCAATGTGAAATGCTATCTCTGATATTTGTATCTCAGCCAGACACCACGATTTATTTCTTCTCAACCAACAGCTATTCCAAATGACTAGACTTGTAGAAAGATTGTATTGCAGTGAAAAACTGTGACGAAAAGAGCGGAGAACATTTATGTGAATGAATGGATTTTAACATCAATTGAATTACTGTAATCATCAATAGGAGTGTAATCATCAATGAAATTGAATGTTGTACGATGTACTCCGGAGTATGACTCACATTTAATTAAATTAATGTGATGAAAGTTTACAAAACACGCTTACGAATAATCAATATAACTCCTTTCGCTTGATTTAATGCACAATTGCATTGTTGACGAATATGAAACCCTAACAAATGTTTATCTCTAACTCTTCACAGAACATAGTGCTGATGCTTGTTAGTAAACCAGTTAGGAGCGGAATACGATTTGCTTTCTTTGTAACAATGTCACTGTTCGTCATCATATACGTCTCGATAGTAATAATTACATCATTTCTTGCCATATTGCTGCCTAAACCACTATTTACAACTGCAGATTCTGAGAGAAAACACAGTAAATTCTTGTTATATGTATACCGATGTCATCCATAGACTTCAAGATCCCAAACAACCAACTATGTGTAACTAAAGGTGAACTCGGTGTAAATAAAGGCGGACAAAGTGTGAATTTTTGATAATTCGCCTTTAGATAGACTATTTAGGCGTACGTCTACAAATTCACACTTTAAGTAGATCCACCCAACAATGTAGTCATTGTTAAGGGTAGACCTCGACTGATAACAGAAATTAGGGAAGATGGATTATTGAGATTTAGGCCGTACTTTGATGCGACCGACTTCTTCACCACACCGTTCTCGTCTAGTGACATTGGTATTTTTATGTGCTCAGTTGTTAGCAGTGAATATATTTATATACATTTAACTGAAGTTTTATGCAAGTGCATTTCCGTAAGTCATGCAAACAGTGAAGTAATTATACCACTTCTGCATACGTTTATTTGATTTCCTATCCTCAACAGACGTCGTATGCTATTATCAACGCCATCATGGAGAAGAAGATTATTGCTGTACAGTCGCATTGGCTGATCAACGAGAAGCTATGCATGTATCCTAATAACATCCTCTACATGGACATGGTAAAAAAAACATGAGGCAGACGAAAATTGGCGTCCTATTAAATGCGCCGTACTCCACCGTTTTGACGACAATGTAGCTGCTAGTGAATTAATTTCGTCTTTCACGAAATTAATTGGTTACCAGCAATCTATTGATGACGATGCACATCTCCAGTTTACGCAGAAGCGTCGACGGTAAGCTAAACCTTTTATAAAATGATTAGCAGGGAAACAATGAAACGCAAGGTGGATTACATTTATGATTCCGTCGACATAGACGTAGCAGAAATACAAGCTGGGTGCAGCTACGTTCAATATCCCAAGCTCAGTATCTTCGAGAAGTCACTTTCTCCGATCGCAAAGTAACTTCATTATGTAGATTAATGTTTTTATATGTGTCTATCGACAAAGGTGGAATCGATATCACGTAATTCGGCTTCGTCACAGAAGGAAAAATCGATTGTTGAGTAAGCGCTTTTCTGTTACGATCGCCATTATAGTTTCGCAAAATTGGATTCCAACACACAGAAGATCCTCAACGTATTGACGGATTTGTCTGGAAACATTGTCCAAGTAGTGGGGCTCCTGAAAACAGCAGTCAGAGAATCAGGGACGAACTAATTTCAAACTGGGTCCACGAATCTACAATTTCCCCTGTCAACGGAAGATGAAATTGGATTACTAGAGACATCCCTAGTTCAAGAAAGTCGAAGATATAGTTTCGTAAGAGTTTATTATGTAGTAATGCAATTTTGTTGTAAGTGTCTTTGGTCACCAGATTAATGTGTGAAGACTGCAAGACTTCGATGAAATACATTCTGGGATACATTCTACAACCCGAACTTGCCGTAAAGTTTACTTTATTTGGCACTGCACATAGGAGATCTATTTTGACTCATAGGTTTTATAGATCTATCAGAAGTAACACAACTGTTGTATAATCCTAAATTACTAGATGCTCTGACGTCGAAGTTCTTGTCGTCGACAATGACTGAGAAGAGTCTCGTCAGAATTTACGATGCAGCGACACAGGGTTTCTCTCATGACATGAAAGACAAACCCAACAAACCTTATATCCGTCACTTCGAATCCGTAAGTTGCTTTTTAGACTCTTAAGAAATTGAAGGTATTTTGTAGAAGGACAAATCAACCCTAGCATCAGCCTCGGTATGTTTAACGTTTGGCTGTTTTATTTATATACTTAAAAACCATATGATGTATGCTTTAAATGAAAATCTGACAAAGTACTTGCTTACATTATTTGCTTACTTTTATGCATCTACAGATATTTAAAAAAATGACGATAACGGACAACAGGATTTGCACTAATTTGTTATTGTAAACAGTCAAATAAATATCTTCCGTATAACGATTATCTTTTACCTAAATGTTTTCTTACAATATTACGTTTGTGTGAAGTAGTATGCAATTAGAATAGAGCTTATCAATTAATACTTACATAATAAATAAAATAAATAAATAGTTTTTATTCTCATGTATCATTTTGTACATGAGGGCATGCCAGTTTACAGGCATGATCAGAATGATATGAGTTTACATTTATGCAGATATTTTGACAGTGTCATAACATAAAATCAGTCGAATTGAATACCAAACCATTTGCAACAATGTTTACAGTGCTAGGACTCAAAATATATGCATTGTAGCACGGTTCATAAATTACAAAGAAACGCGCGCTCCCTGACTAGAGCGTTACGAGTTCAAAAAACGGCTGAGTTTGCGGAATGGATGGGATGTAGGATAAGACTAGGAGTACTCAGTAGCAAGATTCCTGGTTTGGCGGACATCTATCGTGAGGTATTGAAGTCTGCATGGTTGATATTCGGGTAAGAGGGATTTTGATAGTCATTGATAGGGGGTTCACACCATATTAAGGCATTGATTAATTGCAAGACCAACGACATCATAGTTCGCCAGATTTACGCGTTGTAGTACAGTGCATTTTTTTTTACAAACAAACGCTCACTTTTCGTCTCCTGCGATGCGACTTCTAGAGCCGGCTCGGAGTGAGCAGAACGGACCACACAGTATATCCAGATACGGGGTAAGGCGAATAATATTTAGAACAATCGACAAGAACTTCAACCTTGCACAAATATAGGAGGTATTCTTCCGTAGCGACGAAATCTGTGCGGGCTGATATTATGAGTAGTATGCTGTAATGGAGACCCATTACTTATGAGAGCCGGTCACAGGATCGGGGAGATGATATGGAGGAACACACAAAATAGAAGAAAAAACAAATGAAGTTGGCTAGTAGTTGTAATGCAAACAGTTTTAAAGCAAAATATTCTTTATTTTTTGTTATTTTTCCTACTACAATGTTTATGCTTAGAGTGTTTAAAGGTCGAGAACCTTATGAACCACCACTAATTAACTTGAGGTTGTGGCAAGTCTTGGAGTATTCGGTACCGAACTTTAGTTTAATTGTTTCGTGTATTGCCCATGTTATATATAGATAATAATTACTATAGTTTACACTCTCGTGTCACACATTAAGAGGGCCGAGTATTTCGCACGTTATGCGAGAATTTGAATAAATCGATAGTTTGTTCCTTGAATGTGAGATCCGTAGTGTATCTTAAGCCTAGGTCCAGAATCGTCTTACATTCGGAGATTTGTTCCCCATTTACTACAAAGTGTAGGTTGAGGTTGAGACACCCAATGCTAATCCAACCACATTTCTTAGCGTTAAAGTGAAGTTGGTGTTCTTTGCACCAGGCAGTGACTTCGTCCAGCTCTTGCTGTACGTTCTTAACAGTGTTGTGTAGCTCATTTATGTCGCTTGAGTAGACAACTTTCAAGTCATCTGCGTATAAGAAGGTTTTCGCGATGTTAAAACAGCTACTGATACTGTTAATATATATTGTAAACAGTCAAATAAATATCTTCCGTATAACGATTATCTTTTACCTAAATGTTTTCTTACAATATTACGTTTGTGTGAAGTAGTATGCAATTAGAATAGAGCTTATCAATTAATACTTACATAATAAATAAAATAAATAGTTTTTATTCTCATGTATCATTTTGTACATGAGGGCATGCCAGTTTACAGGCATGATCAGAATGATATGAGTTTACATTTATGCAGATATTTTGACAGTGTCATAACATAAAATCAGTCGAATTGAATACCAAACCATTTGCAACAATGTTTACAGTGCTAGGACTCAAAATATATGCATTGTAGCACGGTTCATAAATTACAAAGAAACGCGCGCTCCCTGACTAGAGCGTTACGAGTTCAAAAAACGGCTGAGTTTGCGGAATGGATGGGATGTAGGATAAGACTAGGAGTACTCAGTAGCAAGATTCCTGGTTTGGCGGACATCTATCGTGAGGTATTGAAGTCTGCATGGTTGATATTCGGGTAAGAGGGATTTTGATAGTCATTGATAGGGGGTTCACACCATATTAAGGCATTGATTAATTGCAAGACCAACGACATCATAGTTCGCCAGATTTACGCGTTGTAGTACAGTGCATTTTTTTTTACAAACAAACGCTCACTTTTCGTCTCCTGCGATGCGACTTCTAGAGCCGGCTCGGAGTGAGCAGAACGGACCACACAGTATATCCAGATACGGGGTAAGGCGAATAATATTTAGAACAATCGACAAGAACTTCAACCTTGCACAAATATAGGAGGTATTCTTCCGTAGCGACGAAATCTGTGCGGGCTGATATTATGAGTAGTATGCTGTAATGGAGACCCATTACTTATGAGAGCCGGTCACAGGATCGGGGAGATGATATGGAGGAACACACAAAATAGAAGAAAAAACAAATGAAGTTGGCTAGTAGTTGTAATGCAAACAGTTTTAAAGCAAAATATTCTTTATTTTTTGTTATTTTTCCTACTACAATGTTTATGCTTAGAGTGTTTAAAGGTCGAGAACCTTATGAACCACCACTAATTAACTTGAGGTTGTGGCAAGTCTTGGAGTATTCGGTACCGAACTTTAGTTTAATTGTTTCGTGTATTGCCCATGTTATATATAGATAATAATTACTATAGTTTACACTCTCGTGTCACACATTAAGAGGGCCGAGTATTTCGCACGTTATGCGAGAATTTGAATAAATCGATAGTTTGTTCAGCGTCTTAGAGTCACTAAATAGTTAGTATATCGCTCGTATAAAAGTGATCTATGCTACCTAGCGTACGGATTTCTGCTGATAAACTATTCCATATGGCAGTGAATTTATGCACGAAAAAGTTAGATCGTATTTTAGTCTTACAGTGTTTCACCCACACTATACCTGTATGGTTTCTGAGACCGTAATTAGGTGCATCGATAAACTTCAACACAGGGTCGAAGGAGTATGCTAGACAGTGTAAAACTTCGAAATAGAATGTCAGATTGAGCTTAGCTCGTCTTTTCCAAAGTGGTTCTAGGCCCAGTGTGTCGCACCGTGTAGTATAATTTAGTCCACAATCCATCCCCAGTATCTTTTTAGTGAAGTATCTCTGTACACCTTCTATCTTTAGCTTATCACTTATTCGGAGGCTGCTGAGTATGAGTAGGCAGTATTCAAGTAGCGGGCGTACACAGACCTTGTATAATATCAATCTAGACTCACGTTGGTAGAAATTGCGGGTAACACAACCCATAAGTCTGCGCGCCTTTGAGGTGACAGATAGTTTGTTCCTTGAATGTGAGATCCGTAGTGTATCTTAAGCCTAGGTCCAGAATCGTCTTACATTCGGAGATTTGTTCCCCATTTACTACAAAGTGTAGGTTGAGGTTGAGACACCCAATGCTAATCCAACCACATTTCTTAGCGTTAAAGTGAAGTTGGTGTTCTTTGCACCAGGCAGTGACTTCGTCCAGCTCTTGCTGTACGTTCTTAACAGTGTTGTGTAGCTCATTTATGTCGCTTGAGTAGACAACTTTCAAGTCATCTGCGTATAAGAAGGTTTTCGCGATGTTAAAACAGCTACTGATACTGTTAATATATATTGTAAACAAGAGAGGCCCTAGTACGCTTCCCTGTATAACCCCACTGGTTACTCTCTTAGGAGATGATTGTGCTGAGTTTACTTTTGTCATCTGAAATCGACTAGTTAAGAATGATCTAAGCCAGCTCAGCAATGGGTTTCAAATCCCTACGGAGAATAATTTCTCATAGAGTATGCTGTGTGGTACTTTGTCAAAAGCCTTAGATATATCGAAGTATAGGACTAAAACTACTTTGCGTAAGTCGCGGCAAGATGTAATGTGATTAAATAAGTCAAAGTGACAGGTTAAACACGATCGACTCCTTATAAAACCATGTTGTGATTTAGATATTTGGCTATGTGCTAGTAAGTATTCTGAGATGCCATTTTTTATTGTTTTCTCCATGATTCGTGAAAGAACAGAAGTAATATTTATAGGCCTATAATTACTTTCACAAGCTCTATCACCGGCCTTATATTTGGGGATGATGTAGCTAGTTTTCCAAATGTTTGGGTATTCACCTGTGTCTAGCGACAAGGTAAACAATTTAAGGAGTAGAAGTGGCATATCCTCACCACATCCTTCGAGGAAGACTGATGGGAGGCCATCAGTTCCTGAACCTTTTGTAGACCGAAGTTTTCCGATAGCTTCAGTAATGCATTTAGCACTGAAAGGTATTTTGGACAATGTACTGTCTACAAGCACCTTGCGCATATAGTTTGTAGGTAGTTTGGCCTCAAAGTTGCTAAACAAGTTATTAAAAAATTCGCATATTGCTATGGGGTCGGTGTATACCTTGCCGTCTTGAATCAAAAATGGGATGGCTGTTGGGGTGCGTGTACGTTTATTAAGGAGTGCTGTCAGACTATTCGTTTTAGTACCGCTTTTAAGCGCAAGAAGCTCTTCGTTCCTTTTGCCTCGATCAAGTGACATCCTAGATTCTAAGGTTTCCCAGATTAAGTGTAGACATGAAAAATCATAAGAAGAGAAATAAAAATTTGAAAGCTTTCTGAGTTTTGCTAGGTGTTTACGAGGGAGAAATGATGACTTATTCCTAGATGGCAAGCATGTTGTTTTGGGGGCTATAGTATCTAAACATGATAGAATTGTGGTGTAAAAAATTGTTAAAGAGTCTTGAAGTGAGTCAGTAGTGAAGAAGTCGTTCCAGTCAGAGTATTTTATGAGTCTCTGCAAAAGCTCCTAGTCTATATTCCTAAAGCACCGGGTGTCTGTGTCACATTGGTACTGTTTGTGTGCTGTTTTCAGTGAGGGCATTGGCAAAGAACAAAAAACCACTCTTCGGTCACTAGTAGACCATTCTTCATCGACTTGCGTCGTGATGGGTATGATACTGTGGCAAAATATCATATCCTGGATATTGTTACCGCGTGTAGGTTGTGTGACATACTGCTTCCAACCTTATAAATCTAAGGCAGTAATTATGTCGTCATGTCGTCGTGGACCACTGCTTGTCTTCCAGTTGATGTGTGGCAGACTGAAATCTCCCGCAATCACTTTATAATCAGCATGTGTGGTTGAGGCCCATGCAAATAGGCTGCACAGTGCTGCGTCTGTTTCTGAACGTGAGCAGGGTGCTATGTACACACAGCCTACAAGCATCTTATAATTAGTGCCACATACCATGAGGCAAAGTGAGTCAGGGACTGTACTTAGTGTTAGTTCTACTTTTATGATATTCACTATACTTAGTTTCCTTGCAGGTTGTCGTGGAGGGCAGTGATTACTTATGAATACGATAACAAATTCGAATATTGACAATGGACGGATGTACATTCGCAATTAAACTGTTTGCTAATACATAATATACAGACAAACTTGTGCATTTTTATTTGCGTTTAGTGATTTTTGAAAGTACGTTGTTTAAGCAATCGTTCACAGTAGTTGACGGAAACATTAGGTTTACGCTCAAAGTAAACTATATAATGCCTGTAGATGATTATTGGGCTGAGCTATACAAAATTAGTCTGTAATGCGTAAATAATGCGAGAAGTAGACCATAATGAGTAAATTTAGGCGAAAAATAGACTATTGATTCCGAATAAAGTGTGAATTTGTAGACAGGTCTAGTCGAACCAGACAAATTATTAGAGGTCAAAGTGTAAATAAGTAGACATATCTAGTTATTTACACCTGACAGGCGAAGAAAACGCAGTGTTGCATTGTCGCCTTTATTTACACTATATAGCCTTTATTTACACTTTACTGGTTGTCTGGGATGATATGCCTACTGGCAGGATCTTTGAGTGCATGAATTTTTCGTTATACTTTGGTTGCATATTTGATGAAAATGTGCCGATGATTATCGATGTGACTGTTAAATTATATGATCCATAAGAAAGTCGTGTTTTAGCTAAACTACATTCAACATAAGCTAATTGACATAAATATAAATTATTTAATATTGATAAATTATCATATGATAATAAAATACCCTCGATGCGCCATCCGATGTTCATAGTTGTACGGCTGTTTCAGCTCATAAAATGCTTTAATATGAAGTGCTTGTAGATCGAATCAATGAAAGCTGTGTAAATGGTGCAAATGACACTTAGGAACGTTAGATTTAAGCAAGGTTCACGTTGTTTGTTTTTACATCCATCCGTCTCATTATTCTAACATATCTTTTTCGTCCACCAAAATATTATGATAATTACTTCTAAAACCCTGATATTGTCCATTTACATGCATTATATTTTCACACTTACTTATTTACAGCTGTCCACTTAATCGTTCAGAAATATGATGCAGGTTCTACAAAACTAATCGCTCAGTGAAAATGCATCAATCTGAATTTTAAAAAGCCGAGAGCGACAGAACTTTTATCAGATATTTTGAAGTATCCTGGGTATGTTAGTCACAGTTAACATTACACGGGATAATAAGTCTAGCAGTGATGGCAGAACATGCACCTAAGTAATTTAATTAACCATCTTTTTTAACCAATAAACATGTTGGTTACCGATGCTCGATAACATTTATATATCCATTAACATCATAATAGTTAATGCATTTTGTGGTGACTAAATAGAACAGCTACTCCGTATGTAGTTCAATAACAGTGTAATTATTCCAAATTTTGCTTAATTTTAAATTGAACACTGTGTTTAGCAATACTAAATGAATCCACAATTTTCATTGTACTCTGGCGCCTATTTCTAACCAGATGTAAGTTGTGTGTTTGGGCTCACTACTTTGTAGATATGGTTTATTATGTAGACTCTATTTTTGAGGTATGCTAGCGGTATTCATGGCGTATTCAGTGTTTTTTTAGTAAAAATACAGGGTTGATTGATCTGTAGTAATTACTCCTAAATGCTTTTTTATTTTTTTATAGCACTACACTTGCAAAGATGCATTACTGTTTATGTCGTATTGCTTTCTAAGTCCTCTTTTTGATTTTGTCTTATGTTTATGTTGCCGTTTGATAGGCAGTTGAAGTTTGTTGCGTTTTGTTTATATAAATTAATTCACTAAATTCATGGCCTGTTTAAACTGTGCATTTATACTAAGTTCTGTAATGACTTTTTCTGCTATATTTCTCTAAATTTTTGATTGAAATCTACATATAGAAGTGTTGTATCCTATCCACCAGATGAATGATATTATTTGGTTTCGTTTTCAGAACTCGTATCACATGACTCAATATAAACTATGCGGTTTTGGGGTGTGCCTGTCTTCGACTATATGCAAAAGTTTCGTACTTTATCGGTTAAGAAAATCTTCTTGGGATCTCTAAGAGTAGCTTTAGTGCCAGTTGTAGTTGTATCTATGTATTTTTAGATGAAAGTTTTGGACGAACTTCCAACATTTCTCAACTACGCGACAGGTGCTAGAAACGTGGAAAGTCGAAACAAGTATTTAAATCCCTGAATTATTGCTAAAGCGATACCTGGTTACATTTATCAGATAGTTATGGTATTAGAGATGTTCTTACATGTTTGCATATGCATCACGTTCAAACTAAAACTATGTCTTCTCCTGCTTGTAAACAGTTTCACTGAAGCCGACTCCATATTTTTCATTTTCAAAATATTTAGCGGACTAGTTTTTATTCATTCACCGTTTACTCAAAGAGTATCGGATTATTTATATCTATCCTTAGTTTCCTAGCTATTATTATAGGGTTTCAGGTTGATGAGTCGTATGTGCCTGATTTTTTTTAGTATAATTACAAACTTCTTAGAATACAACCTACCAGTTTAACACCAGATATGTTTTGAAATATGTCGATCTTATCTCGTTTTTCTTTATATTTGATTAACATAAGCCATTAAGTATTTTGTAATGTCATCGTCTTTTAAATTTAACAGAAGTTTGTCATATATCAGTTGAAGTTGAGAGATTTCATGTATAACCATAGATGGCCGTAACATTTACTAGATTGGGCTTTTGATATATACATCTCCTTCAGACTCGTCCTCTAATCGTTTGTTAAAGCGAAATGCTCCAGAATTTTTTACTTTCATTGTATTTTAAGGCAATAAAAGTCTTTCTTATTAAGATGATAGTAGGTTAGATTTTTCATGTTTTTGGGCAAGGCTATTGGTATATGATTATATGATTTTCTATACGTTTCATAACATGATTTTATTGCAACTTATTGTGAACTTCCAATTTTTTTCAACACAACTATTGTGATGACTGTATTTTGACTTCGATATTTTGAAAAGTAATTTTATTTTTTAGAAACATTTACCAGACTTTTGACGATGATGTCCAAACGATATTATTAGTATTTGACTTTCAGCTGCATTTGTTTACGTTTACTTTTCATTACTTTTTAACGTACTTACTTTTTGCTTTAATCCGTTGGTATGAGATGACGCAGTTTTCGCAGATACACACTTGTGCAGTGTTTTAGATTGACTGTGGCTAACTTAATTACTAATAAGTTATTAACGTGATCTTCGAATCTCCTAATTTAGTACTTCACTGCATTCAACCAACTATATTCCGAAGTTCATTAATATCAGCTCATTACTAGCTATAACCTAAATAACTACTTGAAGATCTTTAAATTGCAACTTATTCATGCCTCTGAGTTAGTAGTTTTACTCTTACAATAGACTTCTATTTATCTATATTACGTTTATAGTTGTTGGTAGCTTCAATCTTTTACCTATTTTGGTTTAGGATTATCTGCAAATTGGTGCATAAATCGTGACAGGCACCTATAAATGACGTCAGATATCGCTAAACGTCAGCGAACTGTTCCATCAGCCAAAGCATTTGAGTTTATTTGGAAGAGACCTGTTCCTGAAGTTTTGCAGTCTGGGGAGCATTTTGATAGATATGATGAAGTAAGTAATCAGTTTTAATGTAACTTTTTTGAAAAATACAACTTTATACATTCAAGTCTACGTCGTACTTTGTATGTAGATTATTTATACTGTTCATTTCCCCTAGTGAAAGTAAATATAGTTATGTTCGAACCAGGTACTATTTGTTGAAAACGCAGTGATTTAGCTACTTTGCACTTCAAGATTCGTAGCAGTTAGTAAATCATCCTCTTAGTTCTCAACATTCTATTTTAACAAACTTGATCAAGACTAACTTTTGTATAGGTAGCGGGATTAATGAGATGGAGATAAAACAGGTTTTGATTTTTTATTTATCCTCTCTACACTTAATTAACATATATGAACACGCAAAAACCGACTTACTAAAAGTATCTATCTACCTGTCTATCACTTAGCGTTCGCTGCGCAGTGCACCTGCAGACTTTCATCAGTGTTTTATGCAGAAGGCAAACCTAAATTTTACAAATGCAAACTATTATTTCATTTTCTTAAAACTCATTAGAAAAGGTACTAAGCACTTCCTGCTGTCTGCTATGTGGTTTTTCTTAAGTGGTTATTTTACTGTGACGTGTTTTCTTTACGACAGTGTCAATATGTACGATCATTTTTGTTGTACTGTCGTCTTAGTACGTGTTTACTATAGAGTAAAGATATTTTACTTGGTTTTCGCATTTCAAGTAGTTAAACATTGGAACATTTGTCTTACATTATGCTTATACTGGAATATTAATCCAGAACCTCGCACTTAACGGTTTTGTCCAAGCTTATTCACATCAAAAACGAAGTTGAGTGATATCAATGGACCGAAACGAATATCCGTTCAATATTATGGGCGAAAACAGGAGAATGGCTTTAATTCGTTTTGGCGAATTCTGAGCCAAATTACATAAGGCTGAAAACTAATGATTTTTGTTGTCTCGAGAGCTGTCTATAAGGTCTGGGCTTCTTTATACTATTCATACTGACAATCAGTAACTTTGTGACCGGTTATTTTGTCAGTTTTGTCGTTTAACTTGGATGCAGTAGTTAATAGTCAAGGACCAATAACAAATATTGTAGAAATCTCACACTTGGGATATATTAGATCCTGTCACTTGCAATAATACTCGTGTTATAATGCACCATATATCTAACTTGTCAAGGTAAAAAGATGAATTTTAACGGATCTGTTCACATACTCGAGGTTTATAGTGATTACCGATTCATATAAGTTAGACGGACTTTGTAAGTGTACAGGCTCCTTTAAAATGTTACCGTCGACATTTGTGCCAATTTAATGAAAGTGATAATTGCTAACATAACGTGTCGTTTGAAGATAAGGTTCACTAGCACAGAGCGTTATTCAATCAGTTATTTTCAAGTATTATACTTTTCTAAAAACGCGAGAGTTAGCTTTCCAATTTAATGTGCTATTTTTACTGTTTTATTTACTGAAAAATGAAATAATTGGAACATTTAAAGTATCTAAGCAACTAGGCAGTCCTGGAAAATGTTTTTCAGCTAAATGTTGACTATGAATTCACTTATTGTAGGCTGACTTAGTCACAAAACACAGTGATAAACAAATTCTTTATAACTGATAACTACCACCTTGAATACTGTTGATTTGACCGAAAGTTTAAGAATAATATGCAATATAATAACAGATGTAGCTACCTGAAAACTCTCTCTGCTTCAAACGCCAGTGGTAGGTGGGAGGGGGAAGGTTCACGTTACGTTTTAAACGAGAGAAAGATTAACTTTTGCGAATCTACACAGTGCTTTTGAACCGCGATTACGGACTTGAATAGGGGTTATTTCGACTCCATATACCTAGAGTGTTTATTGTGTGTTTTGGAATTCTGTAGTTAGTTCATATAAAAGTGAAGATAATCTCATGTATCTTATAAGTTACTGCAACACTTTTGTAACTAGTATTGTCATTTCCAAGTTTATGCACTGAAGCTATAAACCGAAACTAACACAATTACCAGGTTTTTCAAATTTAATTGCGCCAAATTTTGTGTGAACCTGTATGTACCTGTGCTATTGTGACTAATTCTGAGTTGTGTCACCTAATTTTTCTAACTATTGGTTACGATAATTTTGTGGGTCCTAACTAGATAGTTTGTACTTACTAAAATACTCCAAGGCAACAACCAACGGCTTAATGAACTAATGTTACGCCTTCGTTTGACCGCTTTTATCTTTGTTTAAACTTAGTCATACGCCAGTCATCAGCGCACTTCAACGTAATGTTGAAATAAGTGGTACATATCCTTCTGATATCAGTCGAAAAACACGCAAATTTCCAGCCACATGACTTTTCTGTTCTAAGTATTTTGTTTATCAAACGGAAATGAACCTATGAGTATTTGAATTACTAATAATGTTGTTTTGTTTGCACTTTTAGGAAGCAGGAATTTTGGAGCCGAACTGTTTTGTCCGGGTAGATAAGGATGGCTTTTTCATATACTGGCAGAGTGAAAACAATGTGAGATAAACGATTTCAAAAAAATATGTAGAATTGTTTCTTATTAATGCTTTCGATAATTGTAGATAAATTGTTTGTCATCTAATTAGGTGCTTATGGTATTTTATATATTGCAAACATGAAATTTCTGAAACGTCAAAAAAGGTCTGGCTACAGTCAGACGACCAGTTTATTCGTTTTCAGCTCTTTTCACTTCCATCGGAGTATTTGTGTTTCATGGAAAAATGTCAATGAACTTAAGTAGTAATCACTTTTTGATAAATTTATGTATATATATATATATATATATATAGGAAGAGGGAGTAATATAGCTTTAGGATAAAAAAAAAAGATATTTGAAAAGGTTAGGTTAGTAAACGTAGTTTTTTTAACTAACCGTGGACCTAGGTTTCGTACTACGTAAATTCAGTCTCATCTGGAATAACTCTCGAACTGTAATGCTGGACGGCTTTGGTTCGATCCCCACTTAGGACACTAGTTTCCTAAATATTCTAAAAATGCCTTATTGACTAGTCCTGCCTAGAACAAGACCTAGGTTTAGGATTTCCTGCCGACTACCTCCAAGAGCTTATATTGAGTCATTTAGATTAATGGTCACATAGCAACCCATTCGGTATAATGGAGCTGAGAAACTACTTGAATGAAAAAACTTGTAGTGAGAAAGCTTTGGGGGGGGGGGAAGTGAGGTAACTAGATTTTAGAGTTTAATTAAGCAATGGAAGTAGAAATATGTAATAATTTCACTAGCTGCTGGCTATTGCAAAATATCACAAAGTAACTGTAGGGAGATAAATATTTAGATGTTAATGCTGGTCTTAGGTATGCTCCAACTATTTTTGTTGTTAAGTTATAGTATTTCATAAGTATATAGGATGATTTGCATCTTATAGTAAGCAATTTGGAAGTTCTTCCTGGTTTGCACTTTTTACTTTGACCGTCCGAACTACATTAGTTATGAGAAAAACCATTGTTCGTAATAACCATTGATTATTCAGAGAATATTGATTAACACCCGATCTTCGTTTGATATCGTCCCTAAAAGTTATTCATAAATAAGTCTTAAATGAGATCTTGCAACGTTATCCATTTTGAACATTAAAACGAAGTCGTACAGGCGATATTATTGCCATACTTAATATGTGATTAGTACTGATGTTTAGGACGAGTGTTTCGTTTTGTTCGAAACTCCTCAAATGTTGTTGCTCGTATTGAGATTTATACACCATTGTGTTATCCACTGAGTAATTGAGTCTAAGTAACTACTAACCTGTTCAATAGTAGGAAAGTTTCTGTAGGAGTCATAGTTTCTTATTGTCGATATATTGAACTAAAGGTGAACAGTCTGTTTTGGGTTTATTTTGATGTTGCGTTATGTGAAAAGTTTACTTTTAACATTTTGTCTCCAGTGTGTGTATTCTCCTCTCTAAACGTCATTGTTAATCTGGATTAAAAGGTTTTCATTTTGATTCTATTTATGCTTTGCTAATTTCTATTTGCAGGATAGTCAACAGCTTGAACTGTCTCAAATAAGTGATGTTCGTTCCGGGACAAAACCCAAGGTAATTATATATATATATATATATATATATATATATATATATATATATATATATAACATTAATTAATTTCATTATTTGATTAGTAAGAGTTTGTATTATACCGTTGTTGATATTTAGAATAACACAAACCCTTACTAAGAATGAATAAGCATTATAGCAACTGTGCAAGTCAGTAGCTATCTGAATCAGGTACTGGGTTTGGGCCGTAATATAAATTTCAATACTGGAATACAAGTAAATTCAACTGTCAATTCCTACAATGAATAAAAATAAAGGTCCTGGGTTTCACTGTTAGTCTGCACCCATATATTTCATCACTATTATTGCATACCAGTGATATTCAAATTAACATATTTAAGTAACAAAGTGTGTTATATTAAGTTTTAAAGCAAACTCCTTAAATCGTGAGACATGAATTTGGATTTACTATCAATTTCAGAAGATTGAAGGTTCAAATAACAGTAGATTACAGCTTCATCGTTGTCTTTGTCTTTTATGAATTTTAATTGATTCATGTATACTGTTTTAACAAATATTTCTTATTGTTAGTTCTGAACAGATAGTATCAGAGTGTAATCTGCCTAATTAATTAAAAGGTTTGTACCTTAGCGTTCTGTAGTTTTCAGGCTATTAGGGGTGAAGTGAAGACAAAATGTACAGTTATGATGTTTAGTTTGGTGAACCATAAACCTTTTATTGAAAATTTTTAGCATTAATAATAGGAATTTGTTACATTATTAAGATAGACTTTCGTATTTGTTCAGTTGTATCCAATCTTATTTTAATGACTAGTTAGAATTGCGTAGAATACATGATACTTAGAATAATAATCCTTTTATCCAGTGTTACATATTTGGTACACGTAAGAATTTTTAATGAACATTATACAATATTTCAACAATTCACTCCCAACTTTCATACTTTTTGAAAAGACTCATAGAATAGCTTTAACGTATTAACTAATATTCATTTGTTTTTAACAGTAGGGGTTTTCGTTTACGTAATTTTTTTACTGGACAACGTATCATAGTGTTTTCCTACGTTGTCTTTGTTCTAATATTCTCTTGCTTCATTCTTCTAGAGGATAAACATATAGAAAGTTATAAGTAAAGTGAAAGTCTTTAATTTAGTAATATTGTGGTGGATACTACTCATTAGGTCATCAATATAACTCTGATCAGTAACTTGTTTATCCGCAAACATGTAACAGAGTTAAAGTGGTTCTTTACTAACCTCAAGTACAGTGTAGTTTGTTCTCAAAAGTCTCAGGACGAATAAAAGGGTGCATCAATAGCGCATCAAAGAATTACGTGTTGAACACCTCACAACCATCAACAAAGAATTTCAGAGAAAATTTAAGTGTAAAATCAGTGCATCTAAAACTACACTAGTTTTTTTTATTTTTGTTAATGTATTCTTTTGTATGAATTAGCCTATATCTGTTATTTCCCTACAAAAATAAAATTGTATATATATATATATATATATATATATATATATATATATGGTTGATAGTTAGAGATTTAACGTCAAATCACTTCTGCCTTAAATACATTAATTCCTTTGTCCTCATCTTACTTAATCAGGAAGACGTTTAGGTTTTACAAGACTTAAACGACCGGTTATTGATTTTAGAAGCCGATGCAACGCTTTTGTTTGGTGTTCTTAAGTCAGCTAGCATGTTATGCTGAATTACGACTATTGTTTGGCATACTTGAAAGATATTTCAGCTATAGTTTCGCCAAGTGGTTTATAGCGCTTATCTAATACTTTATGCCTAGCATGAAGATTCCTGTGTCCATTACAAATCAAACATTAATTAATCCATCTATTTTATTTGTAATTATTTTGATTATGTTATTAAAAATACATATATATTCTAGTTTTGGTGAAGTTCAAAGATATGTAGACATTAATTTACTAGTTTAAAGAACTTTGCGTAGATTTCTTATCACTGAGTATTGAATGACATGTGTTGTCTGACAACATTTTGTTGGTTTGTTAACACAAATTCAAGTGGTGTGTTTTTAATACTGATGTATGGGATTAACATGCTACGTGTTTTTAAATGTTACTTAGTGTATATATTCTCATTGAAAATTATATCCGCTATTTAAGTTAGTGGATTACATCAGTGTTGAAACTAAGGAACTTATTTCTAATTAGACAATCTGTGAGTATTAGATTGAAAATAAGCTACAATTGTAAACCACTGAATTTTAGCTTGACAGTGTGAAGGTCGTGTGCTCCCTACGTGACTTAAAGGTTCTGAGGTCGGTCTTTTGTAGGCGTTATGTAGTCGCACTGCCTAGGAATCATATTAGGTTAAAATGATTGTCTAATCCTTCCTGGCTTATGCTGATCATCTAGCTACAATCAGTCGATTACCTAACAAACAAACTAAAGATTAGTGCCTTATTAATTAATTAAATAATTAGCCTATAGATTTATGTCAGTTAATATCGTTTTGCTTACCCAAATACATATTCTCATTTAATTCAACACCGTTCATCTAGAGGTTTTAACACG
This sequence comes from Schistosoma mekongi, assembly GCA_034768735.1. Lineage (NCBI taxonomy): Eukaryota > Metazoa > Platyhelminthes > Trematoda > Strigeidida > Schistosomatidae > Schistosoma > Schistosoma mekongi. Next base: position 10,845,991 of record CM068309.1, on the reverse strand, counting down.
TGAAAAGACGACTCGGGCATGGCAATTGTTCATTTTTTGGAAATAGAGATCGTCATAAATAATATTACTTTTAATTACCGATTTACACTTCCTTTGCGTTCTTCAATCCAGTTTGGTTGTAGGCTTGTTTCTCTCGGTCGTTTTCATTTCTCCTACGTATTGTGACCAGTCTTTGCTCCCTATTATCTCGCAACTCACATCGCATGCTGTTTTCACTTTCACGCGACGTTCTGCTACTTACTAGTTATGGACGACGTTATGTGTAGTATCCACCACAACATGGTCGAGTTCTTATAAAAATTTCAGCTTTGGAGTGCCTGGCTTATTTTCATTGTCTTATTTTCAAAATTGTATAGCTCATTAAACGGTACACAATCACTTTACTAATTAGTTTCTCAGAAATTCTGGGCATACCTCTACTTCTGTACATGGGGTAGTTTGGCTAACACTAATTTTTCTACACAAACAGTTATATAATGAACTGATTGTAATTGTTACAGAAGTTTATATGTTTAGAGTGTAATGAACTAATTAATTCTAATACTCCAAGTGAAAAATACTTCTCTAGAGGCATGTTTGCAATAATGGACCAAGGTATTAGATATATTGATTATTTTGGGGTTCATTTTAATATTTCAGGAGTAACTGGATTAAATTCTGTGACCTATTTACATAAAATTGTAATTGATAATTAGTCAGCTACAGTCAATTTCGTGACGTTTTTTTCCACTGATCTCTATTAATCTCTCCTCTGGAAATAATCATCATGATTATTATAATGGAGGTTCAGTGGGCTAAGAATTAGTAACCTTAAGTTTTCTATCATTGATTTATTAATCTTTCCTATTATTTGTATCAGGACAGAAACAGTGAAATCATTTAAAGGTCGAATACTATTATTAGTAGCGTGATTATACACTGTACCATATTAGTTTTCAAACAGGAACCTTAATTTTTGTGTTTAATTTGTTCTAATGTACATCAAACCTTAGTATTTAAGTTGGATTGTGACTGGCAAGCGGAATCCATGGTGCTCATGTCGTTCTATCTGGGACTCGTCGGCTGAATGCATCTCCATCCTAATGTTGGTGTTCACACTAGGATTTGAACTCAGTCAGCTTCGTGCCTAAGTATTATTTGAGTATTATCGCTATATCGATTGAATCCACTCAGGATGCACAAATGGCAACAGAGGATGACCAGTTTTAGTTCATTACAAATCAGTGGGAAGATACAAGCTTATTCTAAGTACATCAAATCCTGTCTAAAATGCATCATTTTGAAACTTTTATTTTATCTCCAACTTTTTAATCAGTATCATGTATATTAAATTGGTTTATTATGTCGACTATTAACGGGACAGACAAAATTTAGCTACTATGACATGACTTTCAATTTCTAATTTATTCTTACTCAAAACTAAGTCCAAACGATTTACCCGTTGATTAAATATTAGGGGGTTAATTATGTCGGCGATAATTTAACGGCGGTATTTTTGTTAGTATTAATTTGTTAACTCAGTAGGCGATTTTGTAATTAGAGTTAGTTCCCTTGACGTTATATCGTTATTTTTCGAATTTTTATGAGGTCGGTATTTACATTGCCTTTTGCTAAAATGAAAAAAACATGAATGACTAAAACTGCTCCATACAAAGTAACTTGAAAATGACGTAAAATGAAAATGGAAGGATCATATTACCATCAAAAATAGCACGAATGAGAATATTAGGAGATAGAGTTTAAGTAAAAACTCTGCTAAGACGGATTTCATTTACTCCTATACACATTGTCTATATGTAGGTAAAAAATAATCAGGAAATATAGTTGTACGCCAGCGACTTCTATTTTAGGCATGTTGAATAGAGCCTCTATCTGTAGGGTCATCTTGATTTTGTGATCTCGTCTGGTAAGTACTATTAAGTCTACACAAATTAATAAAACAGCCATTTTCATCCTGCAACGTAATGTCATCAGTGATCCCTCCATCCAGTCAGTAGAAAATATAAGCAAATCCAAGGTTACCGGTAAGTCATGTTTTTTTATCTCCGTAACATGTATTGAATCATGTTCTCAATTCTTCTAACAGTTGCTTTATAGAATCTTAATATTGCACCAAATATATTCAATGCTTTTAGGATGACTATAAATGAGCATGGGAATCACTAAACATCCTTATCTTACAGGTTACGTTTCAGTAGCCGGTAACTGTTGTTTTTTTCAAATATTGTGTTTTCCACTTCAGTTATGTAAAATGACAGTGTATAGTTGTTGCAATATTATTCAGTTCTTATTATTTATTCCAAGGTTGCTTATCGTTAACCTATTGCATAAGTCGGTTTGTCTAGTATTAGGTTGTAATCAATGTAACACGTTTTATTCATTTTTTTGTATACAATTCCCAAGTTCAGGGTATATTGTTTATTGCCCATTGAAATTTTAATACCGAACGCCAAACGTCATGTTACTATTTGCAATTGTTACTTTAAATTACATAATCGATAAACCTTGGAGGTCTAGAATGATCACCTTGGTTACATAGTATATCCAACAATTTGTGTTTGATAAAAAAATGTACACTTAGTATAAGATATAGGTAAACCTTATGAAATGAGTTCATACAAAGTGAGGAAAAAACAATGTAGAAGAATTTTACATAAACAATACTATTGTCTACCTAAATAAATAACAAAATTGATGTGTCCAAAAGCTAGTTCAAAATATAACCCTCTACACGCATATGAATAACTTAACGATATTTCCGTTACACTTTGCTAACAACCTGTTAAATGTCTTTCTTTTGCATGAAGTCCTGATGGACATTTTCATCTCTGATAACCTTCGCATATTTAATCGCTTTAATATCAAATATTTAAGTTCTATAGCTTAATAGCTGACTCAATCCTAAGGTTTTATAGTAGATTTTATGCTTTATAACGTTTTTTACTTCAGTAAAACTCAGTAGTTTTTTTTAAGTTTACACAACCTTTGAGTTATTTTTGGTACGTAGTAAAGTGTTATGAATATATCTGACTGTACGTAACGTGCTAGGGTATTGAAATGCAAATGTTGTGTTCTATTACTCTACGGTAGACCAGGCATCCTAAACTGCACTGAATAGAGCTAAATTTGTGCATTAAAAATACACATTTATCAGTCTACTTGCTCTTGTGGAGCAAGGTATATGGGCCGAAGTCGGCGTTCGCTTCCAACATGGATACGAAGATATATAACAGCTTGGTTCCTTAAAAACGAGAGAAAAGCACTTAGGAGTCCCATCCTAAAACAGATGATTATGATTATTTAGCCGACCCACGTGTTTATTTTGAAGTTGTTTATAAAATGTGTTCAAATCTATTAAAATTTCTTCATATTCGACTTGAAGCAGCTGAAGCTTTAGCCATTCATGAATGAGGTACGTCTTCTTATCTTTGCTTCGACCTTAATCTATTATTATTATTGTCATCGTTTTAATTTATTTCAATGATTATACGGTAGAAAATGCTCTTCTTCATTCTCTTGAATTGTTCCTTACACTTAAAGTTTACTCATAATTGTTTCGAATATTATTTTACCTTTGAATTTTGAGACGAAAACATCTTCATTACCTTAATCTTTTGCTAGTTTATTAGCTTTCTGTCGCATTTTTATTTAAGTACATCTGTTAAGTCACACAGTTCTGTATTATAGTATTGTATATATTATTAATTTTTTTTAATTTTTCCATTACATCACCATGTTCGTTATTTGTTAGTGTGTTCCTGACGGGATTATTTTTTTAAAAGTTTCTGCTGTATATATATATATATATATATATATATATATATATATATATATTGCAGCCTGGTAATGAATTTACTGAAAAGCGATTTCTTCTCTGCGTTTCGTGTTTTCAGTTTTCTGTAATGGTTGGAAAGTCACATGACCGTAACTATTTGAATGGTAGACTTTTTGTGTAATACTTGTTGGGTGATAGATATATTAGAACAAATTACTAGAATTGGCACATTTATATGTCTGTGAAAATATAGTTCCTAATTGATTCCTTCAACAAAAAAAATAAACCAGTTTTCATGTAAAATGTGATTTTTTTAAAATATGGCATAAATAAAACCCTGAACAAACCAACTAGTAACCTTTCTATTCAGTACAATGTATACGATTTAATCGTTATAGTTAAATTGAAAAGTAACTATAATGTATGTTGTATAAGCCTTTGTTGTACTCTGTAGTGTCTTCAGCACAGAAAATGTAATGTCTTATTGTTGGCTTATAGCTGTAAGTATTTTGACAAAAAAAGCATGATTCTGCATGGGTGTTTTACTACATGTAATGTGTATCATGTAAGCTTATGAAGTAGCATATGTTTTATTATCTACGCAAAAGATGTATGGTATGCGGTATTCTTGTTCCACTAATTCGTTTATCATCTTATACTTGAAAATCAATAATGTATTTATACATATTATCTATTCAAATGTTTGTCCACTTTTAATGGTTCCTTTTATGCTTTCAATGTAACCAGGTGGCTTAAAGAGAATCTAGTCAAAACAGATGCGTTAACCTGTTCAACTAACATTTTGTCTAATGATTGCACAATTTATCAGTTTATTTATATGTTGATATGCATAAAGTCATTTATTATAATTTAAGTTTTGAATTGTCTCGATATTCAAATGTTAGAACAGACAGCTGGAAGCATAACTGAGCATAATGTCTAGCCGTCACGAAATTAGTATTTGTAATATACGTATATATGTAGTGTTACAGTGGTTATTCAAACGTAAGTTTCCTTTTTTTTTGTCTAGTCAGGATTTTCGTGTCAAACAAGAAAGGTAATTCTAGGCATAATCTTATTTACTTATCAGTTGATTCAATTCTCTTACACTAATCTATTTGAATTCAATAAGAAAAATTTATATAAATATCGAAGTGTGATGAAACGTAAACTATTGATACATATTTTACTTACGTAAGACTGATTTACAATATGCTGTAGTTGATAAGATACTTCAGTCTGTTATTTGTAGTACCCGAAGTAGTGAAACATGTGTTTCTTTGATAAATTTGTGTCATATCCTGCTTTTGTGTTCGATTTGTCTAACGATACAAGTTTCAATAAATATGTTATTTTAATCTTTTTCTGACCTATATGAAGTCTTAATGATTATTTTAGTAACATTGACTCACACTAGGTATGGCCTATAGTTTGACTGCCGAAAATCTGTGTTGCTACTGGGTTGCATCATGTTATATTTTATTACAATCTTTTGCAGCTTACAAATATTTTTGTAGAAATCCACGGAGTTCTTAAACGTTGGTTTTATGGAGAGTAAATAAATTATTGTTTATTGCCACTGTCTCTCGGATTTCAAATTTTCTAATTCTGAATTTAATGCTTTCATTTATTATTATTATTATTAATTATAACATTAATATTGTTATTAGGAATTTCTCAAAATCACGTATGTTTTATCGTTGTCTAGAGGTCACCATAAGGTGTAACTCCAGGTATTATTGAGGTATTTGTTGAAATGGTTCTAAGCTAACAGTGGAATAAATTTCTGTCTAGCCTTATTTTTTTACAGTAAACATGTTTGTTCATAGTAATTGATTACGCCATTATTTCTGATTCACAACACTACTAGAAAGCTTATTTCTTGAACATTGTCAACTTGGATTTGATTACTTTTGTTTTTAGAGTTTCAGTACTTTTTATAGATGAATTCTACATCTGTTTCTAACAATTACCTCCATAATACATGAGATTATCTGAAAACATTTTATGCTAACTTCGAGGCTGTACCATAATTTTTCTGAAGTTTTATGGTTTAATTTTCCACTTTCTTTTCAGGCGAAAACGTCTACATAATGTAAACTGCCCCTCTTATTTTCTTTTTTGCTTATTATTTACAAATACTAAGTTTTTCTTTACTGTCTTCAATCAATTGTCAACTTTTTATATAGACATATTAAATAATAAGGTTTCTTTTACCTAAGACAGTAGTTTTGGCCGCTTGCTGAAGTGTCTAGGCCTGTTTTCTTTGTAAATATTGCAAATAACTCCAGATTTATATTTATCCCTAATGAATATTTATCAATGCTAATTATACGTATCTATGAGCTGTTGTAAAAGACTAAGATCTTTGCGGTGCTAGGTACTGTAAAACTCAGATGATAACAATACAGTAGCAAGTCCTCCTCTGCCAATTTTTTGAGAGTTGAACTGCGGAATTCTAGACTCCCATTTCGTTCTGTTTGAGGCTCAGTTGGTGTACCTGTATACCAGTGTTGATGTTCACACTGTGACTCAAGCGAAAGCCGCTCACATCAAACATCCTTATATTCACCACTAAGCTTAAAGTCTAGATAGCCGCACTTTTCAACGGGTATATATATATAATTCGAAAGTACTTGTATCTCCCCGTTAATTTCGTTATGGGCTAAAATCGATTAGTCTCTGTTGTCATCTGTGTATCCTGATTGGGTACATGCAGCTTACGGGTCCTAATCAACACTAAATAGGCGTTTTGGGTTTCACTTTCCAGCCACAATCCAACCTTGATCATAGTTGTGAACTACTGCTGCTCTCAGGATGAACATATTATAACAGAGACTGACCACTAGCAGTTCATAACAATATCAACATGAAGATACAAATATTTTCAAACTATATTATTATTAGTATTAATATGAACATTCTGTTGTCAAAGTGAAATTTCGCACTATTATCTACAGTGTTACATTATCAGGTGCTTAGCTATAGCATTAATTTATTATGATTACTTGCTACTTAGACATTTTATTTTTTCCTTTCACTCAATCTCATTCTCTCCTCTCTCAAATTCATTTAATGTTAACTAATGAAAAATCTAACACTTAGGTATATTTTTGAAAATTTTATCATAGAATTTACAATTTTATCTACCACAGTCGTTAATATTAGCTAATTTTATTCCTCACTATCCTTTTGTTGTTGGTTTAAGAGATTCGATATTTAGAGAGTACAAAGAAGACCTGTATTTCAATATTCTTAATGCTATTACTCTTATGCATTTACCTATTATTTCAATAGGTGAATTTATTTTCTTCTAGATCAGATAAAAAGTAATTCATGCTTAATTAATTCTTCTATGATTAGTCGACTAGTCTTTATGTGACTTATATGCTTATTTACTTATTCGTTTCTCACTTTTTATTTTCCGGTTTAATTGACTTTTAGAAATCTCTGTTTTTGCTCTGAATCACATGATACTTACGCGTGTTTGCCCCATGAAAACAGTCTTTACCTGTGTTTTTGTTGCTTCCGATACTACTGCTGATGACTATGATAATCCTAGTCACATATATTTCATTCATAGTAAACACTGATATTAATTTTTTAGCAAGCAATATAATCTGCTCATTTCTGATAAGCTCTTTGCTTCCAGATAAAGTATATTATTATTATTTGCGAAAGTGTGTCATATCAGGACCTTCTACTTTTTATCCTGTGTTTGAAACATACACAGATAATTGGTGCTGGTTATCTACTAATCAATTATAGATACTGGTATCTCTGCCACGATGAACTTCTAAGAAGATGAGTATTCATACATTGGTTTAACAATATCTGTCGTGTACTATACATGTTAGTGACTTACAAACTAACGAATCTTCGCGATTTTGTTTCTCTTTGTCGTTGGTTAGCAATACATTGAATATAGCTTTAGTATTTAACACAAAATACACACCGATCGTTATTTTCTGTATATAGAAGAGCCGATTGTTGCTGATAGTTAGGTTAGGTTCATCCATTGTCTCTGATCACCGACTTGCTTGTTTTCCTGTTTATTTTTTACGAACTCTCAAATTTTCAATCATACCTAAATATTGCTGAACTGTACAGCAACGTGTGTGATGACTATGAAATATACTTTTAGCGAATCAGTATTATATTATATCTACTGTTTTAATATATGATTTGAGAATTTCGGTCTTGCATTCGCTATTTTACTGAAAATGATGAAGTCTTGTCAATGCCTTGTAAAGAATTGTTATTAGGGTTTACGAAATTGGATGTGCCAGAGATATTCATTGTAGTTATCTTAGCTCTTGATCTTTCATGATCTCAGTGGATGACATGTTTTTTTTTGGTTCTGACATTTTGATGACTAAGTTACTGCTCAATATTCCTATAATACGCAGACAAAATTGTCAGCTTGTACTCATTAGATTTAGTCTACTCGTATCTAAAACTATCCTTCTAATATCAAAAGTTCGTAATAATGTATCAATACTGTATCAGTAGTATGCTTCAAGCTAATGCAACAAATTCGTCAGAACCAAAAATCATATACTGAAGAAAATATTACCAACGAAAGAACAGATGATCAATATGTGGGAGCCAGATTTTTTTCTCCTGTTTCATCTTACTTGTTCACCATATAGTTGTATTTTTCTCGTTCCCAGCGAGTATATATATTTTTTCGAATGATTATTCTAGTATTAATCGTTTACTGTGTGATATGTTGATCTGTCCAGTGACATTAAACAAATTTCATTTGTTCTTTTACCCGCTTTCTAGTCGTTTAGAGGAATACTGACGAATGAGTTTAGAACGAAGGTTTTAAAAGACTTAAGATATCCGGAAATAAACATTAGAGGGCAATGCAATCATTCCTATATGGATTAAGATAAATTGAACCGTATTTTTGAAGAAAATATGTAATTCGAATGCGTCAAATGTATTTTTAAAGTTTTAACTTGTCTTAATTAGAAGTAAGCGATAGTTTATTTGATTAAAATAATAAAACTTGTCAACTTAGATAAGAATATGTAAGCTTCTTTTTAAAATGTCTTGGTAGGCACTAGAAATGTGGTTGTGTTTGTATTAAGCAGGTAGTTTTCAGAACGTCACTTAACATGGCTTTATTTGAAAATAATTAAGCCTCCTCGGTTTTTACTTTGGATTACTTTTACAACTGCCAAATGTAGGTTGCCTGATAGTTAACGAAAGAGACCCATTTCATCAACTGGGTAAGGAAAAAGGCATTTCAGCAAAGAGAAATTTCTCTTCGACAGTATTTTTGTAACGTTGGAGTTTTTATACATTTTCTTCTTAAAATGTTCTGTTACTATCCATTAGTTAGGAAAATATATTTGCATTTTTAAATCCAGTCATAACTCCCTTTCACTTTTATATGAACAAGCGTTTTGTGGCTTATTTCAAACTTATTGGAGCAACAATGTAACTACAACAACATTAAAGTGTTTTATGCACCACACTGTGAATTATGACAAAGTTGTCGAATTGCGTGTTTACACAACTTTGATTTTGATAACTTAACATTATATTCCTCGCTTCAAAATTTTACTATGGTTTTGTCTTACAATCAGAAATGTAACTGAAGCTATTCGAAAATTATATAGCATTGAAACCCGAAGTGATTATTTGCTAATCACATTTTGCATCTGCATGTTTCGCAATGATCCAAGTAGTTTTTAGTACCATAATACTGTCTAGTGTCATTTATTTCCTCGTATAGCTACTGTCATTGCTGGAAATGTATGCCTATAATAAATCAATAAGAATGCATACATAGAACAGTTTATATTAGCATGATAATTGTTCTCTTCAATGTTCTATATAAATGAATCTATCTATTCTGTTATTGTATAAATTGATTATAGTGTATAGACGTCTACCTTTTTTGAAAATTACTTTTATACCAATCTATCTCATAATTTAGTTGAATTTCCGTTAGTATCAACTTATGTCACTTGCTTATAAATAAAAACCAATCGTTGGTAATTAGGTTAATCAAATTATTTTCCATAATAAAACAGCGTATTCTTCTGATTTCCTCATGCACAAATATCAGCTGGATAATTGGCTGACAAAAAAAAACAAACAACATTAAACGACAATCTAATGTACAATGTCATTCATTAGTTTTAATGACATAATAATTAGTAGTGATGGCAGTAGTATATACATTGTAAGAATTATTATAAAAAATAATAATATAAATTGATTTGCTTCTGTAAGAATTATTTTTATTCTTTCATTGAAATGAAAGGTTAATCTAATTCCAGGTGCAAGAGGATTATCTATCCATCTAATTATTAAGATAAACAGATGTGTTACATCCATTAGCTTGTATCTGAGTAGTTCTGTATTGTTGCATAATATCCATTCATAATTTATTACGATATGTTGAAAAACAAACAGGCAAGTAAAGGTCACATGAAATAATAGTTTGTAGAGTATAATTAAGAATTTGCCAGTTATTATCACTGTAAAGCTTGTGTCACTGTTTGTATACTATGTACTTGTGATTAATTAATTAGAATAATTTTACTGCTTGTTTAATTGGAACAAAGAAGTCAAGTAGTTATAGATTTTCATAGTTTATTTTTTATAATAAATAAAGTATTAAATGTACGCCATTTTACAATACCATGGTGATACTGCATATGAACAGAATATATTTGTAAATAATCTCAACGGATGAAATTAAAGAAAATTCCAACATTTCGCTCGTCAAGTTGGTCTGCGCTTCTTCAGGGAAATAACCAACATCAAAAAGTATCGAATATAAATGTAAATTAGTGGTCAAATTTGATTACGAATATCCACTTCATTAGCTGATTAGATTGTAATGGCTTCTAAGCTTATGTTAGTTCGGGGTGAAATTACCTTCAGATTACATAGATTTCTAAATGGTGGCACATTCATTATTTCCTATCTCTTCTATGTACTCTGCGTCTACTTGTCATAAGAATGTTTAAAAATATTAACTACTGATCAATCTGACGTTCATTAATACTTTTTATTACTGACTTTATTATATTGGTATTATAATTAGAAGTCTCTAGATACTTAGAAACAACGAAAACACCCAAATGAAACTAATTTTTCGCAATCAATTCATTCTTTTTATTACTGTGAATAGATGCAAAAATGATAAAGTGATTTAATATTGACTGTCTAAAACTATTAGATAAACTAAATGCCATCTTTAACACCTCTATTTGTAGCTGCTTGATTTGCAATTAAATGTTTTATTGATTGTTGAGTTTGGACTTGATATAATGGATTAACTTGATTTAGACAGTCAGTGAAAGCTAAGGACTGTTGGACAGCTGTTTCCTCCTCAGGAGTGCTCACTCATGTCTTCTTTGGAGATTGAGACCCCAACCTTGAGGCCTTTAAACCACTGAGTTGATATTCAGTGATCAACATTATTAACTTTAGTTAATTCTCAATATATCGCGTGACCTCGTCCATTACAATTGATGAGCAACTATCATACGCTCAACTTCGTTAACCTCCATCGGTCATGTTTCCTGACCATTCCTCTGGAATTATTTCCTAACAACCCCTAGGATTTCAAGCAGTCTATTCACTTTTAAACGTCAAAATATAGTCTATTTTATTTTCTTTCGTTGTGGCCTATTGGTGTATATAGTCTAACTCCGTAAAGCTGTGACACCAATGTTGTATTGGTTAAGCCTTCTTTCCTATTTCTTAAACTATGGTTAGTTAAGCGTAGGTCAAACTTATTATGTAATAGGTATAAGTCGTACTCTTAAACCATTGAACGGTTACCACATATCACCTATGCCAACTTCAAATTAGTATTTGTGATGTTTTGTGCCTATCCTATCAATGTCTATTGTTTTGTATTTGCTATCCGATTTTTATACTTTATAAAGAGCCAGATTTAATTGGTTACATCTTAGATCGTACGTGAATTGTATGTAATAAACTGTGGGTAATATTGTAATCATGTGACTAAGTATAGTTATATAGTTAGATATGTAGAAGCAGTTAAAAAATTGTTTGTTTTTGATAGAATATTCTATTTAGAAGAAGGTATGTTGAGTACTTTGCGCAATCTTCGTACGATTTGTTTATTTCTAAAAGATATCAATTCGAAACTAATAATTATATGCATAGATATAGTCAATGAAGTTGTTATTATAAATAACGTTTTTGAGGTTCATATTTTTTGTTCATCCATATAATTACTATATTTTTTCTTGCATGACTGTGTGTGTAAATAGTGATATAACGAAGTGGTAGTAAAAATGATTCCTGATTTACGAGACAGCAATAAAATGATACTTTCTCATCAACCAACTATTTGTAAATGTAGGTTGAGTAAAATGAAGTATTTATTAGTTTGTTTTGTTGGTAGGTGTTGTTCTGCCACAGTGGCAATGCTTTATAAGTATACTTTATTCTACATTTTCGATAATTATTCATTTAATGGATAACTGCTGGTTTAGAGTATAATCTTTATTAGAAATTTCATTTTAAGTCTTCATATTTTTGAATTTTTTATTTGACATGTTAACTGGGCTGCACTGATGCATTCAGTTGTTGATCAATCCAACCGACTGCAGTGAAATCTGTAATGAAAATTACATCCTTATATGTGGTACTCATCCACTAAATTTACGAAAACATAATGCTGGAGAAAATATACTTAGTGAACTCTGATGACATTTCAGATAACGTTAGCTTTTTTGTAGGATTTGATATTTTAGAGTGAAATATTTGTAGCTGCTACTAATTCTAATATACTAATACATTGGTATTTATCTTAATGTGCTATTTGAAATGTGGAAACTTGGACTGTTGCATATATGCATCAGGTTCTACGTTATACATAACTGATTGACTAATTGCCCTGTACATATAATTGCGACTGATTTTTATCTCTTATAAACTATCGTAATTGTTATTATTTTATGGTATTTACAATTTACATTATATTTTACCCTTGTTTTAATTAAAGGATGAAAAGCTGACTGCACAAATTCAAGAAAGATCAGGCAAATCATGGGATCGTATTGTGACAATATGCAGCGGTTTGGATTTAGTCAATATTAACTATACTCATATGGTAGCCAAAGATGTTGAAACAGCTTCTGTAAGTGTGTTACCACCTATGATTTGGACCTACATCAGGAATTATTAATAAAAATGTTTTTCTTTCTCAAATTATCAGTTTCACTAAATGGACAACCTATTTTTTTTAAAAATTAGACCTAAATTATCCATGAAAGGATTTTTAATGGTCTCAATTTTGAATATGTAAATCGCATACGTTCATTCGTGTGTGTATGTGTGTGAGGGGATCAATATTATAAACTGGAAGGATGATTTTCAGTAACATCGAAAATATTATTTTATACCTACGTATTTTTCGTCATTTAAACTTGGAACAAACTTTTAACCTTTTTTTGTCTTAGTAGTTTGTGGTTGTATCAAGAGTTTGTAGGATGGTGGCGATTGTTCGAAAGTCTATTAAAGATTATTTACGTTATCTTGCGTTATCATTTACATTGGTGTCTTCGGATCACGTATCCAGCCAGATTATAACATTCACGCAAAATACTAGTAATTGGCTTGATAAGATATAGAATCAATAATGTGTATGATAGTTAATCAAAACTGACATGGGAATTTCGCCTTTGGCGGTATAGATATTGGGAAAATTTAGTCTTCAGTGTTTGCTTAACTTGGAATCAGTGGTATTTTAAGAGCCGAATACTTCAAACATTCATTCGTAAATATACTCAAATATTTGAAGTTTTTCAAGTATTTACCTTGATCAGCAACACTTTTCCAAGTGACATTTTCTTAAGTGATACTTCAATAAATGTACTTAATTGGTATAATTTAGTGGACAGACATGCTGGAGCGATTCATAAAATTACCTCGATGTTGTTAAGTAATCACGAAACAATCATTGTAGTTGATTAATTTACTCAGTAAACAATGATATTACAAGGAATGTTGTGAATTCACATAACTAGTCAATTTTCAGAAGTTTTCAATCAGTTTCTCTGCTTGTAAGTCTAACGAAACGATACTTAAATTTGTTCGTGTGGGTTTATATAACATCTATATTCTCAAATCATTATAAGGACACATATAGTTTTTAGGTGTTCATACATTTTTTGTGGTTGGTTAGTATCTTGGGCTGGCGCACATTTGTATCAAACTCTATATTGTCTATCAATGACTGCAAACATTTAGGCTACTTCCATTCATTGTATGTATATGATAGATCAGATATTGTAAAGCATACATTTTGCTTGACGTTGGCCAAACAAAACTAGTATACCTATGAAATGTTGAAGTATTCGAACACCTAAAGGATAAATGCTTCAAAGATGAAGGTATTTCGTCTGATTACTTAGTAATGATGTACTTTCTCTTGTGTGCATAGTGATAATACTTAGTAAAGATGTTTTAAAATGGTGCTTGTTGTTTTACACTATCGAAAAATTATAGTGAACGTCAGTAGGTTTGTTAAGATAACATTATGATCCGCCTGATGGTTCACCTTCTGCTAATGTGCAGTATTTTTCCTCAGTTTGGCTAGTATTGCCCACTTAATTCATCGTTCAAATTTTATAACTTCTGTCTACGAAATAAATTCCAAGTAGTTTATGTATTTTATTCATACCCTTCTTTTAAAGTTTTGGATACAATCTCTTCGAAGTTTAACACATAATACGAAAGCGGCCAATGTGTGCCCTATGACTCAATTGCGAAAACAGTAAGTACACCATTCAACTTATTTCTGTTGGATGAAATAATCAATTTTTCAATAAAGTATTTTATTCTTTATGCTATCTCTACATAGTAACATAATAACCAAAATTTCTATCATGATGAGAAGTGTAGAATTGACTTAAGACTCAAATAGTTTGAAATTAGTCTTAACTTTGAAAAGGCATATTCTGTTCCTATTTTCTAATTGATGTATTATTACTACTTATTTTTTCAGCTTACTTTGTTTCTTTTCTATCTTGTATAGCACTAATTAAGATTCTTGTTTGAATTTTGCTCAACCTTATATGTTACCCTAGTTCCACATCACAAATTGACTTCTGATAGATGACAGCTGATAACCACAAGAAATTGGACAACTATTTCGTCCTATTAAAGGACTTTTCAACAGTGTACATTCACGGTCCTAACATGACTCGCAAACTGCACCTTCAAGCTACATGTTCACTTTTCGTTCTGTTAGTCAGGTTGTATTAATTGTATTAAAGTGAATACTCACTGTATTAGATCCATGCATGGTGGGTGTGTAATATCTTTATTTTAAAAATACGCTGTTTTCTGAAAATTTCGATAAATTCCGTCACTTTATTAAAATGTCTTCTTTTCAGTCACTTATACTGTATTCACTGGATTCATACCATGTGCTTTTTTCCTTTTTCAATAATGGGAATGCTATAATTAATGTTAGAGTATGAAGTTCCACTTTACGAATTAACCTTAATTAAACATTTATTGATCACTATGAAGCGCGAATACTTAGCACTCGATTACCCGACTAGGAGTGGAATCCGAAGCGTTCATACTTTGCATTCAACATTTAAAATCCCGATTTGGCATCCAACAGTTTGCATTTCTAACTCCAGTCAATTTGGGATAATGTGTAGCTTCATTTATTGTCACTGATGGATTTTATTTTCGTGTCAGTTATGATTTGTAGATAGGGCGCATCTAGGATCTATTAGAAACTTATGTAACCCTGCGAGTTTGGGATGTTCCTCACGCAGATTCATAATCCGAGACGTTTGCATTGAGGTATTGTTAGTTGCTGTTTTAATCACAATCTATTACCGAAAAGTAGCTGCAATGCATGAAATCCATCTATTTTACTTTATTTCCCTTTAAATATTTAACAATTTTCTTGATTTTATATCTTTCATTGCATGACTCAATTTACTCTTTCGTTCCAATATATATAATTTAGTTCCAGTTGCCTTTCCCTTTCTCTTACACATGTTTATTTCATGTTAGTCAACCTTAATATTTGTATTTCTTTCTCATCTGTTTTATGTAATACCTCAATTTTTATACATATCATATCCAGTAGCATTATCATATGCTTACTGTGATTATCATTGTAATCATGTATACAGTTTGTTCTGTCCGGAAACTGCTAAATTTTTTTCTGGGAAACTTTTGGGTTTCCGCTTTTACTTTACATCATGAAATATCTAGTGAACGTTGGTTTTGGCTCCCTGTTATTTGTTTTTTACATTTCTATATGTATTTGTAAAAAGGATATCCAGATAAAATTATCTATATTTTTCATCTCTTTCGTTCTTTATACATCTAACATTTTTCGGATTATCGGTAAACGATTATTTACACAGTGATGGATCTTTTGTTCATCCCGTTGATCATACTATATTGTATAAAAAATGTGTAGATGTGTCTGTATGAATTTTATGCGAATCAAAAAAATATAATTCGAAAGTTGTAATCGAAATTCTGTAGTAGGTTTCGAGGTTAAAATTTAAATAACGTGTTAGACATTTACATTATTGTGCTCGACAATTCTTCAGAAGCTAGAAAGATGATGAAAATACTTCAGCCAGTCAGAGTGCTTTAGAACATCCCAGAAAAAGACCTATTGTGTCTTTTTCAAAATTTTATTTGGGCAGTTTCTGTTTGTGCTACCAATTTGAATATATTTTTCGGCTTAGTGTCATATATAATCTTATGAATACTTTAACTTCAGTAACTCCGACTTACCTCCGTAATCAAGTTTCTACTATAACTTCACCTCATACTTTCTACCCGACATTAATGTTTAGATCTCCGAGAATTAGGAGCGTATGGGAGTTCGGTATCTAAGCGTCTCAGTACATTAATTATCACAATTGTGGACGACTTTTTTATTTTTTTAATATATGATGGATTCAACAGATACAGGATATAATTTCAAATGGTTCTTCTCCAACTTGAAACACTGTAAATCTATAATTCAACTCTATGTGATATCATTAATGTAGACTGTTTAGAAGTTTAGATCCTAGTTAAAACAGTTGTCTAGTGTTACCTGATTTTCAGTGTTTCTCCAGATAATCATGAAATTGACTTTATATGAATACTAAGTAACTTTCAGTTAATATGTATTATAACGTTCTGTTTTATAAAAAAATTACGTGAATAATATCAACTCATTAGATGGTGAACAATTTATACTTCATTTATTAGAATTTCAACTGATTATACTTATTTGATGTTATGTTTTATTATATATCCAGGTAATTAGTTACCTTAACATTGTAGTCAGAATACTTCATGTACAAAAACCGAATAGTTTGTATTCCCAAAGTGATAATTTCCAGTTTAATACTAAAAGATGATACTTGTTATAAACCATTAGAATCTCTATGTTATTTAGTAATTTTTAACTTTGATAGTGGGTGAATAATGCTTTTAGTTAAAAAGATGTAAAAGGAGAATGTGCTATTATTATTTTTGGTATGTTGCGAGTGATGGGGTCTATGATTCTGATTTAATTCCATTTGAAATTGATCAAGTCACTTTACTTAAATTGTAGCTAGAGACCGAGTAATTGAACTTATAATTTATAAGTGGATTACAACTGTTTTACTCATTCGATTACAAGTCGATGTTAAGTAAATTAGTAGTTATTCTTTCGTAATTGAATGTTGAGGAGATTATTAAATGTTAATTTGATGTCACGAATAAGTCTGAATTACATAACCACTGACCATCAGAAAGCACTGGGCAGTTATTTCATCTTAGTTTGGGATTTTTCAGCAGTGTGCATCCACAACCCCACCAGGAATCGAACTCAGGACGTTTCGGTTCCGCGGTGAATGTATTACCATCAGATCACCGAGCCGGCTCCCACCAGTTGATATTTCTAACTCAGTCAATTCACGATGTATTTGCGTGACCTCATCTATTACCATCGGTGGGTAACTGCTTCACACCCAACATAGTTTAACTTCACTGGTCACGTCTATTATTCTTTACCAACATCGATGCGTGAATAATTTGCTTACTATATTAAACATGGTAATTTACTATTGGTATTTAGCAATTCTTTTAGATATTTTTTCATTTTATAATTTTTATTTTAGTTGGCTACGGCTTACTTTAACTGTAAATGCTCGTAATCGAATTCCTGTTCGTATAATTATGAAAACGTTTGCCTCAGGTCGTAATGAACGGATTGTCTATCAAAGTTTAAAAGATTTGAATTTGCCTCACGGAAAGGTATGTTTTAGGGCTTTCTTTCAATTACAAAAACTAGTGTTACTGCTACAACTAATGATAGTATAGTAATTATTTCTCATTATTCCTTTTTCAACTTAGAACGACGATATTGATCCGAATGAATTTCCATTTGAAAAATTTTATGAATTATACCATAAAATATGTCCTCGTACGGATATTGAAGATTTGTTTAAATCCCTGTAAGTCCTTCGGTAATTACAATGCAATATTTAACACCTAGATATTTATAAACACATTTTCTTACTACATGTTATTATTACTTTGTGCGAAGTACATCATATAGCATACACCTCGTATCATTTTAATCAGGTCTCGTGAACTTAAAAATCTCTCATATCACTTTTCTAGTATCAACAGAAATTCGTTTACTAGTATTGTTGTTTAGCTGGTTTAACATATTTACATCCTGTGCAGATTGTCTCGATATTGTCATTTAGTTACAAATTTTAATGAAGTTGGATTATAGTCCATAGCGGAAGTCCAGGAATTGCGTTTTATATCATTTGGGACTGAATATATCAATATCTCAATGCTGATACTCACACTAAGACTGGAACATTAAGATTTTAGGCGCTAACGTATTATCCACTGAGCTACTGAGTTCGTATAGCCACTAACGTGTGCAGTATGTATGCATTTAATTACTAAAGGTTCGTATTTTTCGTTTCTAATGCCTAGAACTGCAAATGTTCAGCTTTTCTTGGCATGTGTCTTTTAAGTACAATCCATGTTAACTAAAATATCGTTTGATTAATATTAATTATATTTAAACTGTTACCATTCTACCTTTATTCTGTGGATAGTCTATAACTTCCAGGCATTACGTTATTTATAGTCTTTTTCTTAAGTTTCTATGTATTTCTTAGTAGTGTTTATCAATGATATGTGAAAGCGAATAATAAGTGTCGATTTTCCTAAGTTTAATGATCTTTTGATTAGTAGTAGCTTCTCTGCTATATATCATACCAGCTTTAATAATTTAGACAACTTCATTTATTTCATTTTTTCTCAATACTGAGTATGTACTGCCTGCATCTTGACCAATGAAAGCTTGTAACTTCCCAGTATTCAGACAATTTCTTTCTTTTCATATCGGCAGTCAACGATAACCTCTAAGTAATTTCTTTATATCTGCTCGTGCTAACATGTTCAATGTTCTATTGTACTCTGTTAAAGCTCTAGTGTACAATGAATGTTGATTTTAAAACTAACCAAATAACTATACTTAAATCTACACTGTGATTTCCTACCATCATCGACAACACCAAATAGTTAGATGATTGATTGTTGCTCTTAATCATATTAACTAGTGTACAGTAGTGGTTTATAAGCATATTGTTATCATGGTGTGGACTATTGATCGCATATTTATTGATCTATTGCTCGATTATTACATCAAATGAAATGTGATAACAATTTGTTTTCCAATGATTTTTTAAATTTTGTGTTGTGAATGTGACATTTATTCAATGATACTAATTTGTGTTGAATAACGATTAAATGGACAGTTTCATGAAACTCAGTATCCTCTTCTGCTGTCCTGTCTGGCAAAGCCGCTGATAAGGTGCAGAATCCTTTAACATCAATAAGCTCCAATCCAAGCATGTTCGGAATGCGCTTCTGTCTCTCTAAATGCAAACTGCTGCTCCAATGCTGGTCTTCGTCAACACCTGGGCTAATAATAGGGAGTGAAGTAGTTGAGCACGTCAACCAATTCACTTAATTTGGAAGTCTGATTGGCCCTCACCATGTGCCTCGCCGCGCGATGTTGGGTAGTATTAGAGCAGGATGTTAAAGAGTTAGAGGTTGCCAAACTAAAACATGACATCAATCAATGAAGTGACTGACTGCTGGTTTGAGTCGTGTCGGTAGTTGAAGAGTACCTGGATGGGGTCCTCGCGAATACCGTAACCAGTGGCTAGAAGCGCTGGGTAACATGGCCTAGAATCGGTCACCATGGCGCAAATGTATGCGCTCATTGTCCTCCCTTAAATCGTAAGCTTTAAATTATTCCATAACTTTTTGTCTTCTCTCTTTGAACTATATTCTATATGTTCACACTCATTATTATTATCATTAAAGTAACCTTTACTTCTACTGTGTAATGCTAATCTTGGTGTGGTTTAGAGGTATGGGAACTTGGACCGATGCACACATGTAGCAGGTTCTATGTTGATCATACATGAATCCACATAACTTCCGCTGTTAAGCATTTTGCTTTGGTGGTTTTCTTAATTCACTTCATTGTTGCTTTATTACGACGGAATTGTCTGATTGTCACCTTATTGTTTAATTTAGCCGTATGTGAACATTTGACCGATGTGTTTCACAGAAAATGTAGCAAATTACCAATAAACACCTAGCATTCAGTTAGAATTAAATAAAAGGGCTAACCTAATATGACTGAAGATACTGAAGTTGGTCGAATCGATCTTTGGTTACACATAATTATACAGCTTCTTAAATTCAATTATATATTTGTATTGTGTACATAAACCTTTTTACGTCTACTTCGTCCTTATTTCTATGCTGTTGATTTTTCGTCTTTTTAATTTCTTTTCTTTCTTTTCGTTTAAAGCGTGATTTCTGTAACTAACTCACATCTCTGCCTTGTCCTGCCTAAGTTAGATTGTAGATTTAAAATTTTGTTCGTTCACAAAATTCAACCTCGAGATTATCATTTCAATAACTTTAAAAGGATGACTGTTAAATGTTTTTTGTAAATTGTTGTGTATTGATAATAAGACCGTTGATGACATATAATGGTTTTTATAGTAGTCTCTGGCTTCCAATCCGATGTTAATAATTTATGATTATTACTGGAATTATGAGCATATTTAATGCATCAAAATTCCTTAACCTTTTTCATTCTTAGATCAAAAGGCAAAAATCACATACATGCAGACAAAATGATCGAGTTTCTTAATGAAGTAAGTTGGTTAATTCCTATGATGGATGCATTTTTCATTGTTATTATTTAATAAGTAATTATTACTAATGTATTTTATCTCCGTTTTAAGTAATAAATGTTTTTATTGTTTTTATTTGTTACCTATCGATAGTAAAACTTTTGATTATTTTATTCATTGAGTTATATTTGAATCCTATTGGAAACATAGTTTCTTCATAAATTGAAGATATGATTTGCTGATGAGTAACAGTTTCGTCATAATTTTCTAACTGCCTTTAACGAATTGCAACTTAATGACTATATTGCAACGTAGTCGATAAGAGTCGGTTGAGATTTAATGAACTAGACTGAGGTGATATTGGTTATTATTTTGGTGCTCAATTTATAGGAAATTTGTTTTTGTTTTTTGTATTTTCCTACATTTTTTATTAACATTTGTAGTCAACATATTTATCATGACATTGAACTTACGTACTAGTAAACACAATCCGACCGAAAAAACATTGCGCAATTTTTTCTTCGTGGAATTGTTTATACATATCATCAACATGTATCACCATCATTATGTAGTAGATTTGGAAATAGATACAACTGTTTCTAAACAAATATGTTTATATCCAGTAGAATATGTTTTTATCAAAACAGCATATCTAAACTTGTATCGTGACATTTACAAACATCCTCAATATCGAAAGTGCTATATATTCATAGATTAGATTTTTGATCGTGAAGGCCTTTTGCTGTGAATATTATTTTTAAGTTATTGGTTTTCTTTTGCCCATTGTATGATAGTTTTGATATGTTTGTGATCATCCTTGTTAATAAAGTATTTGTTGGTATGAAATATTTTTAAGCAAGTAGAAACGATGTTATTGAATGAATAGCTTATGATGTCAGAAAACAATGACATGGAAAATTACTACCTATAGTAAACCAGAACGACCAATCAAGAAAAAGGATGGCAAACTAATTACTGAGGCCTGAGAATAGCGAAACAGGTGGGTAGAGCACTTTGAAGAACTCCAGAATAGATCAGCCCCCCTTAATCCATCAGTCACTGAAGCAGCATCTATGAATCTCCCTATGAACATCGATCTACTAACAATCGAAGAAATAAAAATGATCATCTAACAAATCAAGAGTGGCAAACCAACATTACTAGACAACATACCAGCTGACGAGTTGAATTCAGACACAGAAGTAACTGCAAATGTGCTTCACGTTCTTGTCAGAAAGATTTAGGAGGAAGAACAAATGTCAATAGACTGGAAAGAAGGAAACCTCATCAAAATAACGTAGAAAGGAGATCTTAGTAGGTTCGAGAACTACAAGTCATCACTCTACTACCAACACCAACAATAGTATTCAACCGAGTGTTACTGTGCTGAATGAAACATTCAGTAGACACCCAGCTCCCAGATTAACAGACTGGATTCCGTAAGGATCGATTGTGTGCCGACCAAATCTCTACACCACGAATCACTGTTAAACAATAAATTGAATAGAACGCACCATCTTACATCACTTTTCTTGACTATGAGAAATCGTTTGACAGCATGGACAGGAGAACGTTATAGAGTCTTCTTCAACACTACAGTGTACCCGAGAAGATTGTCAACATCACTAGTAATTCTTACGACACTACACTTCAAACTCGTTAATGGAGGTCACCTTACAGATCCATTCGAAGTTAAGACCGGTATCAGACAATGCTGCTTACTATCACCCTTTCTCTTTCTGCTAGCGGTTGACTGGATAATGAAAACTGCAACGTATCAAGGCTAGCACGGAATACAGTGGACAACATGGATGCAACTAGGCGACTTGGACTTTGCAGATGACCTAGCTCTTTTATCCCATACACAGCAGCAAATGCTGGTGCAGATGGACAATGTAGCAACAGCCTTGACAACAGTTGGACTCAACAAAGGGAATGCATGATTCTTCGATACAAAACAACGAGCACTAACTTGATTACACATAATGGAGAAGCTTCTCCTACTTTCTTGTCAATCAGTAATCAGATAAAATAGTTGTCTATTGTTTTCTGCGTTACACGTCCATAAACAATGTGGCGTCTTTCCCCTTTCTTATGTATTATTGACGATACATTATGTTTTATTTTTCTATAGACTCAACGTGATCCTCGTCTGAATGAAATTCTCTACCCATTTGCTAACAAGCAAACTATTAAGTACATTCAAGAAAATTATGAAACCCAAGAAGAATTTAAGAATACTGGTAAGTATGAGAGAAAATAATATTCATTTTATGCCATATCTCTATTTTTATATAATTTATCTTCATAAACAGCATAACGATATAATTGCGCATTTAATGAGATTATCAAACTAACACATCGGCAAAGTAAAATGAAAATTAGGATGAAGTATAGAAAGCAGGTCGCTCAGAGACATTATATTAATCGTGCTATGAAAATAACTAGTGGAATGGTAAAATAACTCTGTACATGTGATTTAAAGAATAATAAGGGAGTGAACATATGTTTTTTTACCTCTTCAATAAACAGAAGTTATCTTATTGAGGCCAATACGCAAGTCTACGTTTAAGTAGCACAGTCAATAGTCTTATGAATTAATCGTATATCATTCATGGATCTATCGTAGTCATTTTACAAACTGGTTGTATGATAGGCAGTGCAGCCTCATCAGTTAATTTACCATTCAACATCTTACATCCTGAAATTTCTGTACAAGCTGCTGTTCACTAACGACAGTATAGTATGAACAGAAATATACGGTTTATACATGAATTACAAATTCAGGTGGGCTCATGTGTTCGTTTGAAAAATACATATTTTTGTGAACTAAAATAAATAATTATATTTCGTATATGAGACAGGAAATTTTGAACACAGCTTTCATGCTAGTTACCACTCACCTAAATATTATATCTGCAATTTTAGGAAAACCCATTTTATCAGTCTTAGAGGGGTAAGTATCTATCGCATAGTAGTAACTCCTCAGACTGTGTTGTTAGATGATACAGGCTCGAATCCCATATGAATCACCAAATCTTTTATGATTGTAGGTTCTCTTGGTCGACTAGAACCGACTTACAGAACTTAGGTTTAACAGGGTTTTCGGTCGACAATCTTCATTTGCCTAACTTCAATAACTATTTATACAGCGCATAATTACTTGATAATTCTATAGCTATATAATATTTTCGTACTATATATTACTATATTATCAATTAGAATCGAGGTTTTCTCGTACTGTTATTATCAAACTTGCTTTTTAACTGATATATATGTAAACAGCTAGATGCAATAATTAAACTGAACGTAGACATCACTAATTATGCAAAGTCTTAACACATCATTCCATACATGTAAATTATGATTGTTTCTTTCAAGATATTTCAGAATATGTTTAGTTCTGTCTACAGACTGATCATATAAGTGAAATTGCCGAAAACTAAATAATTACGTTATCACTAATTATTTTCCCTAGCTTTTATTAAGTATTACAAACACAATTGACGCAAACTCATTCTTTTCTTGTATGATGGCTTAAAAAAGTCATTTATTCTTCCATAATCTGTTATTTGATTAGCTGATTTATCATTATTTTGTTATTCATTCATTCTATCTATTTGACTTTTATACCCTTCTTTTTCAGATGAAATATCAATAGAATGCTTTTATCGTTATTTAATGTCTGATGATAATGCTTGTGTATTTTTGGATAAGTTAGACATATATCAAGATATGGACCAACCACTTAGTCATTATTATATTAATTCGTCGCATAATACTTATTTAATAGGCCGACAATTTGGTGGAAAATCATCTGTTGAAATCTATCGACAAGTATTGCTAGCTGGTTGTCGGTAAGAGTTTTTGTTTTTAATTATGATTGTTTGTTGAAATTAGCACATTCATTTTGTATTAATGTATGGCGCTATTTTGTAAACTTCTTCATGAATAGGTTACACAGACTTTTAGTAGGTAAGGACGTGCTCGTTTACTCAGTGCTTTAACTGCACGTTTCGTATACGAGCATATTGATATTACTCCGACTCCCCTGACGAATATCGCTGAGGTTGGATTAGAATCCGTAACTAAATAAATAAATATCAGGTGTTTTATAGAGTTAAAACTCCACTTCATAGGATGTACTCGTAGAGTAGAACAATAATAGTTCGATTTGTGCTCGACATTTTGTTAGAAGTTAAATTTACCAACACAATCAATAAAGTATTGGGATAAACGAAATTTAAAATCAGTTATTCGAGAACACTTGCAACTCGCTTCAGTTTTTTCCTTAATATTCTTTTCACTAGCATTTTCTGGTAGTATTTGGAAATCGATAGAAACTGCAAAGCATCATTTAGTATTATATTTCTCATTATTGTGTTTTATCAACTTATACGGAGAAATTTACATAATAAACCCTAATGAAGTTGCCTTTCGTTTACTGATCTTGTTGTTTTTGTGCATTTACTAAAATGTACGTACATATTACCTCGAATTACACAACAAACTTTTGTCAGTTTACATATATTAATTCTTTTGTCTTTTATACAATCTTAAATCTAACTTTTCAGGATAAATTTGTTTTACTAGGGGTTTAAAAGTTTTTTTTTCTACTGTTCCTCTTGATTGTCTCTACTCATATGTATACTTTCGAAGAAGAAAGAATATTGAATGCTGTTGTTGTGAAACAATACCGTCGTTCTTTTTCATTTTTGAAAATGCGCGATTTTAAGTTTTATCAGTGACGTCTGTTTGTTAAATGAACTCAGAATGTATGATTCTCTTTAGTAAGCAAATGCTATTATTAAGCAGTCTATCAGTTATTCACTTTTAAACCAGCGCACTGCTCCCTTAGTCATACTATAGTTTTAGGTATTGCTTGACTTTATTTTCATTATTGAATTAATTGTATTGTCTTATAGGTAATACAGTCTCACTATTTTGTCTGAATATTTTATTTACACAAAAGTAATGTTTATCTAAGACATACAAAGTTATTTCAATGGCTCAATGGTTTCAATCGTTCTTTACTATATTATGGCTTAACATGTAGCGACATGTAGAATAACTTCGAAAATTCAGATGCAAATTATGTAGTTCCAACTCATAGTAGTCGCATACTTTCTATGTCATCCCTTTATGTTTTTTGACACAATTGATACTCAATTTCTAAAAATTCCTGTGTATTAACGTTAAAGACGTTGATTAATTACGCTTGGGTTTCTTATTGTAGGTATTCTCCCTATCCGTTCTCTGATTTAAGTCTTAATTCTTATTCACCGTTAGGTAAAGTTTCGATACAGATATGATAGCATTCTGCGTTGTTCAACTGAATTTATTTATTCCAAAATTACAATTTTCTCAAAGAAGGTAGCTAACGTCTTTTGAGTATTTGTACGTTTCTATTTTAGAAACCTGTCAGACTCACGGGTTGCTTCATTTACAACAGTGTTCATGTTGTTCATGACTTGAATTAGGTAGAACAGCCTTCGATATTCGTTGGATGCATTTTACAGCTTTGGAAATCCCCCATTTTGACCATTAACTTCCTCAGTCTTAATGTAAGCCTTTTGATATTTCCTACATAAGCATTTTAAAAATAGTTACTCTCCTAGTGCCCTGTAAAAGAGCTACTAGCGTTAGCAAGTCATAGGAAACTGACAGTTACTTTGTATTCTTCGAATTTCCCGTTTATAGAAGTAATTCCTTTTTTTCTAGCATCAAGAACTACTATAATCTTCCTATCCTATATTTTTTCATTTCTTTCTTACAACATTCTTTGTAACAAAAGTTAGTTGATTATTTAAAAATAACCTTTGACTTTAACCAATATTAAGTAAATTTGAGGAGCATGGAATAAAATAACTGTTATAGGTTATGAAGCATGGAATCGATGATTAAAGTTCAAGTAAACGACGAAAATTATTGGGATTCTCTGAAGCAGTTGCTATTGAGCGACTTTAATTAACCTTACTTATTCAAAATGACTTCATTATCAAAGTTACTTTAAAGTGGCGACATCATTTAACGATCTAGTTACGCGACAGTCTTTTTCCTTCCTATGATTTTAATAATTTCGGAAATTTTTTTTACCTGAACTTTAATCTACGATCCCACTTTCCTTAAATATTTGATAACCTATAACATTTATTTTGTTCCATGCTCCTCAAATCTCTTCTTTAGGATATTCTCATGTTTCAACTACAAATAAGAAATTGTTTAAACAAATTCATTATTCTACATTTATATCAACATTAACAATTTCAACACTCTCCTAATAAGAACTATGTATACTGTTCATTTTTGTTTCTTCTAATGATCAATGTGATTGTTTCCAAATTGTACAACAATCGAAGAGAATTTATCAAATAGATGAATTCATCTTATCCTAATGCTAACGTTATTTTTCCTTTATTCAAAGTTCAAAGTGCAAGACATATTAAATTTCTGTTTCAGTAAATTCTTATTATTAAGGAAAATGATGCAAGTGTAGTACTTTTTACTTGATCGTCCAAAAAAGACACTCTATATTAATTTTTAGTCATGAAGGGGTGTTGAAACTTATGATTATGCACAAAACGATACATATTCATATATGCACGGTTATTCTAGCTGGATATTGATATATGTAAAAATCTTTTTCCTGGAGCATTAGTAAGGAATGATGTGAACTAAAGGTATTTGGTATATGTAGTAATCCGGTTGTAATTGTGACTGGCGCAGGTCGAAAACATTTTAGAGCCTGCCGGCCATACCAAATCGTGACATCATTTCACAAAGTCATTGACTCAATCTAATCTATGTTGGTAGTTTGTTACGCCGGGCGTTTAAAGAAAAGTAATGAACTTCCAGAACTGTATTTTGGAGGACGATTTTAATTTTTTTGGTCATGAGTAATGTAAACATTTGATTTATACGATTGTTATGTTCCTCCTACTCTACCCTCCCGTTCAGTGTATTTACTCTTAGTATATTGTTTATTACTATGAACTACAGTTGTTTAGTTATGTACAAGTTGTCCCCATTCACTGTCACATTTTCCTTTGTTCTGTATGAATGTTAGATTTTTGATTGGTTTACTGTGTGGTCGGATTTTATGCATATGTAAAGGCATGGTTGAAATACAATGCGTTGTTTCTCTGTTCCTGATTCTGGTTCTTCTGTTATCGGCCTGGGGGGGGTGGGTAAGTGGGCTTAGGTCAGTCACTAATTATCAGCTAGGCACACCTCATTGGCGTTCGCTACAACCAACCAACCAACTTCCTTTCTCACGTCATAACATAGATGTAGACTACTAGTTTTAAGTCAATGAGGTT
This sequence comes from Schistosoma mekongi, assembly GCA_034768735.1. Classification (NCBI taxonomy): domain Eukaryota; kingdom Metazoa; phylum Platyhelminthes; class Trematoda; order Strigeidida; family Schistosomatidae; genus Schistosoma; species Schistosoma mekongi. The sequence continues at coordinate 10,817,681 of CM068309.1, read as the reverse complement.
ATAATGGAGATATTGGAGAACATTCCTAGATCTTGAGTTTTAAAGCCACTTCATACTTTTCATTTTATGGGTTTTATTTTCAATTATATTCTGCATATATAGTTTTTACTACCACCCATATTTCTACTATTTTGCGATTCCTGTTGATAATTTTATCCCCTTATGCTAACATTTTATGGCAACTTGGACACACACTTATTCACGCTACGTTCTACGTTTCTTATGACTGACTAGAGTTTTAAAGCTTTATTGACGTTGTGTGGAATGAGTTGGTTGCCCTATACCGAGTAGTAATAGGAAATCCTTTCTTTTGGTCTTAGAAATAGGTAATCATTTAACTGGTTTATAACTACTTGCATGTATTTGAGTTGTTGTAGAATATTATAATAATATTTGGTTTCACTTTTTATACTTACTAGTCGGTTCTCAAAGAGACGATACATTTTAACGATACTATTAATGACTACATTTTAAGCTTTCATTGCTAAAGTTTTTGAATTTTGTCCAGGTATTATAAGTAACAGATATTTGCTGTATATTGTATAGCCTACTTAACGTCTCTCACTTCACCTTGAAGTGCTATAATTAGAAGAAATACCTAATTAGTCTGTAATTGTTCAATGAGTTTGTTTGTTTGCCACATTTTATTTAATTTATTTGTTGTGTTTTCTGAAGATGTATTGAACTGGATTGTTGGGATGGTCGAGGCGAAGATCAAGAGCCAATAATCACACATGGTAAAGCAATGTGCTCTGATATATTATTTAAGGTAAGTTTCAGTTCAGTTAATTATTGCATTTCGTTGATCGGTATGCTTCTATTTTCTTTCCTTTCACTCTTCTCTAATAGATCTTTACTTACCTTCTATTGTTTTTATTTCTTCTCATAGAGTAAGTGTACTTTTCTTAGTTGTTGCTAAACCATGTTTTTTCTGTTGCATCATTTTTATATTAGCCTTTATTTACAGGAATTTACACATTTTGAAATAGAAAATTATTCTGTTTACGACTATTTTGACCTACATTCACTTTGGAAATTGTTGTTTATGAACTTTTCTTGTTGGTAGCTTTATGAAGATAATTTGCGTGACCTATTTTTTTTCTGTTTTTCTTTAATAATTATGTCTTTTCTAAAGCTTACTGTTATATATACGATTTTACCAGATCAGTATAAATGAATAAGTGAAAGAGAACCCATAGGTTTAATTGATGTTTTGGACAACACTTTAGTTTATACTGATAAATCATTTTTGTCTAGCGTTTGATGCTGACCTAGTTTTACCAAGCATTTTTTGATTTGGTCACTAGCCTAAGTAACGTGACATCATTTTACTACTTTCTAATGTTAGAGGTAGTGGGTAGAAAACCCTTCTTGACCGTGGTTTCGTGCTAATCAGTATCCGAAAAGTCCCTGTAATCGTTTGGGGACTTATATTCTTCTTAGGATTCGGATCTGTATCACATAATTTCATATTCTGAGACGAATGGTCCTAATGTCTCTAGGGTAGTGAAACCTACATCCTTAGTTTTTTACCAATTACCTCCAACTATTTAATATGAGAATTTAGTTTACACGCACTGATTACTGATTATTAAACAATATCATTTTTATCGATTGCTTAGTGACTCAGATCTAACATTTCTGATTTCTATTTGGTGACGAAAGTTATAGTTCCGTGACCAGCATCAGTTACAAGCTAGCAGAGCCAGCTGTGCTGATATTAGTAATTACTTTCTGACATAATTCATCTATTTCTGAGAGCGAATCCTGATGCTTGAAATCATTTGTCGCTTGTAAAACATTTTCATTTTGTTGGTAGTATTCCGCTACCAAGAAAATTTCTAGTCTTGCCATACGTCTCAACACAGCCATTACTCATTTGTATAACATACTTATTTTGAATAGTTTTCATTTTCAATACTGTTTGGTTCAACAATATTCGTAAATATTTGCTAGTGTTAATTCACTATTTGTTTGCCAAACTAAAGGAGGATATAATTATTATGTGGATTGCCTTGAAGGTACTTTATAAAGTAATTGTCGTATGGTAGATTTAACCGCAACTGCTTTCTTGTAATTAATATTGGGCTTTGATAATCTTTGCAGTTTTTTATTGTCTACAGTTTTCCTTTTCACGCTAAATGATCTTTTGTGACCAAAATTCATTGGTGCATTGTTATCTTTTTTTACACAATCATTTAGAGGTGTTTTGTTCTCTAAGCTGTATGGTGTATTTATAAATATCTCATCACTTCTCTCTCTCTCTCGACAATATCGTTACTAAGCTGTTAGAATTTCTCAACTTTGACCAACAACATGTTCTGTTGATCTGAAATATAATTGGCTGTTGTTTAGGTGGACAATTCTAGCTTCACCATCAAATCATCTTGCATACATAACATATCCGGAATTCTTCGCCTATCAAACAAATATTTTATAATGACCATTAGTTACTTATTATCACTCTGTTTAACAAATTTAGAAAAACATAAACATCCATGTGTCATTATATATATATATATATATATATATATATATAACAGAAACGCTGCTATCTGGCACATCTTTGTTTCATCCCCCCCTCGAGGAAATGATTTAACTTCTTTGATGTTAGCCCAATATCATTTCATGCTTAGTTTCTTTTCTGTTCGCATGTTTTTCTCATTTTAGTCAATTTGGAAACATTACTCTTTTTCTATTGATTTTTTATTGGTTAATAAAACTATTGATTAGTAATGCCCTGGAAAAGTCATTTACCCGTAAAAATAGTAGGATATTCTGTATTAGAGTGGTATCAATGATGATGAAGAACATCCGTAGCCCAGATGAGTGATTATGAAGATGCTGGTTCCTTTGAGCTGATGGGTTTAACTTCCAAGCTTACCTTGTCGTTCTGGACAACATCTTCAGCGCTTACTTCACAAGTGCTTAGTCATTATTTTCTGGTGACCTTATATCTGTATGGTTGTCTTCAAGTTTCTGTTTGTTCCTGTTAAGCTAAGGCACCGGGGATGCTTGAGAAACCGAATTTGTTCTTCGCTCCTAAATCATCACTCATGATATAAGGATTAAATAATGAAATCAGATAAAGAATTAACTAAATTATTCAAATAAAAGACCACTACACACTAGCAACAAAATGCTCTAAAAAAGATTGCAGACTAGGAAAAACATTGTTATTGTTTCAGACAATAAATGATGCACAACCATAATTATGGACAAAGATTACATCAAAAAGCTGAGGACCTACTGGAAAACAGCAGTGCATACCATTCTTAATCCTATTAAGCCATTAGACAATCGAAACAATAGGACTTTGAGCAAGCGCATCGAAGATTACATTACTAAACCGAACTAGCGATGAATGTGGTTCAGTGGACCAGTTCTCCTTCGTTTTTACGGAAGACCAAAGCTGCATAGACCAAGTACTACCTCAGTACCAGAGACTTAAACTTACGGTTTGTTTACAGAACTCAGCAGAATACAAAATCAACTAACTGGAAATTATAGGCATTCTATCAATTCTTCAAACCTAATTCCTGAATAAAATCAAAGACAACGACAAAAAAAGTCATGTTTTGCGAATTCACTGCATTATTCACTTCAGTAACAACAAATCTATCTAAAGACAATAATTGATAAGCTAAATGACAATAAACTACTCTCCAAACGTGTAAAAATGCAGTTTCCGAGTCTGACAAACCTACATATCTGTCTTACAATGTGTTTTCAATTTTGTGGTCAAATATGCGAACAGAGTAAGCGAACTTTAATGGGGTTACTTATACTAGAACTCGTCGCTGATGTAATAATGCAATGACTCGAAGCAATAACTCTAATAAAGATCAAACCAGAGTTTTAGGTGCGTTTTATGGATCGTATACTTATTGTTCGCAAAACAGTTGAACTCATGAACACTCATAAGTTATTCTACAGCATCTTTAATAACGTCAAATGTACGACGAATTAGAAAATCAAGTCCCATTTTTTGAATTTTTCAATCAGAGGTACAAATATGGTAACGTTAAAGGCACAAATATGCAGGAAAAGGAGCTACACAAATCAAATCTCAATTTACATCAACAACCCAGTAGTGGACTAAATAAGTTACATACATACACCATCTAGAGAATTAATTGTATCAACTATTAGAATTACTGTATTGGACGACCTGGATGTTCGTTCCATCTGCACATATATGAATATGAGTTAAAATTAATAAGTCACGATGTGGTGTCCGTATTTTAATTCATACAAGCAACTATGAACACCAGTTTGGTTAGGGTGGTACTTAAATTTTGGACCAAGAAAATTCCAAGAGTTCCAGGGAATTTCTAGTAGCATGGCTTTCAGGGAATTTGTAATCAACAGATATTTCCACATGGACTCATTCTGTAAACTAACGCAGATGAGGTAAAATGAGTAAAATCAATAGGAACAATACGAAGACAATCTTTCAGATATAACGTCACCAAAGCATACTGACTAAATATTTGTGGAATAGACAAAATATTATCTATATTTGAAGTAAGCACTGAAGATGTTCAGTACAACCAACCATTCAAAGAACCTATCACCAAAATTGATGCACAAAATAATGGGATTTAATAAATAATTGTACATTCGCATTTATTTAGTTCAGTTAATGGTCTACTACTGAAAGTTCTTACCGAGAAGTTTACCTATTTCTTTTATTTTGTATTTTTACAAAATAACATGTCACAGGTCAATATGAATTCTAATTTCCATAATTCTTTTATTTCACCAGTTTTCATGTTGTTGCAGTCACTTTTTACTCTAGGCTTCATATAATACCACCCTTTGAGCTTATTTTATTTAGTGTTGATGGCATTTTTATGATAGGTGTGGCTAACAGTATGATGTATATTCACCATTTTAGTGATAATCAACTCTCACATGCTATATATGCTAATTATGCATCTGGGTTAACTTGATCTGTTTACCGTTCATCATCAGAGGAAATTAGACGAAAGTGAACTTATAGCAGTTTTAATTTAAGGTCAATCTATGCACACACAGTATGTCTAAAATATAATAGAATCGATAAATTTGACCCTTGGTAAAATAATTATTTAAGAATTAACCATGTATTTTAATAGGAATACGTATACAGTATACAAATTATTTTTGTCATGAAATTATTTATCAACTATAGGATAATTAAACGCCAGATGTTACTAATGTGTTGTCTAGTCCTGTCTGTATCCTTAAAAGATTACCTCCGTATAGTGTCAATTCACAAATGAAATTGAAATTGGATTGTGTCTGGTAAGTGGAATATATGATGCACGCCCCGTCCTATTTGTGCTCGGTGGCCGAATGTAGGCTGATGTCTGTAACGGGATTCGAACCCAATTCATTTCAGTCAAACATCATTGAGTTATCCACTGGGCTACAGGTTAGGGAACGTTCCTTGGGTAACATTTATCATGCTTAGGTATTAACGCTGTATAGAGTCAGTGCACTCAGTATGTACATGTGGCAACATGAACATATCCATGTCTGTCCTTTATAGTATCAACGTGTAATTACTAGCAAATTCAACTGTCTGGTTCTATTTTGAGGTTTTTCACTAAAGCGCACTCCATATCTACTTAGGATCCTGTTGTATCCTTTTCATGTGTATATTATCCTTTCAAATTTATTTCTTATGCTGAAATATTTTTTTGTCAGTGAACTGTATCATCTCTAACCTATTTTCAACATCTTAATACCTAGTGTTTAATTATATTTTATGGAAATGTAAATTGTTAGACGAATTGTGAAATTGTGTTCAATTAATTACTTTGAAACCTACTCTATTATTTACACCTTCCTTCTGATAAAGTGTGTTGTCAATCACTTACTCTTTACATTTTCCCCTCTTTCAGACAATTAGGATTTTTGCATGTATATGCAAATCTTCGTCACCTATTCCATTTTGACCCAATATACACAAATTTGAATTCATCTAATATCGTTATATTTATTTTGCTTCTGTCACTCTTGATCACTTTTTCCACATAAATGTTTGGATTGTAGTATTTTTAATAATTATTAAAAAGCAAAAAACTGTGTTACCTCGTGTGACAATCAGTATCATAATGACTAGCTATACAATCAGAACAGTCAACGGTTCTTAAAACTAAAAGTTTATCCTCATTAACCAGGTCTTTTTCATTAATATTAATTTAAACTGCGATGTTAAATGATGCGCTCTGGTTGTATGGACATTAATGATTTCCTTCAGAATTGTTAGTACACTAGATACATTAATCCACAATATCAAATCCTTTACTTTATTGACCTAATTGATACCCTTAAGGCTACACAATGTAATTTACCTGCCTGAGATAGCGCATAATGAAACAAAATGCAAATTAGTTTCTTTTATCTTTGTATCTTTGTATGTCGATCTGATATTTTATTGACTGTTATTTCGTTTCTACAGGATGTGATTTATGCTATTAGAGATACAGCATTTGTAGCAAGCGATTGTCCCGTAATAATGTCTTTTGAGAACCATTGCAGGTAAGCTCTTTTGAATAGAATATTTCTAATTTATTCAAAATACTATACAGTTTTTGTAAATTGTTTTTGCACCTCACTTATGATGGTAAAACACACAGATGACTTGTAATCTTTATATCATTGGAGTTGTCAACTCCGAAGTAGGGTGCTCAAGATAAAAAGATAATAAGTAACTGTTCGTGTGTTTCATAGCTGAATTGAACCAGACACTTTAAGGTATTTAATTAAGTTGACGATAAGATTGACAGCGACGACAGGAGCAAGTAATGCATATAGTCAGGAGTTCCATTTTATGAGAGCAATTGAATATACTTCAGAGAATGCTGACACATCACTAGGACAGTGTCCATATAAAAATGATTTATAATTCTGTCTATATACCACCACTAAAGATCATCTATTCATTTTTTTAAAAATTAGAACGAAATATTTAAATACGACCAGTGTTTACTAAATGTTAGGTGTTCATTGACCTACGTTTCTCTTACGTAACACCATATTTTTAACCTATGTATCTCTTTCTTTTTATTATGTACACACTACATCCTCTAGCTATTGAAACATCAGAAATCACTTTTAATCATCGAGTTCACTACTATTTTGTAGATCGAAAGTTTGTTGATTTAGTTAGTTTCACAATGTTGCTGTTCATTGGTTGATCTCTGAGTAGTGATCAGTGTCATCTTTGTCAAGTACTTTACAGCTCTGGTCGAATTCTATTGACCAAGTAGCCATGTGGCCACTTGTTTATATAACTCGATATCACTAACAGTATTTTGAGATAGGTGGTTTGGGGTAGTCGGTGGGAAACTTTCTATCTGAACTCGTCTGAAATTCCAAACGAACTGATGCTTCCTAGAAAATTCAATCTCAGTTTACTTAGTTTCACATTCCGTGACAGTTACCATTAAAAAACAAGCATGACATTGATTAATTCTTCGTCAATCACGGCCCAGATAGCTCAGTGGTAACCGTTGTAGACTATGGAACCTGTAGCCTATGATCAAATCCACCAGAGAGCGTTAGGTTATGCCATTCCGACTATATTTGGAAGTCACTCTTATCGAAGCGGAACTATTGCTTTCTATCCCTGTCTAGTATTCTACGATACGACAATTTCACCGACTTGTTTCCAAATCAGACCAAGAATCGAGGAAGTAGCAATATATATTGAAAAATAAGGACTGTAGAGTGCAAAATAAATAAATATGCCTGTGCTTCTATAAAATCCACATAAGGATATTTTGTCACCTTCTTGATTCTTCGTTGGCGCCGATCGTCTGAATATGGACCAATCATTTACAGCTTGTTTTGAGCGTACTTTAATAAGGATTGTATCGTACTAGCAGATCGGTATCAAATAGCATAGAGACTGCGTCCAGAGTTCGCTACTGAATAAACCATAAACCACCTTTCATCACTTCTGTCTCATTGAAATAACTGATGGGAATGAAGTGAGGGAGTGAGTGGGGTCATAACAATTTTTAAATTTATTCATAAGTATGATTGTTAATTATCTTTTTTTGCAAATATTCAGCGCCGTAATCTGAATGTTATTCTTAGTCTTACATTTTTATGTCGCCATTTGATTTTCTTCCCTTCCAAATCTCGTAAAACAACTAATTCTAGTAATTCTATATTGTTTAAACTTCATTACATTTCAAACCCCCCATTATACACCAAGATTTTGATAATAATTTTCACTTGTGACTTAATAATTGTCAATTGGTTACGTGTAAAACTCACTCATTCTCAGTAGTATGTTTTATCATGGCTAACCTATTACTTGTTGATTGATCACTGAGTAGCGCCCAGTAGGATATTTGTCTAGTCTATAAACAAAATAAATAAAAGGGAAGCTGTGTGTAGTAGTTGTACAAAGTGATTAAGAAACTACATTTCAGGATCTCACACGATCTCTCAAGTGCTTGAGAATTTTCGTATACAATGTAGGTGTGACTCTTTATCTTTTAGGAGTAAATTCATCTTAGAGAACACTATGAATGTCAAAATATCTATCGCTAGGACGTCGCGCTTTTATTGAATACATCGTAAACTATACTATTGAGCGTTTCTGGGCATGATGTCGTACGATTTACGAGGATTTAAGCTCTCTTACTTCAGAAAAGGGTCTCCCGATTACTGCTCTTATTGCCATCCCATAAACTGCTTAAGAAGGACGAGTTAAAGATTCTTTACAATTATTAATTGCTTACTGATGATATTTTGAGTATTCTATGTGTTTGTGACATTTCCAATCGAATTTCTTTTGTTTTATATATTTGAGAATCCTAGGAAGCAAAAAAATGTTGTGTAATAGCATACCTTATATCACATATATTTGTAATTTACAAGAATGGAAATATATTACCGATTAGTTAACTCATTTAATTTCATCCTTATTAATACATTTATATGTCATCAGTGTATCCTAATTACAGCATTTCCTTTGTAAAAGCGGCAATGTATTTATTAAAATTAATGTGGAGCACAAACTATGAATTGATATTATTTATTGATAAGAAAAGTCAAGACGAAAATATGCTTTTAGATTTTTTTCTGTCCTACTTCTACGCCAGTCAACATTGTGCAACGAGGTAAGCAGTGATCGCACATACGTAATATATGTCCCAACCAACTCAGTAGATGAAGATTCGCAAACTTCTCAACTGATTTTCTATTTTTCCTTAGTACTAAGTGTCTAAGGTGAGTATTACTTACCCGGCTACTTCATGATATACAGGCAATGATTGGAAGACATCTACGATCAAATATCTGAAGCCTACATATATATCTTTTATTTGCATGGTCTATATTTTTCATCCATAGGTTAAAACACTCGACCTTTTATTGAAGGATGAATATCTTGCTTATGGCACATTCGACATAAGTTGGTAAAATCCAGACAAACTTTCTAAATCCTTGCCGAGGTTTTATTAAACACTGACCCACCAGGGCTGATGGAACTTCCGAGATAAGTGAAGTTGTCAACGTACGTAACTACTTCACTCTCTATGACTAAGTTAGGTGATGATGTACATTCATCTTGTTGTAACATTGTTCATTTAGAGTGAGAGAAATTCATCTGGAATATACTTGCATTGTTATTCAAGTTGTATGTAGGCTGCATACGTCTTCAATGAGTCACTGGTGAGTGGGAATGCTTGGGTTTTTGTACCATCTCAGTAATAAAATGTCCATCAACCTGTTTAACTAATATGGAGTTGTTTTATGAATATGTTAAGTTGGGTGTTTGAATTATTATTATTATTATTCGAATTTCGGAACGTCTACTTGTGTGAATTTAGGCCGCTGAGTGGATGAGATCGGGCTATAAGATGATTCGTATCCTTGGTTGTAGATTTCATGTTATATGTATATATACTATTCGGAAAGGTGACTGTATATGCATTTGCAGTTTTCCAAACTTTAAGCATCATATTTTCACATTTTTTTACTCTTGGACTCTATTATCTTGAGTTGCATTCCTTGCATTTGATAATCACCATAATTTGTCACTTTATTTTAATTCCCTTTATTTTAGTTTTATTCATAACTTCTTTTGATGTACTGACATATGATAACGTAGGTCTGTCTACTTTTTTGTCACATTCTATGGGGATTACATGGTATATGTTTAATTAGGCGAAAATTGTACTGAATATGCACGAATTTGTATTCAGTGTATAGATTCGTCCTTTTTATACCTTTTATTACACATTGTTTGTTTTTCACTTCATAATTTTGTTAAATCTTTTTTAGTAAACAGCAACAATATAAACTCGCAAAGTACTGTGAGGAGATTCTTGGAGATATGTTGCTTACTAAACCTTTAGATAATTATCCGGTAAGTGCTTTTTTATTGTTTCTGAAGTTGTCTCTTGGTACTTGAATACTTTATGTAATTAGATAGTGTCAAACTATTTTTCTCAAATTACAGATTGATGTAATACGAAATCCTTATCGAAGTCCAATAGTAATAGGGAATTACGAATTTGTATTCTTATTGCTACTGGTGTTCTATCAGGCATTTGGTTCTTAACCTCACTCAGTGGAATCTCACTGCAACTCAGATATCCTGTAGACCTAATCCATCATTTGTCTTTAAGTGTGTATATTATTGGATCTAATTAGACTTTAAGCCTCCTTGCATCCACTTGCAGAGAGTAGATTTCGTCAACGCTGAATAGGCAACGTTTATGTAATTATTATTCATCAATGTAACTGATTGTTTTTGAAATAAAATTACTTAACCTTGATTTTAAAAGTCATAAATATTTGCGTCATATTAAAAGGTATTTCTCACTATTTAAATGACTGTTAATTCAACGAACTTGACTATATATACGAAACCCTTTTGTTGTATCTCTCGTACCACTAAATTCTTATCCTTCATCTTTTTTACTGTGTTTTCATTGCCTTGATTAGTGAGTTAGTTTTCCTTTTGTACAAGCTCATAAAAAACAACACTAATGATTAGTGCAAGTTCTTGGTTCGTAACGTAATTATCCATGTGAAATATAAATTTAGAATACATAACAGTTTATCGATCTCAACAAACATATAGCTTACATGTTTTTAATATTATAAACGGAGTAATTATTGTGTATTAATTGGTATGTTCGCTCAAATCGTAAAATAGTGTGATGATCTTTATTTATCCATTAACACTGACCATCAAAACACAGCTGTTGAATATCCGGACCCGATTGATCTGCCCAAATTATTTCTCTCCCAAGCAGCCCCAATCAAAATATATAAAGTTCTGAAAACTAGAATCCTACTATTATACTGTGCGTAACTCGTATACTTACACAAATAAACCCCAATCACATGATAAATAGGAAATAACAATCAGTACAATGAATCGAAATTGAGTAATAAATAAAAAATTAATTAATTGTAATTTATAAACGATTGAGAATGAATTAACTAGCTCCTAGAAGTAATTCATGGGGCTCTGGTATGGAAACGTGATCAGTGGAGTTCACCCATGTCGAGTGTGAGGCATTTACCCACCGATGGCAACGGATGAGGTCGCACAAATATATCGCTGCTTGATCTTGAAGTATCAACCATTGGATGCCGACCAGTTCATTAGTCTAACAGGTAAGCACTTGTCTCGAAACCTGAAGGTCCTGGGTTCAACTCGCTGTTTGGATTGTGAGTGCCTACTACTGAAGAGTCCCATGTTAGGACGAAACGGCTATCCAGTTCTTCTTGATTTTCAGTGGTTGTCTAATTCAGACCAATTCGGGATGTAAAAATGCAAAGACAGTAAATGCTTTGATAAAAAGCTTACAGTCGGAAAATGTGTAATATAAAAGTATGTGATTCACCAGAACATAGTTCTGAAGCTCTCTCTTTCTTATTCATTCACCCTTTATTACAGTAACATTTATATTTAATTGACTATAAAAGATGTTGCAATAAGTAAAGCCATAACAATGTTCATTGTTGGTACTGATTAGAAACACTGAAGGTAAGGAAGAAGCCAACAGAATCTTTTTGTTCCAGTTGATTTGTGATTAGTATTTTAGTGTATACTTCGTTGAGTTTTTTCTCTTAACTCTGTATATATTTATTTGAACTTATATTTTATATTTCATTGTAATTACATTTCTAAACACTAATTAGCTAGAACCGGGTGTTCCACTACCTCCTCCTGAAAAACTTAAAAGAAAAATTCTTATTAAAAATAAACGCTTAAAACCAGAAGCTGAAAAGCGTAAGTGTTTTAATTTAAACACTAATTTATACTTACTAATGATGCTGTTTATTGTCATATTTCTCGTTTTGATGAGTTATATAAATTAGTAATATAATATTTAATTTTAATAGCATACATATTCTCTTATGATTATTACTTGTTATTAGTAATAATGAACATGAGACTTCCTAAAAGCAATGAAGAGTTGGTTCCATTTTGTTAAACTGAATCAAAAGGAATCTAGTCGATAAATAATAATACATAGTCGTTACTTTTAAATGAACTGTTATCGTGAATAAAACAACCATTTGGAAAAATAAGTCGTTTTTTCTGTAGTAGGAGGATATGCTTATATTCAAAATAGTGAACAAAGACTAGTAGAGTTGGGATTTTTCCATAAACCTCAGTAATTGGAAGTTTTTGTTTTCGAGGGCAATGTATGAGCCAATGAAGTGGAGACCTGATTCTTAGGCTTTGTCACTACGTTTCGTATGCATAAAGTAGTATTTTCTATTGTGTACAACAAATTGTGGATTTTATATCACTTGCTATAGCTGGGAGAATACGCTTTTATATATATATATATATATATATATATATATAAAGCCTTTTATTCATAAAATGTGATCATACGTTTAGTGTTGTTTAGGTTAACGTTGAATGTTAAGTTTTTTGTACTCTGTGAAACCATATAAATATGAGCTCATCGATTAAGCCATTGATGTTGATGATAATGATGTAAATTAAAATCATATCCGACTTTATAATGACCTCCCTAATTTATAGGATTGGAAATTATATCACATCAATCCAGCGGAATTTTCCATTTGTGTTTCCAGTTAACCAAATAAATATCTTTCGAATTACGTTTTTCTCTGATAATGAGGTTTATTAGGATCAATAACTCTGGTATCATTCCAATTCTTCTTAAGTAACAGTATTATTTTCTATATATCTGACATTTATGTATATAATATTTTTATACTAACAATTTTAACACATACTGGCATCTCTTGTATAGAACATTTTAAATTAGGGGAGGTTGATCTATTAATTTTAATGCTGTTATACTACTTAACATGTATTTAACTAATGTATATTTTAAAATTATGTTTTAATTATATTACTTTAGAGTATATATGATGGTTTTATGTGTAATTCTTTTTCTTGAAGGATCACTTCATCTTTATCATATGTTAGTATAGATTGTTTCATTGTTTTCATTGTCTCATTATTTATGTTGTTAGTGCTTTTACAAATAGTCAGTAAGTGGTTGGTTTTTATACTCACAAATAACGAATTTTTCTTAACTTAACAAATTTTTAAATTCACTTTACCACATCTTAAATTTTCGCTTACCTCAGAGTGAACATTTTTTTTGGAATAACGATAATACGTATATCGGCGATTACAAATTATTTTTGTCATGTTATGGTGAAAAAATGCACTATTTTGTTTCGTCTTTACCATAGTTGTAGTTCTAATCAAAATTCAATTGTAGCTAAAGTTCCACAGAATAATTTACCGACTTGACATCAGTTGTTTTGTAGAAATTAATTGATTATAATGTTAATACTCGCTAGAAAAGCATAAACCTTTCATGTTTTCGTCTGAATGATCGAACCAACCCGCGGTATCAGTAAATAGAATAGTTGGATGTTGGTCTAAGAAGTCTTGGTAGATACGTTTATGCTCAATGATTGTAGGCGTTGAGTTAAATGGTTTAGAATCGGTCGCAAATACGGAGTTTTAAGAAAACTTTGCTTGGAATTGGAAACGAGTTTTCGGAAAGTAGGTAGTCTGAAATTCTATCACAAATGATTTTTCACCTATTATGATACTTATCGACCTATGATTGTACAGACCTTACTGATGTGGTTTATGATGGAAGAAAACGAATTTCATGTTCTTAATAGACATTTATATGGTTTCTATTCAAATACTATCCTGAGGTAGTAACTGTTTACAAAGTTATCACTGAATAGGTTAACGATGGTATTATGTTCGTTTATACTCGACCCATCAAATAAGATGTAGAAATTATCGGTATTTTGGGATAACTCTCCATTAACGGTCTTTAGTCTATGGGCTTTTATTTGTCTAGTACGTGTAATAATTTGTACAAAAGCTGAGAAGTCAATGAATTTGAAGTAACATTCTTGTCGGCGTCTTAATTTTTCACCATAATTAAGTGGTATCTATAAACCATTGGGATTTATTGTACTCCTTAGTTTTGTAGACGCAAGGGAGTTCAAGCATGAGAAATTATTTTTGTGAAACATGTTTAATGCATCTGCGAGACGACTGGACAAAAAGTATGGTTTGTATGAGGTTTAAGTCTGCATTTTTGTTGTGATATTGTCTAATTTTTTGTGGTGCAAGACCGTTAAAGCGATTAGAGGTAAAAGGAAGAGTTCATGAAACCATTTTGTGGTGTATGCTTTCGAACTCTTTGTTAGCTTAAACTGACATAAAACTAGGTTGAAAATCTTATTGTCCCTTGGGTGTGTGTACCGGCTGTTTCCAGTAGTGCATGTCCAATACTTTTCGTAAGTGTTTTTCATACTGCAGATCGTATCTAACTTGACTGATTACTGGTTAGTGATGAGTGTTATGTTTCAGACTTAAGCGCTGTACGAATTCAGTTAGAATCTCTCGAAGAGTATAAGTTCCCTCATGATTTCAGGTACACCTTATTAATGAGATTCAACTGACAAGAAGCCTAGGTCAAATGGCGTTTTGTCCTGATTATTTCCGGCCACATTACTTCGGAATAATATCTACTTCATAGTAATCAGCCTATTTAGTCTCATTGTTTGAGTAAACTAGTAATTCACTGCACTCTATATATTTTACAAAGGGGAGTAATAACGCTAAAATTCACCATGCTTTTGGTAAAATTTGAAAATCTACTCATTTATGTCTTGAGAAATTACTAATTGTCTTTACATTTCAAGGCTTCTTCGGAAATTTAATTTCACTCAAAATAAAATAGAAAACCTATGATTTATGTACGTAAATCAATCTTTTAATGGTAGTTCCTCTGTAATGCTACTCTTTTATTCATCTAAACATAAAGTTTCATAGAGTGACAACTAAATCGCTGGCCGACATTCATTTTTCCAACGCAACATCATTAATACATCTTTCTATGTTTCTTTTAAGTTTTCAAATGATGAAAAATTTGTCATAACCTTACTATTGTTCATGTATTTCTTTAAAGCTGATCTTTACCGACATTTTACTGATTATCAGTTTTTGTGTTCAGTGAAAGTAAGCGTTGCGTTATGTAACTCACAACTGATTACAGTAGCACAAATGAGTTAACCTTTTTATTTTCTTTTAGATCTTGAACTCTACTATTTCTCCCAGCCTCTCTAACTATATTCTCAGTGTTAAGTTTTACTTACTACGACTGTTTCGACCACGACGTTATTTTTTTAATCTTATCCCTTCTTGCTTTCTAGTGCGGTAACGTCTACTTACACACATTTTCGCCAAGCTCGACGTTGCTCGTCAGGGCTGCCCACTGTCTCCATTTTTATTTAATTTCGTAGTCAACTTACTGTTAAAAATTACACTCTCATCATCTGAATTTCAGGGATTAATCTTCTACGAGGAGATCCACTTCTTGACTTAGAATATGCTGATGACGTAGTCCTGTTTGGCGAAGTCGCAGATAAGATGCAGAATCTTTTAGCATCGATAAGCTCCAATGCAAGCATGTTCGGAATGCGTTTCTCCCCCTCTAAATACAAACTATTGCTCCAATGCTGGTCTTCGTTAACACCTGAGCTAATGACAGGGAGTGAAGTAGGTGAGCACGTCAACCACTTCAACTTATTTTTGAAGTC
This sequence comes from Schistosoma mekongi, assembly GCA_034768735.1. Lineage (NCBI taxonomy): Eukaryota > Metazoa > Platyhelminthes > Trematoda > Strigeidida > Schistosomatidae > Schistosoma > Schistosoma mekongi. The sequence continues at coordinate 10,801,586 of CM068309.1, read as the reverse complement.
TGATTGGCCCCCACCATGTGCCTCGTCGCGCGATGTTGGGTGGTATTGGAGCAAGATGTTAAAGAGTAAGAGGTGGCCAAACTTAAATATGACATCAATCAATGAAGTGACTGACTGCTGGTTTGAGTCGTGTCGGTAGTTGCAGAGTACCTAGATGATGTCCTCGCGAATATCGTAATTAGTGGCTAGAGGCGCTATGTGACATGACCCACAATCGGTCACCATGTTGCAGATGTATGCACTCATTGTCCTGCTCTAAATTGTGAGCTTTAAATTATTTCATAACTTTCTTTCCGTGCTCCCTGAACTGTATTCTATATGTTCACACTCCTTGTTATTATTATTATTATTATCGTTATTATTATTATTATTATCATTGGAGAAACTTCTACTTTTACTGTGTGATGTTAATCATGGTATGGTTTAGAGGTATGGAAACTTGGGCCGATGCGCACATGTATCAGGTTGTGTTGATGGTACATACATATACACATGCTTCGAAACATTAGTCTTGTTCATCTCGATATTGTTACCTATTACGGTTACGTTTTCTTTTCAGTGTAACTCGAAATAGGGCTAAATTATAACGTGAATACGTTTTGAGATTCCTTACATACTCTTCATTAGTTCAATATTTAGTCCAACTTATGTGTAGAAATGTAATCGTATGTGTCAGTGCTTGTTTAATGTTTTTTTTTATTTTTTGCTTGTAAATACACTTAGATTGTTGCTTTTTTTACAATATGAATTCGTTTCCTTTAACTAATATTTTCCTGTTTGACCTAACAAGTCGACAAGTATTTTTGTTGTGTTTTGTATTTGTCCCTTTGAATGAATTTAAAACTAAACTAATCAGTCTCTATCAATGTGACATGTCAAAGAATGACGATAAATAATCAAGTGAATAAATTTTTTCTCTTTCCGACGTTTTCACTTTTATTAGCTGTACAATTGTATCATGTATGAAATAATGAATGTGATATACAAATTTTGTTTATTAGTGCATAAGCATATATTGAGTGGGAATCATCGTGTTTTTGTAATAGTAATAGAAAGGGATATGATAGGTAATTCAACATAATTGAATCACCAAACAGATTGAAAATGATATCGGTGACTAAAGGTTACGGCAAATAATTATAAGATAACAATTGTTGTCGTTTTTACTCACTAGTACGTAAATAAACGTTATTATACACGAATATTCAACGTGATATATAATAATAATATACTGAATTAAATGAATACATTCTAATGGAATATGTTCAAATGTAGAAATCATAAGACAGAATAACATGTGAATTATAGATATTGATGGAAGTGGAAATTCTACCATTCGATGCCGACCCAGTGGTGCAGATGGTTAGGCGTTCGCCGTCAACCTGGAGCCACTGGTCGGAATCTGGGGTGCACATTGCTGAGGAGTTCCACACTAGAACGAAACAGTTGTCCAGTGCTCCCTGGTTTTCATTGGTACCCTGCCAACACCATTCTGTGATATATTCAATCAAATTATAGATATAACAAAAACAAATAAATAATAAAATAAAATTACTACATAGGGGGGGGGTGGGGAAGTTTATAGAAAAACCTATAGTACTGTTTGCAGTCTTGATAGATTTTAAAAATAGTTTACGGTAGAATCTTGGTTGTGCTTTTCGATACTTTTTGATCGAATATATCTGAAATCATGTTTTTATTCATACTTAAGTACGGATGTCATATTTGTAACCTTAATAATTGGAATGGTCTCTAGCATTTTGAAAATGGACAAACTCAGCATTAAATTGATTTAGACCGTAGTTTATTAGTTTCAGTCTCATTTGGATAGGGGAGTCAAACTACCTGTGATTCGACATAGCCAATACCTTATTATTAATTATTTTGCTTTTATGTATTATTAGGTTATCTATATATATTTATACTAGAATATCTATTAGTAGCAGTTGTTTTTGCATCTTTTGAGTAGCGTCTCTATTGTCTTTTTTGTTAACATTTCATCGATATCTCTACTACGGTTATTTAGTTTACTGCCTATTTCTTTAAAAGGCAAATACTATCACTTTAGGACTATGCATTCTGTTTTGTTGTATATATATATATATATATATATATATATATATATATATATATATCGGGTAATCGTCCTACTGTAGTTGGTGTTTTGACTTGGTCGTCAAGCTCCCCTATAGCTGTTTAGCTAATTGAGCCAATACTGGCTGTAACACTTGTCCACTTAGTTCCTAATATACTCTACTCCATGGATTCCTATCTCCGAAAACGAGTTTCTAAAAGTATGAAGCATATTCAACACCATTCATATAAAGACTACATGTGAGTGGCCTCAAACACTTATCAATATGGCTTAGAGGTCAAGCTTTCAGGTTGACAAAGTTACTACTAATCTAATTTCTTTTCCAGCTTCATCAGTAGGTATCCATAGTATTAAGAACTGTAGATTGACACATTTCTAATAGCAACGATGATCTGGTATTAATATTTTGTGAGTTTCTGGAGAAATTACTTTCGAGTATGTAGCGAATATACATTGATTTCAGATCAAACCTTTAGTTCAAACAGGTGGTAAATACCACTGTTGTTCATTTAGTAAATTCACGATGTCTTAATAAAAATGAAGTAGTATATTTTATTTGACAAAAGTATTTATTGCTTAAAACAATATTATTCAGTATCCCTACTTGGCTGTTACTTATTCGCATAAATCTTAAATTTTCTGGTTAACCTTAGAGAAAAATATATGGTTTGAGTATTCTTTTTATTTAATGCTCAATCGTTTCATTTAATAGTTTTATTATTTCAAATTTTCTTTTTTCTATTTTTTTCTATTGTGCTAAATATGATTATTTTCCAATTTTGTAAATAATACATTCATCTACTTAATGCTTCTACAATTATTTTCTTTCAGAACAATTGGAGTTATTTTTAAAAGGTCAAACTGATGCTATTCAAGAAGAAAATGAAGTTACTGAAGATCCTGACTTAACAATTGATAGAGATGGTAAGGAATTGTTTGAATATACATAATTTTCCGCCCCTTTTCAATTTCTCATAACTTTATATTTGTGAACGACATCTTGTAAATGACCAGTTAATGGAAATAAGTCAAGTTTCTTTTTTGTTTGTTGCCATCTTTGTTTCACTTCGTGTTTCTTATTATTTTCTATTCTATCTTTTGTTGAGAAAATACTTGCATCTACTTTAGAATGTAGGAGTTATATGTTGTGACCTGGACGTCATGTATGTAATCGATTCATACATATATTTATGATGATGGGGATGATTTGGTGCCGATTTTATCAAACCTACACTTTATGAGCTTATTGTTAATAATAACTCCCCTGTATCTGCTCAAGTTGTCTAGGAGGAAAATGAAAATCCTACGAATAAACCACTAAGATTAAAATATTCAGGTTTACCGAAATATGTCTATAAAATGGCTTTTTTAACTTAGTGTTTACACAGATTTTATTTAATTTTAATTATTGTTTTCTATGGCGGTTAACAACACATTTAATAAACTCTAATAATTATCATATCTTGTTGTAAATTTCTGCTACATCACCTGAACAAAGTAAATAGGAGCTGCCAAACAAAAGCATAGCATCAGTTCATTAAGTCTTTGACCATTGGTCTGTTCCATGTTGGTAAATTCAGATTATCAGGTTTGGGCCCGCGTGATAACCGTGATCAGTGGCTTGTGATACTGAATGTTATAGCCAAGAATCGTTCACAATAGTGCAAGAATATTCGTTCTTCTAGATCCGAAGTTCCATTATTCTTCCTTACTTGTGTTTGTTTTCTTCCTTTCTGTTACTCTCGTAAATTTGATCTCGTCGTGCTAATGTGGTATGACAACTTTGACGTATGTGCATACGCGTAGGGATTCTATTTTGCTATTGTCTGATTGATCTGGATAATATCAAGTTTTTCATGCTATAGTTAATTGGGGCTACTGTTTTTTTGTACTGGTATTATTGCTATTATTGCTGTAGGGTTTTGTATTGGCACTCATATTAACAGTTTATAAAAAGAGTATATAAATAAGTAAGTGGATCGAATGAGTTTATTTCTGTTTGTTTTATTAAAGGTCTAAAAGGACTAAAAAGAGTGCACCAATAAATAAATGACCGCAAATTGTAATAAATGTTACTACCAGTTCAATGTAGAAGTATATTGATACTAGCTTCTATTCTGAATAACATCTGTTAACGTCTCATGCCATACACAGATCAATAAATGTCAACCCTGTACAGTCAGCTTTCTCACTACAGCTCACATCATAAGTTGACCTTCTTTGCTGTTTTTTTACGTCTATAATAACATATGATATAGAGGTAACTGAAATGACATTCGTACAACCACTGCCTATATGAACCCCGTTACAAAGTACAAACTAACTTCTTAGATTCAACTAGATAATCGTCATTTATAAATGCTGACCTTTATGTTGGTATTCTCTAAGACTGTTAGAATGACGCAAATATTATTCATTGTTTATCTTTCTCTAATGCCTTATTTCATAACTTTTTTTCTGATTACGTTCTTTTCTGACGTTTTCTTCGGCTCCTACTTTTTTCGACATATTCGGCATTTTCATTATTTCCACTCTGTTGTTAATTTCTTATCATTTCGCTAGTATGAACTGGGAAAACATTGACTAGTACAATTCTTTTTCTAGATATACACTTAGTGTGTACATATATTTCTATCAATTTGTTGATTATAGATTCAAAACTATTTTGAATAGCATATATTATATGCATTCTTGTTTAACTTCAGTAGTTTACAATAGTATAAGAGTGGTTTATAGAATACTTTCTATCAAAAATAATTGTGTAGTTAAAATCGCTTTGTTTATGAGGCTAGATAAACAACTTCAGACAGCTGTCGACGCGAAAAAAAAACATTTAACACAATTAGTTGTGAAAATCTTCGATTTTTCACACTTTATCATATCATCCCAACAATTAATGTTACTGTAAATTTTGTTGTATTTGCTGGTTTTATACGTTATTTTCTATTCGTGGATTACAAACTAAAAATGAATAAAGTTGGTGCTTTTACTGAAGTATAAAGATTTTAAATTTCTGTAAATGTTAATCCTTTAAGATTTTTCTATCGATACCTTTAATTATTCTAAATTATGCTTGCGAATCAATTAATTCAGAGATTTGTGTTGTAAGATCCTTAAACCGGCTATTAATTTGTGTCTGTTATTGATAGAATAGTTACTATAGATTGATTACAGAATAAGTTTAATGGGGTTACTATAATTAAATATTTCTAAAATGGTAATATTAAGGCGGAAAATGTTAAGAGTGAGCTGACTAAGTAGTTTTATCTAATTATAGTGTGATTTTAGTATTTTGTATAGAGAAGGCTGGTGGACAGTCCTTACTCTGTTTATTGATGATGTAAATGCTACACGTAGTTTTTTATTTTCCGTATTGTATCTCATAGTATCCCAAGGGGTGTTTAAGAATCGCTCAACTTCATTTTAACGACATTCTCTAAGTAGCAAAATAATGCAAATGATGTCACTGTAATCGAAATCGGTTAGTATTTGCGTGTATTATTTCTTATAGATCTACTATATATCTATTCAGTTCCTGTTGAATTATACTTTAATAATCGTTAACAATGCTGCTATTTATTGTGGAGATTTTTACTCCTCTTCTTACTTGATATTCAACTGTTCTAGATGTTAATTATTTTACACATTGATTTTCATTTATGGAATATTGTTTCTCTGCAGTTTTCGTGCATTACGTTTCATTTTTAAGCGATTTCATTGTTTTCTTTAAGTGCTTGGTTTGAATTGAGCATAAATCTGTTTTTCATTATTAAAACACACTGAAATTAAAATTATGCAAGCGAATTATTGGTTGGATTTATTTATTCGTAATTAAAATATTACTGATCTCAATACTTCGAGGTCAGTCAGCTACATTTATATACAGTATATATTTATAGTTATCACCGAAAGTTGTTGCAATGGTTATATGCGTCTGTATATTGATGCGGTGTACAATTGTTTCATGCACATTGTTCTTTTTTATTAATTTGAAAAAAGCAAGAGTAAGTGTTTATACAGAATAAAATGAATTCATTTTATTTCTATGGTTTTTCGTCAGTTGCATTCAATATGAAATAATTTCAAAATTAATGTTTGAAACGAAGTTTAGCATACTCATGAAAATGAGATTAAATGAAGTGTCAAATTCACGAACTTGGTAGGCTTGCAAACGGAATCAGGATGTTGGATATACTGTTAAAAGGAGGTACCAGAAAAACATTCAAAATATTAGTCAGAGTTTTAAGTATAGGCATTCATTTCTTACCTGCACCTTGCATACAATCATTAGTGACTGCGAAGTGTTCTATGTGTCCTATGTTGGGACAGCAGTTAAAATTAAAACGATGGTTCTAAGAAAAGACAGTAAATCTTTTCTTGAATCTTCATCAACTTAGGTGACTAAGACATGTTTATGTGTTCTTATAACATGAAATGTTGATTGGTGTAGAGGTGGGTTAAAAGAAAATTGGTACATACTGTTTAGTTGACATGCACACGATTACTGTGACCAATGATTGAAGACTTTGCATGACCTGGTTCATATCACAAAGTATTTCATGATTTCCTCCTTATAAATAAATTTATATCTCTCGAATTGTATTTCATATGTTCAACTGCTTCACTACTACTCCTACTAGTTTTGTATTCATCTTGCCGTTTTGAAGTGGTGTGACAGCATGAAACAATGTTCATATGTGTCAGGTTCTACTCTGCTTATGACTAATTGACTGATTAACTTCTTAAGAGTCGTCGTTAGTCATTTTTCTGTTTTATAGTGATACATTTTGAATACAATTTTGAGCTTCACATTTTAGAAAATATTTTATTAACTTCATACATTAGTTTTATCGTTTTCATTTCGTTCAACTTATCTACATGTTGCTACTCTTTCAATGCTATTACATATACGTATAAATAAACATGTTTTATAGATGGTGATGGAGTTCCAGGGAATAAACCAAATAATGGCGATTTGTCGTCGACTACTATTGGTGGTGGTGGCAATGACACTACAATTTCCTTGAGTACAACCCCTACTCCACAAACGCTTAGTACTTGTACTTCGAGTGCGGAACTAAAGAGACTACAGTTAAAAAAAGTTTGTATTCCAACCAAATGTTGATTATTTTATCGTTTGTATTAGTCGATGTCGATTCTTTGTTTATTGTTTTCTCATAATGAATATAATTTTAGTTGCCAATAAGTCAAATTGTGATTGTATTATATTTTGTGAATATATATATATATATATATATATATATATATAAACTGTTTTGATCTGATTATTTATTTTCTGTGTGGATCTCACTTGTTCATCACAATAATTATTGGTCGATGCTGGTGGTCCATATAATAATAATGATGATCCATTTATGCTATATTTATGCATTCTGTACAAAATGTATCCACATGAACTATTTATTTGGATTGTCGTGATTATATATTATCAATTACTTGCATCGTACATATTTATCCAATATAGGAGGAAGTAAGTTGTGTTTATATTCTAATTAATTTTCATTTGATGTTTATACTAGTATTATTGCGATCATCATCAATATCATTATTGATCATATTCACGGTTTCCAGTACGTGGAATAAGGGGTTGGTAGGTAACACAATTCCTACGTTTAACGAAGTAATTTGACATGATTTATAGGGCCTTCTTTGCAGTTATAGTCATTTATGCATTCTTTTCAAAACAGTGCTTATAGATATGTTAAATATTTTTTTATTAGAATGCAACTGGTGTTTGTGAAATAATACTTTTCACTTGATTCTGTACAATTCGACAAATATTACTGTTAGCTTTATGAACATATTTGAAATGCTTTTATTGTAGATCATGTTGTTGTGTTAATATAACATTTCATATTTTTTTAAGCCACATGTTTGGTTTATACGACATTTATTATTCTGACAATGTTTTAAGTAATCACAATCCATGATGCATAACTTTTGAGCGTTGAAGTTCGTCGATTTTGTATGCAAATTAGAACAACACATGTAAGCGAGCAATATTGTTTGCAAGTAGATCTGCATCAGGCTATAATATTCAATAATATTTACGTGCGATTATGAAGAACGTTGAGCCAATCAAAGCAATTTGTGAATCCAATGTTGACATTGAAACAGTCAGATTACATAACTATTGGTCATAATATGTAAAAGTGCATATTAATAGTAAGTGAATGTGTCTAAAATTATTGATAAGAATAATAAAAATAGCTCGGACAAATAGTTCAATTCCGGAAGCGGATTAAACCTTGAAAAATAGACCGATTGAAGTAATAATTGTAATAAAAATTACATAATAAAAAGTGTGTAAATAGAAGTATCAGTTAGACAGTGTACTAAAGGAGTGACGAAAAAAGTAACAATAACGACTAAAATGAAAAAAACACCAAACGGAAGATGTATCGAATTCATTAAAATATTTATTAAGTTAGGTTTAGACAAGGAAGAGATACGAGTGTTGTAAACTTCTTCTAAACACAGACTACGGTTGTTGGTCCAAATTCTTACAGCTTCTGCTATGTGTAATAAATAAACATCGTCCCTATTAGGAAGCGTTTATGGTATATAGTGTAATAATTTAAATGACTCAGTTTTTTCTACAAAATGTCTGCTGATTACCAAATGAGATAAAACGGAGCTATACGTGCTTTTTGTTTGACTTTTACTCAACAACCCTGGAATATTTTAAGTAAGTTACTTGATGGTACTCTCTATGTAGCTTACTCAACCTAAGCAGTTGAATTGATATATAAACATGAAAGAGCCGCATGCAGGTAACCTATCCTTCGTTTAGGTAATGACAAATGGTAAACTTGAACACGGTAAAAAGCGTTCATCTGCATGGGAAGTCGTTTTAACCATCTTCGCTATTCTACTATATAGGAGCTCGCCAGTTACATCTCCGTTGATTTGTAGTTCGAATAAAGGAGCTTTTTGCAGGTAGTCCATGTCTCTGAGTTCTTGTTAGATTCATTTGTATTATTGAGTAAGCTTTCGAGTAGCTGAGTTCAGTCTGAATATAAACTCTATAAAATTTAGTTCATGAACTATGTTGTTATCTAAGCTTATCTTACTTGCTTTTTAATATTTAATAGCGCACAAGTACTTTACTTCTGAGTTTCGGTATAGGCTTTTGGTAAGAAATACTACTCAGTAAGTCGGTAGACTTGTAAAATTCTATCCATCTAATTGATTATGTTGTTCTATTAGTGCCTTGTGACTGCCTATTCTCATATTTTGTGCTAGACGTAATAAAAATATGTTAAAGATAGATAGTTGAACCAGTTAATAAAAGTTACAATCTTCCTTTTTTAGATTAACAGGATAGATACTGTGCTTCAATATTTTTTTGAAAAGGGCTTAGTTCATGCATTTTTATCCCTAAATTAAATGCTTTTTTACTTAGCCTTGAGCAACACTGTAAGAAGGCTAATGATGCTACGATGCTACTTAATTCTTAAAAGGAGTACATCAAGGTTCGAAAATGAGATTTTTTCTTTGGATGCTACTGTTCTATCCACTCAGTCAAGTGGATGACTAACAATGCTATAAAAATAGCCACCTTTATATATATATATATATCAACATGTCACTAATTTTCAACCGGTTATTATTTCAATCATTTTATTCAGGGAAATTTGACAGCTGAAGAAGAACAAATAATGATGGCTCATTATCATTATACTGGTGCTACAAGTAGTATACATCCATTATTATCATCGTTTATCAATTATGCACAACCTGTAAAATTTCAAGGATTTGATGTTGCAGAAGGTAAAATAGAATGATTTAACATTTATATATTGTTCAATCAACCATAGTGTTAACAATTAAGAGTTTATTATGCAGTGGATTATTCATGTGTATTTGTTTATGGTTTCATTCATGCCGCAAAACTTTTAAAATTCTATATTGTTCAAGTTTACTAAAAAAATTAGTGCTTGTCAAATACCGTATGTTTAAAAAATAGCTTATAACCAACGTTATATGTAGAATGTAAACTTATTGATGAATAGTGATAAATTTTAAAATTAAGTATAGTGAACTGATTTTAATTCATATTTAATAATAAACAAATATTTTTATGGAATATAATTCCTGATCAATTTTATTACATATTTTAGTCTGTAGCTATTTACTTGGTTATTGATTTTTCTTTTTAAGGATAAACAATCAAACATAACAGATGTATAAGTTGTCAATCAACCATAGTGTTAACAATTAAGAGTTTATTATGCAGTGGATTATTCATGTGTATTTGTTTATGGTTTCATTCATGCCGCAAAACTTTTAAAATTCTATATTGTTCAAGTTTACTAAAAAATTAGTGCTTGTCAAATACCGTATGTTTAAAAATAGCTTATAACCAACGTTATATGTAGAATGTAAACTTATTGATGAATAGTGATAAATTTTAAAATTAAGTATAGTGAACTGATTTTAATTCATATTTAATAATAAACAAATATTTTTATGGAATATAATTCCTGATCAATTTATTACATATTTTAGTCTGTAGCTATTTACTTGGTTATTGATTTTTCTTTTTAAGGATATATATATATAGTATAGTACTTTATTTATGAGGGTTTATAGGTTTTTTGTTGTTGGTATTCAGGTCTGCAGTTTGATCAGTCTCTGGTGCTACATATGCCTTGTGAACAGATTCGTCTAACGAAATCTCTGTATGAATTCGGAATGCTAGTTTAGTTTTCGCAAGCATACACTATTTGAGGCGTTAACGAGATACTTTTCTGCCAACCAAAAGATATGTTTATTTCCAAGCAGTCTGTTGTGTAACAACCTATGGCTATTAACAATGGCGTAAGAAAATAGGCGTGGGTAGTCTGCAGATCTCTGACTATGCTTAGCATTGCTTCCGCATCCTAGATCGACTTTGTGTGTAATTCTATGATTAGACACAGAATACTAAACAATGGAAATATGTATATTGTTAAGGTGTTGAATTCTCACTGACTGGTTTGGTTAGACATGTATTACGCTTGTCAAACCACTGCCTACCTAGTCATGCAATGCTGGCTAGTGTAGGAGTAGAGTGGGAGAAGTGAAGAAACGGCCGATGCTAAACGTGGTCTTAGTCGGTTGGTTTAAGTTTTTTGGTAGATGCAGATTACCTGGTCGTTGTTCTCCAGGGGAAAATCGCGGGTGATATAATTTAGAGTCGGTCACAGTGGCACCGGTTTCCTCACATTTTACCTCTTTCTAGATCTTAAGTTCATTTATTCTTTCATACATGTTTTGTTATTCCTTGTTACTGAATTATGTTCGGATAATCATTTCGGTAATTTAATCTCGTCGTGCTAACTATAATATTGCAACGCACATGTAGCAAGCTCCACTACGTTGTTTTAACTGTTGTTCTACAGATTACCTTGGTACAATCTGTAACAGTCATAATTATTAACAGCTGGGAACTAAAAGTCCTTGCTATTTCTTCCGCTTCTATCGATAAAAGTTATTAGCTCAATGTATAATGTGCAACGAAACGCGCGTCCTGGGTTCGACTTGCCAGTCACAATCCAACTTATATAGTAATGTGTAACCATTGGAAGATACTATGTTTTGTCACAGAATGAACATCAACAAAGGAATACAGCTTACATGCTCTACACTGGATTAATTGTGCATACTAGATTTCATCTCTTTTTATTTAGTGTCATTTTATGATTAATAATAGTCGATCGTCATTTATGTTTATGTAACCATATACTATAAATTGATTCTGTAAATCTCAATGATTTGGATAATGTAGGAGTCATCAGATTCTGCAGAATGTTCAATCTAAAGTTTTACGAAGTTACAGATAGCTATAAAGTTACTCAAATTTTTCGCTTGCAGTAATATACTAAAGATAAATCCTTTTTCTGAATATTTATCTGCCATTGATGTTGTTTATCTGAAACAAGAAAAACTTTTTCACTATTTAAAATCGTAATGATAGTCAGTGTAGAATACGAGTTATGCATTGTAAGTTTAATTGAAGTATTGTTATAATGATAGTTGATAAGTACTTTTTGTGCATTTTCTTCCGTTACCATTAAATATGAGTCCAGAACACAACTATTGTTTGTGGTAACGCTGATTGGTCCTCGCAAATCCATTTGTCTACAATCTTCTTAATGATGGAACTCTAAAAGTCAACCAAGTTAACGTTTGTTATTATGGACACAATATTTCACATCATTGAATTCATCGTATGCATTATTACGTTCTTTCATAAAAGAACGCCTTAAATGTTGAGATGTTAGAGAAGGTTTGTAGCTCAGGTGGCTGGTTTTGAAATTGACCAGAATGATCATGAAAGCTCTGCATTTAAACTACCAACCTCATAGAACACAATATAGCCAAAATATCTTAATGCCGAGATAACTTAGCCATTTGCAGTACAAAGCTGAATTACAGCAATCCAAATAGGTAATTGTAATTTAGATAATCCAATGGGAAATCGAAGATTTTCAGAGCTGTGTAATATATTTGTCCAACACATCTCGAGCAATCATGTCATACACAAACTTGTAAAAACCTTTGTATGTAGAAAATAACGGTCAGATGAATACTCCTGAGTTAATCAATAGTTAATCAGTTAAGTGAAACCTTACCTTTAGGCCTATGTAAAAGTACTGTAAACCACTAGAAAATAATTCTCAAAGTTCTACCTTTTTACTTATTTTCCCGTTTGTAACACATTTATATCCTTCCACTTATATTAGCAATTTCTGTTTATTTTAAACTTGGTAAGCGGAAGAGAATAGCGTTCTTGACTAAAATAAAAACAATAAACACAATTATTTGTGTGCACCAGTTGAGAATCAAACAATAGCGGGAGATTTTTTAAGGCGATAGTACAATTCTCTTTCTCACTAATAACAGTGGATGAAACCACACTATATATATATATATATATATATATATATATATATATATATATATATATATATATATATGGTGAGTTGATTAAGCTATTGGGTTCTCATTTAATAATCTACGATTAAACACTCACTAAGAGTTATTGAATTTGACTCCTCGTGGACACTACCTAGAAGTTCCTGTTGTTGTTTTGACACATTTTAACGTTTCGTTTCGAATTAAGTTAAAAAAATAATAACTTATCAATTATATTGATTTTTAACACCTGTTCTTTTGTACTAACTTACCCTCGGAGGATTTTCATATTGTATGGAAATCGATATTTTCTCTCACTCACCCAATTATGAAGATTATTATTTGTATTTGAAATTGTAGGATTTTTAGACACTCCTAGAAACAATTTGTTATTATCCTGTAATTTGTTTTTTTCTAAGGAATCATTTCCATTCTATGTTTTCGTTGCTCTATGGTTGTAGAATAATATATTATTCTTTTTGATTGAGTAACCTGTATCCTGCGCAAACCAATTTTAATGTGTGTAATTTTCATACCACCATCCTTCTCATCTACCACTCTTTAATTGAACTCCACTCTGTCCACTTAAAAAACGTAGTTTATAGCCGGTCAATGAACTATAAAATGATATATTTATATATCGTAACATACTATTCTGACTATATTATGTCAACACAATTTCAATCCTAATCTACTCATAGTTGCTTCTAGTTTTATGATAAATAGTGTAATTAATATAACCAACGCTTCACTAGTTTACTGAGTTTGTAACACAAATAGAACACGCGCACCATATGTCGCATTTTTGAACGAAAAATCTACATTTGAGCATATTTATAAAGCTTCTTGTGTACACTTAGGGAAACAATAAATCAAGGATGTTAAGGAAGCGATGATAGGACTATTTTTTCAATAAAAAAAATAGTAAAATTCACATATCCCTAATAAACTTCGTCTTCTTATAACATTATCAAACTATATCAAAGGGACTAATTGTTTTAAAGAAATTTTATAATTTATTTCCCTTTCCCGTACGGCGGCCATTTTTATTCATTATTGAGAATGACTTGATTATTTTTATCTGTTACAACAATACTTGTGCGCATATGTGTATGTGGAAGGTTTTTTTGTTAGATGATTGTTTCATATTAAAACTAATGTGATTGATCTAATTTCGTAATGTCATTAATATTTTTTTCAAGAATTCGAAGTTTTACTTTTAAGAAAAAAGAAACATTTTCAAGGGATCGTTGAACATAACTGTTTAAATTTTGGTTTTCAGGATCGATTTACACATAATTTAGTTTCAAAGGGAATGAAAAGAAATAAATTTTCCAGTTTACTAACACCTAGTCATAAATAAACGTTTAAACCAGATGTTTGAATGTACGTTACGAATCAATTCCCACATAGGTTAATAGTTCGACAAAGATTACGAATTATATAAGTGGTGAAGAATAATTACATTACGATTGTGTTGACGATTTTAAAATAGAGAAATAGAAGGAATTATATTATATTTCAAAATAAAATTTTCTTGCAAAACATGGCATTTCTGTGAAAGTTCATTTTTATAGTTGAATTAAAGAAAAATGACAATTGTTCGAGGATAATATAAACTCATTCTTATTACGTTGGTCGTCATCAGCTGTACTACAACCCTAATTTTTATTGTATTATAGCATCATAATAGGCAATTCTAAACATTGGTAATGGGAAACAATGAATTGGAGTGACATTGGGATATCCGTTCAATATGTTAAGTCATTTAAAAGATAGACTTTAAGTGTTGATTGTGATTATTTCTAGTTCGAAAATTAATAAAATGGAGTGTATAATAACCACAGAAGATTTAATGAAAAGATTACATAAATGTTAAAGCATTGGATAGGTGGAAATTACAAATAATTATAAGGTGGACGAAAACTAATCTAATTGTAGATTGCATAACATAAAAGCATTAAACAATACTAGAATGTGTAATGATCATAATAACTAATGATCTTATTATACTATTACTATTAACAATAATGATAATATAATAATAATAATAAAAGGATTTAGTCAAACTTGTCATGGCAGTAACAACTGTCTCTTTTCGAATGCACAGATTTGATCTGAGTTTATTGATTATTAGTGCTTTAACGATTCGTAGTGAATATGTGTCCTCCTGTCCGTTGATTATTTTAAAGAGACTGAAGAATGCTGACGGTGTGACCACTTTTAATTATTTGACTAGCTATTTCACTATTCAGGGATATATATATATATATATATATATATATATATATATATATATATATATATATATATATATATATATATATATATATATATATATATATATATATATATATATATATATATATATATATATATATATATATATATATATATATATATATATATATATATATATATATATATATATATATATATATATATATATATATATATATATATATATATATATATATATATATATATATATATATATATATATATATATATATATATATATATATATATATATATATATATATATATATATATATATATATATATATATATATATATATATATATATATATATATATATATATATATATATATATATATATATATATATATATATATATATATATATATATATATATATATATATATATATATATATATATATATATATATATATATATATATATATATATATATATATATATATATATATATATATATATATATATATATATATATATATATATATATATATATATATATATATATATATATATATATATATATATATATATATATATATATATATATATATATATATATATATATATATATATATATATATATATATATATATATATATATATATATATATATATATATATATATATATATATATATATATATATATATATATATATATATATATATATATATATATATATATATATATATATATATATATATATATATATATATATATATATATATATATATATATATATATATATATATATATATATATATATATATATATATATATATATATATATATATATATATATATATATATATATATATATATATATATATATATATATATATATATATATATATATATATATATATATATATATATATATATATATATATATATATATATATATATATATATATATATATATATATATATATATATATATATATATATATATATATATATATATATATATATATATTCGTAGTGAATATGTGTCCTCCTGTCCGTTGATTATTTTAAGAGACTGAAGAATGCTGACGGTGTGACCACTTTTAATTATTTGACTAGCTATTTCACTATTCAGGGCTGTAGCACCTTTTAATGTCAAACTATTTGGAACATGCCTGGAGATGCGAACACGTACTCTCCTCTCTGTTCCTCCAATATTTGTACTTTTGCACATGCATGTAAATTGAAATACACAGTTGAAGGAATTTAAAATAAAATCTTTTCATTTTTGAGTTAATGTCAACAAATACGCGGAGTTTTACTAGCTTATTGGTGCCTTTTTTAGCGAAACTTATAAATGATAATGGGTTTTCACCTCATCCATAATTATTATTTTATTGAGACGTTTTGTAATTTTGTCGTGGATGAGTGATCTAATTGCTTTAATACGCTAGCCATAGCACATGAGCTCCCTCTGTTCATTTCATTTCCCGTTATATAAATGGCATACTCTTTTACTTTGACCCCTCCACTTACCTATCCAGACGAGAATATACACCATCATATGTCATCATTCAGTGAAACAATGGCTTTGGGATTATTAAAGAATCAAGCGATAGAATTCGTCAAGTATCCTATTTAGTTGGTACATGAATGCAGTTTCATATAGTTATCTTTATCTATTTAGAAAGATAACGAATTTAAAGTGTTTTACCGTTGTGATATTCTGTAATATACTGATATGCACGTGTTTGCGTTGTTCTACTGTATATCTTGTAGAAATCTTTGTTGTATTTTAGCCTATTAATTGTCCAAATGTAACGTATGTTAATGATAAGTCGTTTGTGTGTTTTGGAGAATTAATATTTTCTAGACAATCTCATGTTTAAATATTTATGTACCTTATTTGTGTATACGTATGTAATTACTTTCCATCAGCATGTAGTTGAATAGTTTTATTTATTCATCCTACAAACATAAATGTAGAAGAAAGCTACAGAATACGTTTAACATCAACATGGAGTATGGCATACACGTTGCATAAGTTGTTGTTTTTTCCCAAGGGTGTCCGCATTTCATATACATGTTATCTAATCTGATACTATCTGGCAACTGCAAATTTTTAATCGCTAAAGGTTGAATATTGCTTTGGTTTAAGCATTCTACCTTTTTATGGGTTTTTCAACAGCCAGTATCTAATACTTATTAATGTAAAGCTTGGATATATATATATATATATATATATATATATATATATATATATATATATATATATATATATATAATATTTTATCTAATTCAAATAAACATGATACAATTTTATCAATATGTAGATTGCATGATTTGTTGTCGTATTTCTTACTTCAGTAGGCATGTACGTATCATAATATATATTTGAAGCATGTATTTATGTATATAGGACGTATAATCAAGCAATTACGAAATCACTATTGTTTTCTATTTTGTAGCATGTGAGATACTTATAGTTATGATGTGTTTTTATTCCCATTGTTATTTTTCTCATTTTCCCGTCTCCCACTATTTATTTATTTCTCTGTATTCATTCAGAGCGTTTAATAAGTCATCATATGTCCTCTTTCAATGAAAGTGTCGCATTGGGTCTGATCAAGAAAGATTGTATTGCATTTGTCAAGTACCCTTTTCTTTTGTGTATTGTTGTCATGCACTTTATACAATATTGGTTTTAAAAAACTTCCACTTTATAGTTGAAATGTCGATTATACTGCACCGTTTTTAATTTTTGTATGCATTACTTGTGTATTGTTGGTGTAGTTTATTTTCTAAATTAATATTTCACAGTTATGTCGATTGTCTGATATTTCAACCTTAACTGAAATTATTATTGTTATTGTTGTAAATAATAACAGTTATAATAAGCGTCAAATGAGCAGAATATATCCTAGAGGAAACCGTGTTGATTCAAGCAATTATATGCCACAAGTAAGTCAATTTCGAATTGTTTCAATATATTTTGACTTTATGAATATTTCTATATATAATTGAAATGTATTTCGGTATAAAGTAATGAAGAATTTCCTTCTTATTGTACCTGTATTTTGTATGGTGGGATTTTAGCTTTTTAACTTTCATACAATATATATTCTCAGGTTGTCAATAGAGATGTGAGAACCGTCATTTATTTTTTGTTAATCTATTTATCGAAGATTACTCTTTTAATATATGACTATAGCTTCTACGGTTTAGATTAATGTTCTGGTATATGTTTCTTGAAATATTTAACTATAAGTATAGATGATATCAATAGAAGAATCATAAGCTGAATAAGATCGAATCTACGTTGACTTACATAGTAGAATATTTAAGAGGTGTGCATTTTTCTTTGTTAGCACTTACTGGGTAATATTCTTCAATGTAGCTTATAAAAGGCCTCCATGGACTGGAAGACTGTATGTGTTCATTGAATTATTTAGTCAACGGTAATTTTATCGTCCATGTAAATAAATATACTGGTGTCTGTGGTTATACAACGATATACTGTATGGAACGTCCTTAAATTTAGTATCTCCTTATAATTTTCGGAAGTTTATTATCATCAAAAATAATCCGATTATGCCAAAACTGATCTTTGAAGCTAGCTTATCTTGATTTTTGTATTAGTAAAGCGTAGAGAAAACTCAGTTCCAGAAACATTGTCTCCTTGAGCTACAATTTTCTAGTAAACAAATACTTTCTTTCCTTTTTGGCCAAGAGTAATATTTCTCTAATGTTATCAATTTTTTTAAAAATCTTATAGTGTTAACTTAGTTTCCAATTTTTATAATATTCATGCAAACTGGCTTCGGTCTTTCCTTTTTATTCAATTTATTTTTCATATGCATTCTTTCGTTTTTTCTTTTTCAATTCGAAGCTTAATATAAATGACCTCACTTCATGTGTATATAATCTATTAAAGTAAAATAATAATAAAAAATGGCCAAAAATTCTAGGACCATTTGTTCTTGTCATCTTGTCACTTCTTCTGCGTCAAAAAGCATGTATACCTGTCTCCTACTTTCCTTCAATCCCATGTCTCTCTTGTGTATGTATGTATATTTAGGCGCGTAACGCCCACCGTGGAAAACACACTATACGTAAAGCTAATTTATATATTTGATTTTTTCTGAAACTCCCATGTTTTTTAATTCTAAGGTTTTCGAATGTAGATCATTCTTACTGATGAATTCTCTTTGGATTTTTTCAATTATAAATCCAAGATTAATGATCACAACATAAATAGCCAATTCTAAGGGGTATACATAATTTAAATAATTTACTGCTTGTTTATTCGGAATTGTTCGTATACTATAATTGTTATTGTTAAAATAATAATCGCATATTGTTTAACTTATGCATGTTTATACGATAATTAAAATAATAATATTATTATTATGAATGTTTATTTAGGTAATATGAGGTGATAAAATTACAATAAGACCAAGTGTTTAATCAAACACTGATTTGATTAATGCAAGAGTGATAACAATTGTATAGTACTTTGAATTCAGTGTATTTCGTTGCATTTTGGATAACTCAAAATATTTATACACATGTTGATTATAATTTGAATTGTTTACCAGTTAACAATAAATATATTTAGAAGGTGAAGCTGCAAAGAAGTTTAATTTAGAGTAGTTATGAATATCCTATGGTTTCATTACGTAGTGTGAAGAAAAGGTTTACTAGTAATTCAAAGTGTCACGTAGGAATCAGAGTTCTAGAGAATAGTTTGAAGAGTTGGAGTATGTAATTATGAATACGTACTTGTTATGATTATAAGGAACGAAATAGAAATTTAGGAATGTAACGCACTGATTTGCGTTCATGAATAGTTGTAAATATAAATAAAGTGACAATAATTACATAAGAATCCTTACTAATGTTATGTTCTTTGAACCGCATGTTTCATTTATGGGACGGCATCAATACACACTTCGGTTGGATATGAAATTTCCGAATATTCTGCGTGCATTGATTCAACTAACTGATGTCAACAGATTACTCATCACTGTGATACTTCTTCACTCTCTTTTGTTGACCAAGTTATCGAAAGCTTTATAACCAAATTATCCAGTTCATTGAGACAGCACTACTAAAGCACCCATCTGAGCCATAAATACTTATATTATTTCAGAACTTTTCATGTATCGATATCTTACACCTTAATCAGTACTTTGCAGTGATTTTATTTTTTTGTACTAATGTTTTCGTATCGTGATCCTATTTCATTATTAAAGAACATGCACACTATTTTAAAGCAGTACAAAATTGAACACTCAAAGAGTTTCGCTTTATCTATTCCTTCTTCAACGTCTTCTAACTTACACATTTTACTTCATCATTTTTGAAATCAATCAACGTATCTTTAAATAAAAGTAATGAAGTGTTTTATTCAGCTTTGTATGTTTAGTACAATGCCAAATTTTTGGCACGCAGTATTTCAACAAGCTATTATGTTTGCATATACTCGTCTCAAGGAATATATATATATATATATATATATATATATATATATATATATATATATATATACTTATTTATAAAGTGAAACTTTGAGAGAGACAAAAATATGATAAAATAGAAGATATATATGTATATACATAAAATTCTGATGAAAGTTTCATAAGAGATGGGATTCCTTACAATATGCAATAACCTGTATTTTCACTAACATAGGTTTTTGATCAGATTAATCTGCGCAACGTTCTAACAGCATAGTATGTGTTTAGGATACACACTTGTAGACCTTTTTTACTTCCATTTACACCCATAAATTCTAATATTGCTGCGTCTCGTTCTGAAAGGGAATATTCAAAGGGAAAATCGGCGGTTTATAACAAATAAGACATTACTAGCCAGTTGTTTGCAGGATTTCAAACGTATGTTGACGACCATATTCACTAGATCGTCGGAGGCCATATTATATACCCACACACTAATAGCGTTAAATATCTCGCTCAACACCACTTAGTCTTCTCGAAATTTTGGAGAACGATAGTTAGGGACGTTATAGAATAATTGTAATAACAGGTGCTTAATATTGCCAAAACTAACTAATCTCTTTACATAACAAATAGTGTTTTTCTAAGGGTGTCATATATTTTTGACAGAACTAGAATAGTGTAGTGGTTGAAATTTAGGAGAGAAGCTTGTTTATGTGTCTCATATTTTTCTACATCATTGACAAAAACTAAGTCAAGAGAATTATTACAGCGGGTTGAGAAATGTACTAGGTTTTGTTGACCTAGGGATAATAGGAAAAACTAACTTCACTGCATACGACTGAAAGAGATTCATTGAGTGAAGTCGCTGCAAACTCAGTGAACTTGTCAGGAAAGTAGGATAGTATGGGTGATGTACAGTCTGGAGTCACATAATTATTGGTTATATATGTACCTACATTCATTCAGATGTTTCGGGTTGTACGATCAATTTGGTCATTTTAAAATTTAAGGCATACATGATCGCGTTTACGCGGGTTCATGTTTGAGAAAGTAGTTATGCCGTAACTGCACTTTTTCTCGGCACTAAAATGATCTTGACGAAAAATCTGGAAACCCTTTGGTGGTAATAAGTTGTGATTATATAAGCTGTGTAGCCGAGATTTTTGAACTGTGATTAACCGCAGTTATGGTACTTGTTACTGTAGAGCAAATTTTCAGGTAGGCCAATTTTACAATCAAAGTTCTGCAGTTGAGAACAAGGATTTTAAGAATAGATACCTGATAAATATTCATTCCTTATGCGTGTTACCAGCCATCTCTGTCTCCACTCGAATTTCATCACGATTGGTTATAGAATTGTTATGTACACGCACAAATATACAATCCGGTTGCGCAACATAAAAGGTAGCTGGTTGAAATAGTTGGATTGATTCCAAACTAAGTGGCTCAAAGTTTAAAGCAAGTCAATCAATATTATTATTTAACACATTGTTTCTGATATTTAACCTAGTATTTGCTTCAATTGTTTATGTGCTTCACATACTCTGATAGATATTTTGGAATGCTGGTTGTCAAATGGTCGCGTTAAATTTTCAGACTCCTGATTTAGCTATGCAATTGAATCAAGGGAAATTTGAATACAACGGTAATTGTGGGTAAGTTTTTACATATATACGCGCTAGCATAATGCACTATATTTTGTAACGAGATTGTACTTCAGTGTTTGTCAATTCTTTCATTAAATATTGGAGCACACGTTTCCATCCATTGTTTTTAACTGATATGTCTTATACTTAAGTGCTTAAACACTGATGTTCTAGCGACTTCATACTTCCAGGAAATCTTCAATTGTTTAATCACAAACAGGAAACAAGTGGTGATAAGTGTCGCAGTAGCTTTAGCTCGATTGCTAATTTCGACACAAAAGACAAGAGTATTTAAATATGATTCTTAAGTTTTTTGGAAACCTCGGAGAAACGTACTAAGACCGTCGAAAAAAATGGCTGTTTTCCACTCATCAAATGAATTGTAATCAAACGTCTTTTAGAATTTCGCTAGAAGTTACTGTTGAATATCGATTGATTGAGGTTTTTCAGCATTTTTCAGCTTATGAAAGAATTTATGTGAGATTGTCTCAATCTGTCAACATTTATGATAGTTAGGGATGTTTCACTAACACCAACCCGACTTATGTAATTCTGAGATAAATTCACAATTTTTTATATATCGATAAAGGATAGATTGGATGGTAGATTGGCAATTTATTAGAAATAATCCTGTTAACCTATCCGTATTCTTTTTATACGAATTATGATGAGATTATATCTATAGTGTTTTAATTGTAAGCTATTAAAGTTTATTTATCCCAAAAGTATTACAAAGATATTTGCTGGATTACTTAGTATAGCTTTATCAAACAGATGCATGCTTGTAAATGTTATGTATGAATAATTTTTCTAACCTGATAACAGTGTGTACTATCATACAGAATGAAAATAAACGGTCAGAACCTTTCAAATATTTATCCT
Source organism: Schistosoma mekongi (assembly GCA_034768735.1). Classification (NCBI taxonomy): domain Eukaryota; kingdom Metazoa; phylum Platyhelminthes; class Trematoda; order Strigeidida; family Schistosomatidae; genus Schistosoma; species Schistosoma mekongi. The sequence goes on along the minus strand of CM068309.1, from coordinate 10,778,351 downwards.
ATGCCTACATATTTTTCTTGTTGGTACTTGCATTTTTTCGTTGTTGTTAGTGAGGACCGCATTTGATCAGTCACTTTTGGCATATGAGCTTCTTAAAAGGATGTCTTGATTTTCCATATATTGTTGTTTATGAAAACAAGGCAAAACTTGAAGATTAAATCAGTCTTAAGAACACATTTTCATGAATATTTTTGCAACGATAGACTTTAATTCTAAGTATCTTTACAGATTCATATAATCTTTTGTAGTAAATTGGCTGCTATTTGTCAGCATCAATCGATGACTTGTAGACATTTACTTCCAATCTTTCCTGGAACATGTGACTTTACGTAATGTCAGTCACTTCTACTCTTCGTGTATGTACCTACATATCAGTATTGATGTTCGTACCAGGACTGTAGCGTAGTCCATTTGTGTCAAACGCCATTACGTTATCCACTGGGTTACTGATCCCAGACAATTACACCTGTTAATCAAGAATTTCCATGAAACTTGATATCCTCACTGTGAACATCTATACTTAAATTAAGCTGATGATTTACTAATAGGACGAAACTCTAGCCCTGGATTGTATTTGCCGACCAACATCCATCTCTAGTCACACTTGTAAGTTACCACTATATCGAGTCAATTCATTCAGTATGTTTATTTGGCAACTGAGACTGGTCAGTTCCAGTTATTATCATATTAACTGTAAAATAAAAACACATTCAAGTCGCATATTTATACCTGTTGTACATGTATGTTGTCTGAAATCAGAATCCTAGTGGAAACTCAATGACATTCGGCATAAATGAGCTGAGTTTGATTCCTTGTGTAAACATTGACAATGTGATGTAAATACGTTCATATGACAAATTCCAAATCGCAATTTTTTGGGGTATAAACTCTCAAGATAAGTTCAAATGATTGAATTTAGTTTGTAATACCGTGTAAAATAGAATATAACTAAATAAATAAATCATCACACTGATTATTAATTATAGGAGGTACACATGTATCTCCCTTATATTTCAAATGTCATCACAATATGAGGTCAAATGCACATGTACAGAAGCTATCTGACAAATCAATAATCTCGATATTTTTATGCTTTTCTTTACGCGTTGTTTTGTAACCTCTTCATTACTCCTTTCATCATTTAGTCACACTACTTTACACTTAATTTGTTCCACTGACAATTATTCTATTCATTAGCATCTGATCGTCATTAATCGATTCCTATTATCATTTGTGATAATAATTTACATTAATAAAAATGATAATAATAGATGCTTTATTCACTATCATATGAGTTTCACATTAAATTGTCTCGTCTAGTAATTGTGTCTATGTCCTTTCATATGACCTATAATTTCCAACCCGTCTGGTAATTTATTTATTGATTATATATTGCTAATCTATTCTACCCATTATTACGAACTGCACTCATAATGTATACACATACTAATAAACAAGAAACTTCTACCTAGAGTTATTTATTACACACAAATATTTGCTGTAACAAAGAACAAACAGTTAAATTAATATGATTTGATATCACAAATTAGTCTGAACTAGACAACCATTGATCACTAGGACGCACTTGACAGCTGTCTCGTCCTAGAATGGGACTCTTTAGCAGTGCGCATCTACGACTGCACCAGGGATTGAATTCAGGACCTTCTGGCGAACACCTTGCTATTAGATCACTGAGCTGGCCGGTTATTACTTCTAACTCAGTCAATTTGCGATATATTTTCCCGATCTCATCTATTACTATTGGTAGGTAACTGCCTCACACGTGACATGGTCGAACTTCACTGGCCACGTCTAATTTAAACCATTTCTTGATATCAAAATAATATTCAACAATCTCCACAATATTCAATTACAACTAATAATATGAATTCATTGTATTTTATTTTCTGTTCTCATCACCCGCTTACAACCGTTATACTTTAAGATTTTTCAAAGTAATTAATGAACAACCAATTTCATCTCATAAAATTTAACAAAGCTATAGCAACCAACTATTTATAGCCGAATCTCCTTATTTAAGCAGAGTTAGTTGTCAATTTCTCTCTCACATGGTAAGATTATCGATATTCTGTTACACCATTTAGTTTTTCATCTTTTTCGACTTGTTTCGATTTCATCATCTTTGAATTCACTCAGTTTCACAATCTCACTTTTGTAACTGATTGATCTCAACTCACTCCGAACCTTCTGTTTCCTAATCAATTAAAATATTTAAGCCCTTAATTTAGTTGTAATGGTTACTGTTACTTGCATTGTCTATTCATTATGATGATGCTACATACGTATTTCCTTCCGAATAATTTCACCTCATCAGTATGTTTGATTTCTATTTTGTTATTTTTGTTTTAAAATACTACAAGTTGTGGAGAGCTGATGTGAACCGAACGAAATAAAGTGAATTTACGTGACTTTGTTTAAACGTTTGTTCCTCTTATCTTGAAATGTTTTACGGGAACTAAATGTAGACAGTATGATTGTACCGTTATTCGAAATAAACTTATTGTAAAAATAAATGTTCTTAGACTCCTACTGTTTTGATCAAACAATTTCTATCGCGTGTTATAAAACTCAGTTTTCTGTTATCAGTTTTCAGGTTTAAGCATCTCTCTATGTATTTTGTCTTAGATAACTGGACAGTATGACTAACTTAAAAATGTACATGGGGAGTGAATTAGATTACCAATTTACACAGATTGTTGGTCATCATCACCTTAGAATTATTACATTTAAATATTTCCAAATATGTATAAGCGTTTTACTTGTAATGATATTTTGATCGTAGTATGTTGCTTAAATCTCTTTAAATTTACAAATTTCAGTTATTATATTCTATTGAATAACATATAAATAACATTCATTCTATTATGCATTGAGATAAAAATAAGAAACATTTCATCATTATATTTAATTTTAGATATTTGTTAAAACCGGAATTTATGCGGCGCCCAGAACGTCAATTTGATCCATTCTCTGAATCTCCAATGGATGGTGTTATCGCAGCGACATGTGAAGTGAAGATTATTTCTGGACAATTTCTGTCAGATCGTAAAGTTGGTACCTATGTTGAAGTAGATATGTATGGCTTACCAACTGATACTATTCGTAAAGAATTCCGTACACGTGTCGTTCCTAATAATGGTCTGAATCCAGTCTATGGTGATGATGCTGTTTTTGTATTTAGAAAAGTAAGCCTATCTATATATATACTTATGCATATATATATATATATATATATATATATATATATATATGTTTAGATCATTTATTATCTAAGTTACTCTCCTAGCTGAAATACGAGACTGTACTGATAAATCAATTGTTATTTCAATTGGGATGGTTATTTTTGTGGAGATTGATTATTTTATCTTATTGGATATATCACAGATTGATGTTGGCAGGGTACCATCAAAAACCAAGGAGCACTGGACAGCTGTTTCGTTCTAGTGTGGAACTTCTCAGCAGTGCGCACCCCAGATTCCTCACCAGGGGCTATCAGACTAGTCGGTAGTGAGACAGTTATCGCCAATGACAATGGATGATCGCACTGCATATCACAAATTGATGGAAGTGGGAATTCTACCGTTGGATGCCGACCCAGTGGTGCAGGTGGTTAGGCGTTCGCGTCAACCTTAAGCCCCTGGTGCGGAATTTGGGATGCTCACTGCTAAGGCGTTCCACACTCGAACGAAACAGCTGTCCGGTGCTCCTTGGTTTTTGATGGTACCCTGCCAACATCAATCTGTGATATATTCATTCAATCAATCATCATTTATTGTTTATATAATTGGGCTCATTGTAGTACCATAATATGGAGCTATTTACATTGATAATACGAAGTATTTCAACATATTAAATTACATCTCTTTAAACCTCGTAACAGAGCAGTATTTCGAAAATCTAGGTTTCGCCTGTTAAGTACTATTGCTTAGGAAAAGTGCCACTCTTTTTATATGCATTATATGAAATTGTGGTGGCAACATTACTAATTTATTTAAGCTGATTGGTTCAATACAGCAGATTAGATAATCTAGTAAAGTTGTTTCGTCCACGTTGCAACGTAAATGAAATTCTGAAATCGAGAAATACCTACTTCCTTGACCAATAAACTAAAATGTCATTTTCCACTTCATCTATTTTCTATCACTTTTCGTGTTGATGAAAAACACTCAAATACTGTTTAAACTTCATTATCCTAATTTTTTGTTCAAGTGTTTCCTTTTGTTATGATTAAAATAATCTTTAAAATGTTGAAGCGAAACATTCATTTGTATTTTCGTTAAACCATTTTTATCTATACCAAAATATTTCAAATAAAGGCAGAATTTTTTTCACATATCCGTTATTTTTTTCGGTTTATCACATTTGTTTTATTGAATTTTCTTTATTCTGTATTACTTAATATGACAGTATTTATGAAGTTGTCTTATTTAATTTGTCGACTGTTTAGAATTACATGCATATCATCACATATAGTAATTGGCGTACATTACACTCTAAGTGACTCACATTCACATTATAAACTAACTTTCCTATTTCACGTATGATTAGAAAGTTATTCTGTGTTTAATTGTCTTTTTGATCTTAAGCAAGCAACTATCTCTACAAACCCCACTAATTGTAACTAATATCAGCTCACTAGTGACTAGCTACTTGAGGTAATTCTTCGAGTTCTAGAGTGAAGACGTGACCGATGGAGTTTAACCGTGTCGGGTGTGAGGCAGTAACCCACAATAGCATAGAGGAGGTCGCGCAACGTATCGCGAATTGACTGAATTAGAAATATCAACCGTTAGGAGCCGACTCAGTGGTCCAATGGTACAGCGTTCGCCGCGGAGCCAGCAGGTCCTGGGTTCGATCCCCGATGGGGTCGTGGGTACGCAGTGCTGAGTCGTCCCATACTAGGACGAAACAGCTGTACAGTGCTCCCAGGTGGTCGGTGTTTGTCTGATTCAGATCTATTCATGATATCAAGATTGACAGTTAACCATCTCCACAAATCCACCTAATTGTATTAATAATTACTTGGCGAAGCTTAGATTAGGCTGGTCGAGTCATATATTACATATATCTAGTCACTCTGTCATGATATAAAATTTTCGGTAGGATGGGGACAGGTGGAAAGAAAGCTAGATAAGGCTAAGCCATCAGGTGGCGTCAATATTTGGGATCAAGTTCTGGTGTAATAGCTCATGTTAAACCGATGCGTATGTGCGACATTTGTTTCCTCTAACTGACTGAAATAGATAATGATGCAAAAATAAAGGTATTTAATATTGACGTGCCGAAAGTATACTTTACAACCAGTCAGGTATGATGTCCATTCACTTCTAGGGTAATATGTTATTTTTAACAGTGATGGTCTGACGATTTCGGACTGCCATTTCTTTGGCTTCTGATATATAAGTTCCGAATCCCTTTTAATATACTCTTGTTTGTTGGTAGCTATGTTTTTACCTTCACAAGGACTTTTTTATGCTCTTTGAGACTGCGCTTAATGCAAGGATGATTTTGTAGTATCACGGTCGCTTATATTGTCAATCATCATGTAACCAGCAGAGGGATGAGTGCCAGTTATATTCACCACATTTCTGTATATATCATTTTTTTCGTTCTTCTACAACATGATCGTATTGCATCCGGTTGTTGTTCTCAACCACAGGAGTATCTGTGTTCTAGGTCTGTCAATATTTCGCATTTGTTTGTTTCTTTTGTGTTAGAATACTATTCTTGTTCTGATGTCAACTTCTTAAGGTTATTCCAAGCTTTATACAATTATAAGACATTTACATTGGCCTTCTGTCATTGCTCATCGTTTGAATCACTCAAATTCTCAAGTTGCTGTAGCTGCATGGTTCATTCAGTTATCATTGGTTACTTTAATTATCTGGTAACAGATACTGACTAGTCACAATTGTTCTCTAAAGATTTGCCGCACAATTTCAACCGTTACATCAAAATAAAATTCTCTTGAATTCTTCGGGAAGATGAAGTTCCCTTTTCCGTCCATGTTTAATAACGCTAGCCTAAGCAGCCTAAGTTTTCTAAAGTGATTCATATTTTTTTATTTAGTACAATTTGTACCATGTTTAACTGAATTCTCTGTATGCAGTATAGAACTGAGAAGCGAGGAAGTTCACAAATCCGCACTGGGCCACAAACCCTTAAGTCGCAACACTGGGGAGGGGGTATAATAAAACAGACTCAACCTCAACCGAGGACGTAAAAGTACTCTATTCAGGACCATTTAATATGTCGTCCTCTAGTGACCGACTACATTTACAATTGGATCGATTTCTAGTATCTTGGATTATATTGATTAAAAAATTATTAGAAAATTATGGTGTCTAGGCTAGCAGTATATTTGCATTGGGAGATGGAACAACACTGCCTATTGCCTTTCATGTGTTAACAAGACTAACTTCTGAAACATGCATCCCTTCATTGCTACAGACAGTCGTCACAGTATTGGATGTCTGTGGGAATCAGCATGAAATTAATGCAGCTTCCAGTTTGGATTATAAAACTGTTCAAGTTAGTGCACAGAAATTCCCCATTGGGAATTCTTAGGTACATGTGCAGAAAACAGGAATGACATCAAAAAACAGAATGATTAATTCATCATTCAAAATACCACGATTATTGTAAAACAATCAATACTGAGTCACCGTTTTATCGCTATTATTTATGGACATATATAATCAAGAAGTAGCAAAAAGTTAAGGTACAAAACAGCAAATGTGCAATGCAACGACGTGTTATTCCTGTTAGCATGACACAATCTTACAATTTTTCTTGAAGAAGGAAAATTTTGTAGATTGTAATTACTTCGTTTAACTGCAACTAATCATGTTTTTTTCTGTTGTTGAGTAAATTCATAGTTGTTATCAACAGTACATAAAACTAAAATTAAATACTTGGAATCTGATCAACAGTGTCTTTTTAACCAGGAGAGGTATGGAGCATTTGGAATTCCTAAAAATGAAATTATTCAAGAAATTAGACGATAAACTTGTATTGATTTTTTGCATGATTAATTTCTAAGCTTTTATCACATTAATCTAATATGAGTTATACTCGAGAGTACATGGTGACATTTAATTGTATTATTTAATTCAGTTGTAATTATATATTGTAAAATTATAACTTATATTGATTTTGTAAAGTTTATTCAGTTAATAATTTTCTTTTAACTAATAATTACGATAATTAAATTGATATGTAAATAAGTCTGCCAAAATATAATGTTGTTTCTGTATTGCCTGATCGTTTGGTTTTCCATTCAAGTGTTATTCTTTTCACTACCTTGAGGCTGAAGATCAGGGTAGACTAACTAAGTATGTAATTCGTACATATTCTGATTACTTAAGTTCGTGTTCATAGGCTAGTGGAAAAATCCTTGAATTAGCACTCAGCCTCATTCCTCTTTAGATCACAACAGTCTGACCACATCTGATACAGAAGAGAAATCCATCTGCATATTAATTCTTTTCTGTGTATTACTAATAGCAATGAAACATGAAAAGAATCTGGTAATAGTAACGCAGTGATCTTCTCAAGCTTTAGAGTTACCACTTTTCTAAACATGTATTATTTTTCAAATACCTTACCGTTTACTATTTGTTTAAGTTAAATGATTATCAAAACAGTGACGCTTGAATGACGAATATTCTTTCCGACAAATCCAATCATTTGTACTAACCGAGTTTCATAGTTTCTTTCCGTTCTATAATAAACATACTATTGTGTAAGTGGTTTATTTCAGACTAGTTCATTTCCTTGATAATTAATGCTTCCACGCAAATCTACTCTGTTATACATGACTGGATTATTGAATTCAAACTAGGTTGTTCTACCAGATCTTGCTGTATTACGATTTGCTGTTTATGAAGATACAGGAAAATTGATAGGTCAACGTGTTTTACCACTGGATGGTTTACAAGCTGGTTACCGTCATATATCTTTGCGTACTGAAGGCAATTTCCCGCTTTCATTACCTACTCTATTTTGTCAAGTATCGCTTACAACATATGTTCCTGAAGGATTAAATGATTTGGTTGATGCTTTGTCAGATCCTCGTGCTTTCCTGAGTAAAGAAGAACAACGGATTAAACAAGTGAGATTACTGATTGTTTTTTTATCGTTTTGCTGATTGTATGTAACTTATTATTGTTCAGTATTGATTATTTCGTCCTTGATTTTTCTATCAGACTATCAGGATGAACTTGTATATTCCCGTTGATTTGTTATAGACTGAAGCTGATCAGTCATTGTTGCTATATGTGCATCCTGAGCGGATTACCTCGATATACCGAATTTTTCACAAGTATTATATAAGTTGGATTGTGACTGGCAAGTGGAATCCAGGACACAGGTCTGGACTCAGTAGTCTAGTGGTGAACGCAGTGGCGTTCTACACGAAACGGACTGAGTCCGAATCCCACTGTGAACATCAACATTGGGATGTAGGTACATCCAGCCGATGAGTCCCAAATAGGACGAAACGCACGTCCTGGATTCCACTTGCCAGTCGCAATCCAACTTATATAATATCAGACTATCAGTTTACTTTTAGTTATCAATCTAGCCCACTTCGACCATGAAGATTCTGAAAGTTTGTACAGTTTATAGCAGCTATTACATTTGTCTGTGTTAACTTTGTGAATAAAGATTTTAAACGCTTGATGTATTCCTGAATTTTTTTTTGTAAGAATCTGTGAATAGGTAAGTAAATCTGAATCACAACCAAGAATTACTACCAATGATAACAGATGGTCGGGGCTCACTATCACGAATTGACTGAAGTTATTAATATGCGGCACTGAATTTTTCCTCACCAGTCATAAGTTGTCGGGTTTAGTGCAATATCTGAATGTTCTGAGCTTAGTGCCACGCAGTTATTGGTAGATACTACAAAACAGTACCAACAAAGTATTAAACAGCTGTTCATAGTTTTATTGTCTTCAACTAGTGTAGTTCATCTTCTGCATGATTCATTAATTAAGAATTGGGTACCTGATCCTATAAGGTATAACTTTTTCGTAGACCGAATTTGAAGAGTCAGCAGTAGTACATTCCTAATACGTAATGCTTCCAAATAATTCGACGGATTTATCATTGTGTACAGTTCGATTACTCTTCATTCACTTAAGTACAGTTACATGCTGCGAAGATGTTTTGTATGACGCTAATTATGTAATTTCTTTAAACAGGTTGTGACTATTTTCAGTTGGAAGTTGTGCATACTATTCATGGCACTTCGGATTTATTTATCAAACTATCAAACATATTTGTAAATGAAACAATTTTTTAATGTGGTTTGTAAAGCATTTAAAAAGAATTGATGTCGTATTAAATTGATATAAGAAACTTTAATTACCTTGATGTTAAAATCATGTATTCATTAAGTGGTTTATTGATTCCATCATAGATTTATAACATAGTAATACAAAGATCAGTTTACTGCTCAGAAACAATTTTTTTAAGACTAGAAATGGAGTAATTGTTTTTTTTTTAATTTTTACAAAACAATAAACATGTAACTGTCAAGAAAACTGGTTTTCTGTTGTCTAGACCAATGACCTTTATAATGCCTCTTTTACGAGTAGAAACTGAAGACGAAAAAAGAGCTATATATATATATATATATATATATATATATATATATATATATATTCGGAAAATTAACTAGGTTCCAAAATGCGTCATATATTTTTTCATGATAGCTTTTATAAACATTTGATGATGTTAAGGACTAATTCTGAATAACTCCAGTTGGTGTATTCGTATCCTAAGCGGATTGCCTCGATACAGCGTTAATTCAGAAGTGTGATTGAAGTTAATTTGGGGTTGGAGAGTAGAAAGACTGATCAAATTTAATCCTTAACAATATCTACGAGAAGATGCAAACATTCATTACATTTATATTGATGTATACCCGTTATATAAAGTATAAGTGTCTAAACTCAATGACTCAGTGAATAACGTAAAGGCATCAGACATGACTAAAATATGTATGGGTTCCAATGTGTTTATCATCAATCGGACATACGTACATCCAGCCGATAATTTCCAAATAGGACAAGACGGGAGTCCTGGATTCCACTAGTCAGACATAATTTCATTTTAATCATTCCATAATTGTGAAAATTGAGTTTATCAATGAGTTCATTAGAGCTATATGACAGATTTGCAAATCTAATACAGCCCAATGAAAAACTAGATAGATATTTAATGACTTCTTATTAGACTATGTACAAAATCGATTCGTATAGATAATATATGATGTGATATTTTATTTACACATAGCATACGTATTCATACATGGTTGTGACATAGCTTTTCGTCGTAATCCTACTCTCTTTTTGATGTGATTATTTCATGTTCTTTCTGTTCATTGATTTTATTGCTTCATAAATCTTCTCTGCAGCTTGCCAGTATGGGTATTGACTCATCAGAAATCGCTGATGTACCGTCGACTGGTAATGCTAAGCGTGTTGGAGGTGTCGTGGGTGGTAGTGGTACTTCTGGACAGTTAAGTGGATCTGCTCTATCTAGTGTTTCCGGATCTGGTGATGTTACTAATGTTTCATCAAATAGCACTAAAAAAGATGATAAAAAAGGTAAATGAGCTTAGTTTTCAGTTGTCAAAAAGAGATACGTTTCATTTCAAAATGTTTATATTCGGTTTTTCTTTATGCATGCTTTGAACAAGTTATAAGAGTTTTGCGAAGGAATTTTCAATTAAAGTAAATAAGAATATGATAGACAAACGTTATTAAAGTGTAAAATTGTAAAGACTATACCTTTCAACACAAACGTGTTAGTTGTCTGTCACTCTTTATATTGGTGAAATCGTTGTGGTGACTTAATGGTAATGAATTTTGGACGTTCTTACGGAATGTACACTAATTTGCAGGCATTTTTTGTCAGATATACTCTTGTCTTTTGTTTACAGGAATGTGCCTATCTTTGTATAGTTTTATTGAGTCTAAACAGTCATTCGTTTTTTCTAAGTTACCGTAAATAAGTAACCTTGTTTAGTCAAATATCAGTCACAGTAGATTTTAATAACATTTAATTGATCAACAACACACAGTAGTGATAGTTTGGACGAAGGCTAGTGACAAATAAAGCACATCGTAGCATCGGTACATTAAATCATTAATTATAATTGAATGCTGTAGAGTTTGCTGAATTTGAATTTAATATAACGAGCAGACCTGGGTTAGACATCCATCGAAAACAGGGAGTGGTACTGAACATCTCTTTCGTCCTTGTATAGGATTCCTCAGCAGTGCATGTCTGTGACTAGGAGACGATGATTCTGATCAAAAGTATGTCTAGGTTACCACTAGGTGATTAGTTAATTTCATATGTTATTAAATAAGATCATGCGACTTACTAGATTGTATTGTTGATAAAAATTCTCATTCAGTTGCAATCGATGTTTTATTCTGAACTAATCATCAATTGTTCATTGAAAAAGAACACATTGTCTGTATATTCGTTCAAGCAAATATTTCCATAATTGTAGTGTATTCAGTTATTATTAAAAGAGAAACAACTAATTTTTTTTATCGGTTATTGAATTATTGTAATATAAAACAGTTTAATGCTTTAAATGACGTTTCGGATGTGATTTGTTGTTTATAGTTGTAGCGCAATGACTTCGTGATTACAGAATGTGCTCTATGTTAGTTTAGTTCTTTCCCTCCTTCAATTTATTTTGTTCTAACTATCTTTCTGTACTATCTTACTGTATTCCTTGTAATTTAACTTGTGACAGAAATGGAATTTTCTTACTTTTCTCCTATCATGAACTAACATTCTTCTTCTTACAGTTTTCGCTATTTTCCTATGCTTATATAATTTTATTATCCGTTGTCTGTTAGTTTAATCTTAAGTGTTTATACACAGAGTGGTTGAATCTCCCATAGAAAACATTAATTTATCAGTAGTCATAATCTCATGTACAAAGCTAGACTGTTTGATAAAGACATTGTGCTATTATAATTGCCGTTATATCTGAATACTTTGATCGTCTATAGGACGTAGATTGACCAAAGATGCAATCAACAACACTCTATTTTCTAAAAGTGAAAGATTTAATTAATAAATTATGATAGATGAAACTAGTAGTATATTTATTTACGCACCATTTTGTCATAACTTAGTTGAATGAGTGCTTTCGATAATAATCGCTTAGTTAAATCAAAAGGCTGAGCGGGTTTTTGTCTGCAACCTTTTAGCTGAGAGTCGAGTGCTTCAACCTATTAACCACTACTCCATGGTATTAGTTACAATATTCAATTGTTTAAGATGTATAGATTATAAGTTTTTTTTAATTAAAGTATATGAATTTAGTAACAAATGCTAGTAAATTTATTTGTAATTATGAACTTGGTCAATATTTTGTTATTCATGTAAAGCGAATCAGGAATTCTAGTTGGTTGTTATACTTCTTCTTACAGTTTTCGCTATTTCCTATGCTTATATAATTTTATTATCCGTTGTCTGTTAGTTTAATCTTAAGTGTTTATACACAGAGTGGTTGAATCTCCCATAGAAAACATTAATTTATCAGTAGTCATAATCTCATGTACAAAGCTAGACTGTTTGATAAAGACATTGTGCTATTATAATTGCCGTTATATCTGAATACTTTGATCGTCTATAGGACGTAGATTGACCAAAGATGCAATCAACAACACTCTATTTTCTAAAAGTGAAAGATTTAATTAATAAATTATGATAGATGAAACTAGTAGTATATTTATTTACGCACCATTTTGTCATAACTTAGTTGAATGAGTGCTTTCGATAATAATCGCTTAGTTAAATCAAAAGGCTGAGCGGGTTTTTGTCTGCAACCTTTTAGCTGAGAGTCGAGTGCTTCAACCTATTAACCACTACTCCATGGTATTAGTTACAATATTCAATTGTTTAAGATGTATAGATTATAAGTTTTTTTTAATTAAAGTATATGAATTTAGTAACAAATGCTAGTAAATTTATTTGTAATTATGAACTTGGTCAATATTTTGTTATTCATGTAAAGCGAATCAGGAATTCTAGTTGGTTGTTATAACAGGAGTATGACAAGAGAAAAGTAGAGCTTTGAAATTGACTAACGCTTTCATTAATCGACTTTTTCACCTACACTACCCTGGTTATTCACTTACGTACAATAGTTTTGTGTATAATACTAAGAAATGTTTCACAATGGTCTATCGAAGGGTATAATCTTACCTGACTGCAGAATAGCAAACTCAATTAAGACAAATAATTTAGAGAAGTACTTAGCTGGTGCTTCGCATACGCCATCATTTACGTGATAGAATCGAATAGAACATAACCTTTAGTGATTAATATCTATACATATGAATAGAAACGTAACTTTAATTTATTCATTAAATCTGCTTACAACACATGGAATAGAGCTAATCCAACATATGCTCTAAGCATTTGATAATGTATATTACTAACAAATGCAGATAACTTGAAGCATTTATTGACTTAGTTTCAATTAGTGTGTAATGATGCATTTGTTCATAGTGCCTTTATTGGCAAATTTTGATTCCTCAGTCCACAAATTATAATCAGTTAATAGTAGACAGTTGAAACAGACAAACAAGATTATTGAGTAATAAGCTTGTAGTTTGCCTGGGTAATTTCAATCATTAATTAAAAAACAAGCGAAGGAATTGGAAATTCTACAGAAACGACAAGAGAAAGATGCTGTCACTATGCTGCGTAATCACACAATCATTACGGATAAATTGAATACAAGTCATGCTAAAGAACGTTCAAGTACAAAAAGATCAATAAATAAGTAAGTCACTGTTTTATTTTACCTTGTTGAACGTCTTCAATAGGTGTGAAAAGTATCATTAAAAGTCCAATATGTATAGTGCTATTTTCGTACAACGGATTCTAATCGTGAAGTTGATACTCGATGATTATTTTTTATTATTCCTAGAATAAAATAATTAAAAAACAAATCACTTAACTTCGAAAAATTAAAATGAATAATGTCGGGGTTTTGAAATCAACTTTCAATGAAGAACAACATGCTAATTATTTTGATAGAAAAATGAAAAATGGATTTTTGTAGAAATCTGTTAGTATGTAGCCAGATATGTTGGTTATGCATTTATTAAGTTGTATAGTAATTTATTTGGAACTTATTAATGTGAAGCGCATATCGTTATGTTCTCATGAAAGATATCTAGACTGAAATTATTTTATGTATAACATAACAAGTCCACTTATTCACATTTTGAGGTGGTTGAGAGGATTCGTAGCTTAGGAGGATGGTTTTGATTTGCGTCAATCAAGTTGTCCAGAATGACAATGAAAACTCCTCAATTAAAACATCCCGCTCAAAGACTGCAGTATAGCCAAAGCCTATTCATATTTTCTTAATATACTAGTCGGTTAATCACTTAATATTTTTCAGTATCTTAAGACACTTGATCTCTTCTTAAATGTACTTATATATTACAATTGATGGTAAATATGACAGTATAGTTCTAGTACATATTTACTCACCGAGCAGGACTTACTCGATAGTGATGCTATTTCAACGAATCTAATTGTTTTTTTATCTTTGCTTCAGTATCAAATTGATAATGGTCATTATGTGTTTAGCAGATAGGTTTCAGTGACCTTTTCATTGTAGTCCTTAGCCGTTAAACAGGTTGTAGTATAGCAGCTGCACATTTGGAACACGGACTTACTGCTTTAATCAAACAATCTTAATGGGGTATCACATAAGCTACGTGTATTTCTCTAGACCTATTTTTGTTCAAGTTCTGAAATGAATTGCTTCCTCCTCAACATTCGGAAACCTTTAACAGCTGCTTATTTATGGTTACTCGTGATTCTGAGGTTGATACTTATTATAACTCCTAAATCTATGCATTCAGTAACCTTAGGTGGTGTTATATTTATTATATAGTGATGTAAACTTCCACAGTGTCTAATTACACTTTTACCAAAATTTATCTTTAATAACCACCAATTTGTCCACTCAACTTGAGCATTAAATTCTTCATGTAATCCTTTCTCATCCATCATTATGTATAGGTCTCCTTACTTTAATTTCATTCACAAACAGTAAGACAGATAACTTTATCACTCCGAGTAGATCATTTACATTAAGTAAATAAAAGGGATCTAGAATTATTCCTTGGGGAAGCTCCAGTCTTCAAAGTCGATTGCCCAACTTTTCTGTTCCACTCTAGAACTCATATGAAAGTTCATATGGGAGGTTTTATTGATATCTATAAAAACTTCATCTATCTTGAAAATTTTTGTCTTCCTCTTTAGTCAAGTTGTCTTTCATAATGAGAAGGCTAGTTAAACATGAATGACCTGCTAGATAACTACGTACTTCCTAGACAATTATTCTCCCCCTCTTTTTCCATGTACTGTAAAATATCAGCATAAATTACATTTCTCATTAACTTATGCCTGTACTAATAAGGCTAATTAAGTAGAAGTTATTTAGAAATTTTCATGCTGAATTTTAAAAATTAGTCTAATGATGATGTTCATTTCTTTGGAAATTTTGAGTGTTCTAGTGATTCGTCAAAGAGGTTTGGAAGTAGTATTACAATTATATCAGTTGAAGTTGCATAACACAACTCAATTCCTAAACTATGTCTAATTGCTGTATCATTCAAAATAGGAATATCAAAGTTCTTACATTAATTTTAACTGTGTCGGGTGTGAGGCAGTAACCCACAATAGCATAGAGGAGGTCGCGCAACGTATCGCGAATTGACTGAATTAGAAATATCAACCGTTAGGAGCCGACTCAGTGGTCCAATGGTACAGCGTTCGCTGCGGAGCCAGAAGGTCCTGGGTTCGATCCCCGATGGGGTCGTGGGTGCGCACGGCTGAGTCGTCCCATACTAGAACGAGACAGCTGTCCAGTGATCTCAGGTGACCAATGGTCGTCTGATTCAGATCAATTCATGATATCGAAATTGACAGTTAACCATCTCCACAAACCCCCCTAATTGTAATAAAAGATCTGTAAAATGATCAAACCGACTTTATTGTTGTTTATATTACTACTAACAGTAATCACAAGCAACCCAAAAATTATTTTCTGTTCTACTACGTGAGAATGTTAGTTAACTTCTTAGTATTAATTATTTAGTAACTGAACAATTTTCTTAGTTTATTACCCTTATAAACATGGCCAAAAGTTATTCAGTATTACTTTTTCTGATTGTTGGTAGTTTAACAGATAAGAAACAGTAACGAATCAATCGAACCTTCGTTGTTTCTTTCTCTCTATTTTACTGTAATGTCAATTATGAAAATACGGACTACAAATTAATCTGTAAAGGTCTTATTTTATCGGCATTTGTAACTCAATCACTACTGAAAGCCGAAAAATTACTAGAGGAAACTGCAGATATCGTTACCGAAAGTTGACTTGAAAAATTGAGATAGATTAAGCGTGAAGTTGGTTAAATAATGATAAGTTATATATTTGTGAAATCCCAATGTGTAACAAAATTTATTTTTTAACGTTTTGCGGCTTTAAGTCGCTTTTCAGAGTATAAATTTATCATTTGTACCAAACTGGGATATAAGCTTAAGTAATGCAGAGGAAGAAGTTAAATTTTAGCTACATTTCCAAAAAAAAACAACCAGTCTGTTCATTCATTTGTCAAAGGTGAGAACTTCTTCGTGTATCTGCTTGAATAGACATGAATGAAAGTGAAGAATATGAATTTTGTAATGTGTTGAAGTAGAGTTAATTTATGAGTATGCTCATCGTATTAGTCTTTTTGAATAGGTTTAATGTATGATTGTTTGTAAAATTAGTTTAGTTTTGTCGAACCATACGGGAATTTTGTCTAGCCAATGAAATTGAGTCTAATAATATATGGAAAGCCTCCCTCACCTAGCATTCTATGTAGTTGAATAAGTCTGTGAATTATTTTTACATTTTGAATATTAGTTTGATGGTTATTGTACTTAGCATTTACTGCTGTTGCTGAATTTTTCTGTAAATTTTCAAGTTCTATAGGATTATTAGGTGACCTTTTAATATACATAGATGGTCTTTGATACGAGTTGAAATTTTATTAGATGATTTCCACCCTCCCCCCCTCCATAACATGCATTACAATCGACTCAATTTAATCCGTAGACATAATTTTGCGTAGAAGTAACTTTTAATCTTCACATGCCTTGTTAATTTCACATAGTAGCTTTGTTATGTAAACAGACTGCTGGGTTCAACCACGACACCAGTTCATGAAATATCATCTGAAGTTTTGTTCACCCCGCGACATTCTTAGTTTCGAATTTTAGCAGTAATTTCCATAAGAAAACTTATTTTTTATGACGTTTATTATAATTTTCCACTCTGGGAATTCATAAATGCACTAATTAGTATTCGAAACCGAAAACGGATTTTCTCTGTAGATCTCATCACTCTTAAAATCTTTCGAAACATGGAAGTCATGTGATATATATATATATATATCACATGGTATGGAAATATTCACTCTTTGCCTAATTTTTTTCATTTTTCTCTGTGTTAATTTTAAGAGAAAAATAAAATGTTGTGATTAAATATTTTTATATTAGTATCAGTTGAATGCATTTCGTCTAGATGTAACTATATAGTGCTTTTACAGTGGAGAAGTAGAACAAAATGTTTAAAATAGCTGCTATCACAAAACGATTCTACCTAAACATCGATTTTAAAAATCATGGGACCATTGGAAAACTGTTCTGTCCGAGCACGAGACTCCTTAACAATAGGTAACTATGACTTCGCGTGGGATAACATTCACGAATTTCAACAAACTGTTTTCAAGTTTATCACTGTACTCAAAATTTTCCTCCTAATATCAGGCTTAGATATTTAAAACACGCAAATCAAAAATGTAAGATTGCGTTTACTTTTTTTGTTAAGTGTAGTAACTTCAGTATATTTATTATGAACCTGTTAGTTCGCTGATTCCTTGATAATTATCGTCGACAATGTGAAAGAAAACGTAGAAAAATTTTTCTTCGTAGACGCTGACATGAATTTTGCATTGCAGTTGGTAGCCACAATTTGTATCAGTCAGTATAGAAAAAAATTCGATCTTAAAAGTCGTAATAAGATTAATTTATGCCAATAGACAGGTATATGTTTAAATATTAGTCTATCATACACACTTATGCCCAATATAAAAATTGTGTAGTTTAAATCAAACGGATTGAAATCAGTGATCGAAAAATTATGAGTTAATTCCTTCTACTATTAGACTATGGCCCATTAGTACCAATGCAGCTTATTAGCTTAAATGTATCCTTTCACATGGTTGTACTGAATATATTACGCAGGACAACATTTTTCCCACATCATAGTCATTTTTACTGTGAACTGTATTGACCTTCATATTTTTTTATAGTATTATGTTTTAATTTTCTACTTAGTTGAAGAACAACTAAGCTTTAGTTTATGGTATCATGATCATCGCCTGACTAAAATTTCTATGACTGAACTCGCGTGATACTTGAAAGTCGTTGTTTATCCTGTGTCAATCTGTGATGAATGAGCATAATTATTTGATATTACTTAACACTCATCGTTCGTCAGGTTTTAGGAAATAGACATCCTTACTGATGTCCGACAATCGTAGTTTTTATTGACTTGAAAGCTGTATTTGACTCCGTTGACAGACAGATTCTATAACAGTACCTCAGAAGTACATAAACGTTGTGGATATCATTAGTGGAACACTATTGGTCGAATTAGATGTTATAATAAATTGTTACCTTTTCATATTTTAAAGAGGAAGGCTTTAATCTTGCAACTAAAGTAACTCGACTCATTATTTTGTTTTAAATTGCCTAATTCAATTGAAATTGGTTAGTACATTTCTTCTATACTGCAGTCTCTGGCTGATTTTGTCAAAAGTTTCCATTTATCTGTTCCTTCTCCTCTATCCACAGATTAAACATTCATGAATAACATAGAAATTGGAGACATTCTTTTGTGTTTATATGATTTCCAATAGAGTAAACAAGCCTATATTATCACGTCTTTCTTCTTTATCCTCTCAACTCCACTAATCTCCCATGAGAGTTATCGTACATAATCATGTGTATGCTTATATTGTATTTTGTTTTGTTGCAGCCTGAAGAAACCTCAGTAATTCTTTTTTTTCCTTATTGTACACATGATTTATAGACACTTATTAGATGAATAATTAAAGCTGTTATTATTAGTGGCATTACAAAAAAAGATCTTATGTATCATTTACTTTATCAGATTGCAATTACTAGTATTCCGTTCTATTATTAAACCATGTGAATATTCCGGATATAATTAGATTTAATGTAATAAATAAACGAATTAAATAAATGAAAGTTTTTTGTCTCCGTCTGTAACACTTACATTTATTTACTTTTCTTTTGCTTGTATTCTGTTATTCATTTTTAATGTGTGATTATCAATGTTTATGTGTGTGTAGTTCTTATTATTCATTGTAAACTGTTGATTGAATTATATTGGATAGTTATGAAATTAAAACAATTAATTCACTGAACTAAATCATTTTCAAAGCATTATGTACTTATAGCCACTTAATATAATGTACACGATATCAAGTGGCCAAATTACCACCTGATAGATGGGGTAGTATCTTCAGTAAAGACTAAGCAAGGATGATACTAGTTTCTGTTGAGTGACCAATTAATTTAGATATCTCAATCCTACATCAGATAAGATGCATCTCAACAAATTCTGCCTTAAGTCTCAGACTTTGAAAATGAGTAGCGGAAGTTCAAATCTTACAGGGAATATCAATTCTGTGAAGATTTTCAATTAGCTTTGAACTTAAATCTAAAGTTTCCTACTGACTGTTTTCTACCAGTTATTACCTGTTTATGTAATGAATTAGCTGAAAGGAAATATCATTAAACTATTTTTGACCACTTAATAGATATATTCAAAGTAGTATTGTAATATAAGTTTTAGCATAACAATAATCTATGATCGATTGTTATTACTGTATGTTTGAAGACTATAACTACTATTTATCTACTCAGGTAAAAGTAGACTACTTAATCTCTGGTTTATGTTTATTCCAATATTCTGTCTAGTCAGAATTAGACAAATAATATTAACATATTGTGATGAATTGCTCATCACTATTTATAAATACAGTATGCCACTATACACAATTATTTAGACAATCAGATATTCGTACAAGAAGGTAATCCTAATTATATTTTGACTACAAATACATACATAACTCATTGATTGAGTTAAGAAGGTATTATGATATGTTATTCAAGTTTATTTTCATAAAAAGTGTTTATAATAAGAAATTGATATTTCGGTGTATCTGTAAGCCTGACAAGTACTACATTGAACAGTCAATTATTTTTACACTTTCAGTTAACCAGAATGTAAAGAATGTTTTAAACAAACGATAACACTATGGGTAGGTCGAAGGAAAATATTATTAGCCTATGGGCATTGGTTTGGAATTACGGTAGTATTGTCACAGTTTATTTGTTTCTGTAAACCGGCAGTATGACATTCATATGTTTCTATTCATTTAATAATGTCTAACAACATTACATTGTCTACAATTTTGCATTTAGAAAGATATAAAGAATACCATACTTTTTTTCCGTCACTTTTTTGTAGTTGATTAGTGAGAAGTCATCTTTAGTAAGATTGTATTCAAATGTATTACTGCATCATCTAAACGTCTAAGGTGCGTATAGTTTCAGAGAAGTATTTTTTTCTGCTATAATTACTACAATAGGGAATAATTCATTTTAACTATATTTCATAAGTAAACATTTTGTTTCTAGTTTCTTTTGTTTCAATAATACTTTCTTCTCAAAATAGTGAAAACTGTGCATGCCTTTCTTTCCACGAACTAATTCTTTTTCCTTGGACCATATTCTATATGTTCACTAGTTTTTTCATTGAATTATTTCTTTCTTTCATAAGTTTAATGTTAATCTTGCTGTATTACTGAAGCGTGGCAACTTGGACCGATACATACATGTGCCAGGTTCTATGTTGTGCATGCATGCATGCATGCATGCATGCTGATCTTCTAAACGTACTCTTACCTTTACAATTCAACTCATTTTACAAGTACAAATTGATGTGCTCTGCTGTGAGCCGAACCTGTAATTTACATTTTATTGTTATAATACTGATTTTTACCTTGGATTGATATTGTTAATTGAACAAACCAAGAAATAATGAACGGTTGTTCTTTATCTAGTGTCAAACTACTCGAAAATGTACACAGCATCAAACCCAAGACCTCACGTTGGTCACTTTATCTATAATCGCATTAAACAGTATTCACTGATTCACATTTTCAATTTTAGTCATTTCAAAATTCGATGCGATCTTTGTTCTGTGCTACCAATGAATTAATGTCTTACTTCCAACATATACTAATTTCATGTCATATTTCTATTGTGTAATACATCTTAATAATTAGTCACTGGTAGTCTAATTATTTAAGTGATTTTTAAAAGATGTACAGAATACGGCGGAAACCTGTTGTAGTGCTTCTCGATTTTTAATAGCTTTTTATTTTACGACAATTCTTGATCGTAATTTTTGTTAGGATTGATTATTATCTGAAACTTTTTCTAAAGTAGAGTTTAGTGTAATCGTAATTAGAGTGAACTGAAATTCCGTAAATCATTCATATTATAGTAAAATAGCAGGACATTTAACAAGAAAACTCGTTTATAATAAACTGTTTTGAGAAACTATAATTACTATTTAAGTGGTTTTAGTTTATATTTCCAGAACACCCAAGTTATAAGTGGATTACAGTAAACTGTTTCCAAATTACGGATCCAATTAATTAGTATATTGGGTCGAATTAAATGGAAACAGTTGATTATTCGATCTTATGTATCATTCACTTTGTCTCTAATGGTTGGTTATTTTCATTTTATCAATAATTAGTTTCTTAGATGAAAAGTTTTTTTAACATATGAAGAGAATTCATTTAATACAACCGAAAAAATGTTGAGTTTACTTGCGAATTTTTAAAATCTGAATGCATTTACTTGTAGAAAATCCGTAGTGTAGCTAAGATATTTAAAACTATCAATACTTAATTGCCCGTCTTTTAGTAATGAATAATTTAACATGACATATTCTTAATTGATTCTCCCAGGAGA
Source organism: Schistosoma mekongi (assembly GCA_034768735.1). Taxonomy (NCBI): domain Eukaryota; kingdom Metazoa; phylum Platyhelminthes; class Trematoda; order Strigeidida; family Schistosomatidae; genus Schistosoma; species Schistosoma mekongi. The sequence continues at coordinate 10,756,133 of CM068309.1, read as the reverse complement.
ATAGAGTGTCAGCTTACGTGTAAAATACATCGTTTCTTATGACGAAAAGTCTAAGCTCACTTAAATTTTATCAGATGAATCTACTGGTTTCATATGTTTCTACTGTGATGAAAGTATAATTTTTTGTAGGGGAATAGAAGGACTATTATAGTAATGTTTAAAAAAATGTGTAACTTCACCTTAGTGGAGTGAATTATAGATAAACAGGTAATGTAACCATAAGCGGTTCAGGAGGCTTTATTGATAATTAGTGATATCATTCTAACGGCAGTAAAATATCAAGTCCAAAGATTTAGACTGAATGACTGGAAAGTAAGCTTAATTACTTTTCATCTAAATTACTTTTATGCGTGTTATGCACAAAGCGACATTTTTAAAATTTAGTTTATATGTGCATGATTTAAAGTGTACCGGGTAAAATGAATTAGCTCCTTCCCACATTGTTTATTGCTTTTTCTTCACAAAAGCTATTCATTTAATATAACACAGTTAGCAGGTACGAATTTGTGTATGCAATTTTGATACACAGCTCAAATGTACTGGTTACTGATAGTGCTTAGTTATTTAAATCTTAAGTTGATGAAATCTGAGATTCGAACCCGCAAATAATTGGTTAATATTTGAGTACTGTAAATGTTAGCTTACAGCTTTGCATTATCGAGAATACTGATACTTTGTATTTAGTATCCTGGTAATCTTTTTTTGTTATCTAAAATACATTTTTATGATGATTATTATATTATAACACTATTTTCCATTTATTAGGGCATCACACTCTCACGGCTTCGTCATGATCTTGCATTAATTACCTATGTTTTTGTTGGTCGGAGTACCTTTTAATTATGCTATATAGATCTAATGGTATCACACCTATGAATGCGTCTCGATAAGTTCAATACTAATCGATTGACGTGAAGATCTTATCCCTATCTTTAAAGTAGAGAAGAGTAAAAATGAAAATTTACCTTCTAAGTGGTTGTTATCTATACTAGTCAGAATAAGAATTTTATAAATAAAACATCAGCTTACTGGGTAGGGTGATTAATAAAACTCAATATATGGTGTACTATTCAATTAATATACGAGAAATGGGAGAATATATTTACAGTAAATTTATAGTAACTTAAAGACGGTAAAAGGTAGAATACAAATTGATAGGTTCCCTGGAAGTTTGCAATTAAAGGAATATAAAAGTCACAAAATAAATATTTAATCGATACAATATGTAATATTCAATTTTAATATTTTTCATGAAACAGCTTCCTGAGTTTATTGTTTCGACTTTTCATCTCTTAACAACATTGTTGAAAATAGAAACATGAATTTAATTGTATAGGAATAAAACGTTTCATTATCAAGCAAGCAATAGTTGTATGTATAATCTGACAGTATATTGTCATAATTATTACTAAGCATATGTATTATTCATATTATTACTTCATGCGTGTTTCATCGCTTAAGCATGGTATTATAAAATATCACACTGAAAATTATGTCAAGGTGAATGCTTTAAGAAAATCCAATTGAAGTAGCCTGTACATTTTCATTTTTATGAAGTGAGAAATTTAAAATTTTCTCTTGTTTCCTTCTTATTCTTTCCGAAACACGCATTAAACACATGTAATGTACATTTCGAATCATTTAAGAGTCATTTCATCCAAGGTTCTATGCTCTCTGGATGATTACATTAGAATGTATTTAAAAGTGACAAGTTTTTTAAAACTTAATCTTGTTGTGTCCATTTTCATGGTACATAATTCCATAGAATTATCTCTAATATTAACTTTTATTAATTCTAAATCTAGATTTATTTTCTTATTGTTTTCTGCATTCCGTGTAGAACAAATACATTTAATAAAACAAATAGGTGTGACCATTTGTTAAATGATAATTGAAATAAATCTGATAAAATTATGCTATTGTTAAAGTTGAGTTAAACAAATAGACTTGGAAGATTGGCATTTCTCTGTTATGAATACTTTGTTTCGAACTTTTTTCCTTGCATACAATAATAATAATAATAAAATTTGTATTATCCTAATGGGTAAAAATTTCTGATATTCACAACTTCGTGTAAATCGATTTTCCACAAACCGAATAAAATTATCACAATTTGAAATAGTATGAAGGGTATTTAGTTCAGGCCATGACAAGTCAGATCATGCTTATGTTATATCGTTTACAAGCATGTCTCGTATAAAGTGACCAATGACCTGAATGATATGGTGTGGTTGATTAATCTTCCAAATGACCTTGATAAGTTTCAGACTTTCTAGGTAGTGAGAAAACGGTTACTACTAATAAATAGTTTGTGGGAAAAAGCAGTATTATTACGGAGAATATATAGTTTTTACATGATTGATCTTTTTATAGAAACTCTCTTTAGGTTTTTCTGTCTGTGTAGTCAAAATGTATGATGTAAATTTATCCAGAGCTACATAATGTCTGCCATCTCCTTGTGATGCATATACACAGTTGTCAAAGTTGAAGGTTGAGGTTAAGGTCAAAATTAGAAGTTAGTTTAAGTCTTAGTGATTAGGGTTTTAGACTTATTGTTGGGGTGAATACTTAAATGAAAAACAAAATCACTTATACGCTATGTGTAAAACTGAAAATGTGAATATGTGACATGTTTAACACTGTTTTAAATGATTACAATATTAAATTCAATACAAAAGGTTACTATTTTGTTCCTTTTGTGGGTGCGTGTTCGAAGTTAGAGTGTAGTTCCTTCTGAAGATACAATTCTACCATACTTGTGTTATTCATGTGCTATATCGTGTTGCGTATACTGTCATGTTAATAAAAGTCAGTAGCAGATCTTCGCAAGTCTCATTCTTGTATTCATCACATACCCGTCATAAAGTATCAATTGTGCCAAACTTACATAATATTTAAAACTCTGCAAATAAAATCTGCCAACTTATACATAAATAATTAGTTGCCATGTTGTCGACTTATTTTGATTTAATGTTATGGAAATTATCGAGCTTGAATTTTGTACCACAAATTGTCCAGGGTTAGATAATTATTGTAAACCAGGAATCAATAAATGTTTGTTTCGTCTTAGTATGTCATCATCATCATCAGCAACGTAGAACCGGGCACAAACGCCTGTAGGTTCAAGTTGCCATACCACAATAGCACTACGAGAATATTGAGGTAACGTATAGACAGAATACAAGAGAGAAGAGTAAGTAAAGATGTCCAGAAAATAACAATAGAATTTAAGATCTAGATGAGGTTAAAGAGTGAATACACTTGCGCCACTGTGACCGGTTCTGAGCCATATCACCTAGTGTCTCCAGCCATTTGTTGCGATCATCACGCGGACCCCAACCAGGTAGTCTACATCTACCTACATGGCTTAGACCAGTAGTCAAGGACTTCATGGACTGATGCCATGTTTTAGTTTGGCCGCCCCTAACCTTCTTCCATCCTATTTCGGCCCTAGCTAACATCGCGCGACGGGGTAGACGGTGGTCGGGCATGCGCAATACATGTCCTAGCCATCTCAGTCGATGAAGGTTAATGACCTCTTCAACTGATTTACCGTGTTTTCCAAGAACCTTTCGTCTAACCTCACTATTACTAGTCTGGTCATTCCATGGTATACGAGCGATGTTACGAAGATTCCTATGGTCAAATATCTGGAGACGACGCATATCTTGAGTTTTCATGGCCCACGTTTCGCAGCCATATGTTAAGATGGCGCGGATTGCTGCGCAGTACACCCAGCCTTTCGTTGAGACACGGATATCTCGTCTGCGCCACAAGTGCCGTAGATTGGCAAATGCCAATCGGGCTTTCTGGATCCGCGCTGAGATTTCATCAGACACCGACCCACCAGGGGTAATGAGACTTCCGAGATAAGTGAAGCGATCAACGCATTCAATTACTTCACTCCCTATAAATAATTTGGGGGAAGAAGCAGACCAGTCCTGGAGTAACATTTTGCATTTGGGAGGGGAGAAGCGCATCCCAAATATGCCTGCATTGTTACTCAACGTGTTCAAGAGACCTTGAATGCTGTGTGCATCTTCACCAAATATGACTATATCATCTGCATATTCTAAGTCGACGAGAGAGCCTCCTGGAAGGAGACTAATCCCAGAGGACTTAAAAGAAGTTAGAGAGAGTTCTAACAGTACGTCTATGATGAAGTTAAATAAAAATGGGGATAAGGGGCAACCCTGACGGACTCCACTTGACGATGAGGTTTCTCGTGACAATTCGCCATAAGCTCTGACTCGACCAGTGGTGACCGAGTAGAGAGCCTTTATAAGGTTAATGTACTTTTGAGGTACGCCTTTTAATGACAAACATTGCCACAAGACTTCACGGTCAACAGAGTCGAACGCTGCTTTTAAGTCAAGAAATACAACTATAGTTGGGCGTTGGTACATATGTCTGTGTTCGAGGACCTGGCGCAGGGTGAATATGTGATCAATGCAGCCCCGGCCAGGTCTGAAACCAGCCTGGTTTTCCCGAGTCTGTTGTTCCCTAGTGTTGGTTAAACGTCGGATGATTATAGTGGCTAATATCTTAGATACTATATTAGTCAAACTGATTCCTCTGTGGTTATCACAAGAGGATTTCTGTCCCTTTTTGTAGACTGGAACAATCAGCGATTGAGACCAGTCAGAAGGGATGGAGTTTAGTTCCCAGACTTTGGCTAATATATCAGTCAACCTGCACGTTAAAACTATACCACCATCCTTGAAGATATCGGTAGACAACATATCAGGCCCTGCTGCTTTCCCACGTTTCAATTTACTTATGACGTTTTCAACTTCACTGAGAGTTGGGGGACCTGTGTCAGTTTTCCATTCGGGTAGCTTGGAGATTGTGGGTAAGCTAAGCGTGGCTGGGGGCCAGTTAAACTGTTCCTGAAAGTGTTCTGCCTAGCGTTCTAATCTTCTAGATTGAGAGTAGATCATCGACCCATCGTTTTCAGAGATAATTTCACTAACTGCCGATTTCTTGATACCGGTGTCCTTAATAAGTCGGAACAGCTGTCTACTATTGCCTGCCGCTGCTGATGCTTCTATCGCTTTTGCTTTTGTTGCCCACCACTGTTCACGATCCATACGCAGACTCTTTGTCAGTCTACGTTTCAGTTGTCGTCGCTCTTCATCATACTCCGAGCCTGCTGGAATGAGTTTTCGAGCCTCCATCAGTTCCCTAGAAGTACTAGAGATCCAATGGTCTTTCATTGGATTGGGGTTAGATGCTGATAGCGCTGATGCGTTTACACCTGCTTTAAAATCATTCCAAGCTACTTCGGGGGAAACCTGTTGGTCATGGGCGACTAAATGCTTAGCCAAACCATTCCTAAATGCAATCTTCGCCTTCTCACTTTCAAAGTGATATCTAAAGGGATTGCCCGATGTAACCTTTCTGCGACCAGCAAAACGCATAGAGATACGTGCTCTTACTAGGGCATGGTCAGAGTCTAGGCAAGTGCCCCAGAAAGAGCGGCAGTCCTCTATACAACCTCTCCAACGGTAGCTGATGCCGATGTGATCAATTTGTGTCCATCGTTGCGTAGATGTTGGAGGTCGCCAGGTTAAACAGTGTCTCGCCTTATGCTTAAAGTTTGTGCTAGCTAAGAATAAACGGTAGTCTGAGCATAACTGCAACAGACGATCTCCGTTGTCTGTTCTCTGGGCTGGGATGCCGAGTAACCCACCTAGGTGCTTTTCAGCCTGATTTAGTCTACCTACTTGGGCATTAAAATCTCCTGCAATAATTACTATGTCTGAGTGCTTAGCTTTCTGAAGGAGGCTAGAGAACTTCATATAGAAGTCGTCTTTCACTTCATCTGTGCTGCAATCAGTGGGGGCATAAGCAGAGACGACAAAAAGGCATCGGCGTGTGTCCCTATCTTTCCGAGTTCGTACTGAGCCATTTAGACGGACAGCACATAGACGACTGTCTACAGGAATCCACTCGAGAAGAGCCTGTTCTGCACGTACGCTTAGTGCTATACCTACACCAGCGAGGCCACGTGAGCTAGCTGTAGGGTCTCCAGATAAACGAAGAGTGAAGTGTGCAGTTCCATTGCATTGACTAGGTGAGGTCAAACGGATGACCATGCTGGGATCCTGTATGCGTGTTTCGGAGACACAGTATACATCAATTGCAAGAGATTCTAATGTTTTAGCTAAGGCAACCTGTTGACCGATTTGACACAGCGTACGCACATTAAAAGCTCCAACATGAAGTTTAGAGCGTGGCTTCAGGAGACCTGGTATGATAATTTGGGAACTCGGGTAACCAGTAAAAGTGGCGCGCATAGAAACTGTAGGAGAAGTGTTACAAGTAGAGACCAGAGACGGAGAACGTGTTTGATCATGAACAAGGTGAACTCGAGTGCTATTAGCGGTATGAGGGCGGTTATCACTTCCCGGTTGCCCACACCGTGGAAGGGTCATTCTTGAGGAACCTGAAAGAGAAAGAGGATTAGGGTAGGTCGTGATGACCTGAGAGTGTGACCGCAGTGCCCAGGGGACGGCTGTTTGAGGTCGGTCCAGTATATTAAGTGTTGCTCCGGTTGTCAGAAGGGGAGGCATCGGCCTCATGGCTTCCGAAGGAACTCGGCTTTCACCATGAAGCGTCATATTAGTCCTTCCAACTTCCAGGGCAGAGTTAGAATGGTTATAAAGATTTTTATTCGTAAGCTGTTTTTTAGCATGGTAGTTGTTTTACGGGATGGGGTTGCTAACCCCATGCCCAACCCTCCTCCTTTATCCGGGCTTGGGACCGGCAGAAACCCTGTGGGGGCTTCAGGCGGAGTTCTCTTAGTATGTAACTTACTAGCTGTCTAGTTCCTAGGTAAGGATATATGTGTACATTACTGAAGGCCCCCCTACTATTATGATGCATTTACTCTTGGTTTTATTTAATGATATTATAAAACTTTTCTGAATTGTCTTCGGTTTGTAAGTTTTCGCAGATTTCCCCTCTTCTAATTGCATGTAATGTTTGTTTCGGGTTTTTTTCGATTGAGAAATTGCCGAATTTATGATTTTTTATAATTTCTAGTAAATAAATTTAATTAAAAATAAAATTGGCAAAGCAACCAGTCAGTGTGTGTGCATGTAATTGAGTTAAGTGCTAATTTAATTACTTCTGTATGTATTTACCCTTTATAATGTGTTGTTAAGCTTAAGGAAACTATTTCTACAATTTAATAATATGAACATATATATGTTGAGTAGATAGATGAAGCTGTTTCATTTTCAATAACAGATTTTGACAAATATACCGTCAATTTTAATGTAACAACAATAATTGATTAAACTTTGGAACATTGTGTAAAACGTTGTCACTTTTATTTCCAATGATATTTTAATTAGCGACATCCTGCAAAAATGGGAACATTTTATATATGTGAACTTATTTCCCATTAACTGTTTATAATACTTTTTCTACTGTATATTTTCAATCATTTCAAATGAAAATCTTACTTTTCACATAGAGTCAGATTTGATTTAGCTATAATCTTGATGAACTATTGGATAAGATTAATTTTATTTATATTTTCTCATTATGTACCTTATATGATACATTAGGAACTGAACCTTCAATGCTTAAATTTCTTATTACTAGTAATCATGAAACATCACTATGGCTTTAAAAACAGTTTACTTCTACGCAAATTCCAGTATATTTAGTGGCTAATCTTAAAACGTTGATTTACCAGATAGAATATATTGCAGGGATGAGCTTGATTGATTCCTAGGTTGTGCACAATAAATAATCATGTAGGCTATTTGGCATAAGTTCCGGAGCTTTGAGTGTGCAAAGAAGTAAATTGGAGTCAAGTAAAATTCTGCTGCATTGAGTTAATAGAGACAGTCATTATAGATGATTATTTTATTGATAGAAAATGGTAGTCTTATTAAGAGTACATACATTTTAAGGATTAATGTACCTTTTAAAATTTTCCAGAGTTTTAATGTCTGGATATAAAAAAAGCATTGATATACGGACTCATCTATATAACTATCAAACTGTCATAGGGGTGTGGTTGGTATTTTACTCGTCATTAAAGTACTTCAAGTTTGAGTTAGTTCAGGGTTATGTTAGCGTTTAGGTAATAACAATTATTCTCTGCAGAATAGTTGAATCTCTCCCAATACTATTCCTCGGTTTACTTCTTTCCCTCTCGTTCGTTTCTATGAATTATTGTAAAGGTCATGAGCACAGGTGTGTTAATAGAACATTTTAATCCACTAAAGTAAGGTAATGCTCAATTATCAAACAAGAAAGTCTAATTACTAGATACAAATTGGTCCATATGATATTCTTCAACCATTTTTTCTTTGAAGATCGTTGTTTATGTAATAAACTCCTTTTTTGACAAATTTTAATGTTCTGAGTAGAAATGCCTTATATTTCATTCTTTTAGAGAGAATGGACAAAATGCTGCTCTTGAGGATACACATCGTAATCAGGTTAGCGATGGATTAATTTTTGAATTTGTAACTAAAATTATTATAGCTACTTTTTGAAATTTGGTTGATTTGGACGTCAACTGTGTTACTATACCGATCAGCAAGTCAGTCAGTCCTAAAGCACTTGAAACATAGTATATACATGCATCGACTCAAGTTGCTACATTAGGACAAAGGAATATGAAATTGTCGAGTAAAGTAACATTAGTAGTAGTGGTATGAGCAATAAAAATACAGAGTAATTATGAAACTTTAGATCTAAAAGAACATATAGAGTTCATATATCTGCTCTACTATGACAAATAATCGACCAGCTAGCATCCTATCCATTGATCTAACTCAAGTATTCTGCTCATACTAGCATGGTTCATGGATTGATATCACGTTTTGATTTCGCTAGTTGGTTAGTGTATGTTAGACATCATTAAACCTAGCAATAAGTCGCATACTTTAATCATACTGCATTTCGCATCAGTGCACGGAAAGTAATGAAATGGGGAAATTGGAGTGAAAATAATAATATGACTTATGTCGAGACGACTGTCTAGTGCTCCCTGATTTTTCAATGGTACCCTGCCAACATCAATCTGTGACATAATAGATCAAATAAAAATGCCAATCTCCACAAAAATAACCATTTCAACTCAGTGTCACTTATAGTAAAAAAGGAAACAATTAATGCTTTTCACAAAACCACGAACGAAACTTTAAAGTGACAGTATGCAATATTAATAATATCTAGATAATAAGGAACTTATATAGAATTGTTGCCTCCATATTAGTCCTATCTGTTTTACGCTACATTTTCACGTTATTAACCATAACTTAGTACTACCTCGCATTTGAAGCGAGAGGTACTAGACTGAACTGTCAGCGTAAATATCTCCATTAGGAACCAGTTGCGTCTAACTGACGTTTCCCAAATAGAATGAAATTCTATTCCTGGATCCAGTTGCTTACTACAATCCATATATTCTTATAATATATTATTCTAATAGATTATCTACTGATTTTATCCATATTTTCACACAAGTACTACACCAATTTATTTGTAATCCATAAATATGCTAAGTATTGATACTTTTTTCCTAGTAGTGCTTTCACGTTCAGTTGAAAAGACTTTACTTCACTGTAAATGACAAATGTATTAAGGAGCAACTAAAGATATCATCCAGTAAAAGTATCTTAAGTAATATATATATATATATATATATATATATATATATATATATATAATTTAGTGATACATATTATTTGATGTTTGTCTCATATGCATATAATGCATTCACTTACCTTCATAAATGAACTATGTAATATGATCTAAGACTTTTAATTAATTCTTTCATTTATTTTTATGCCTTAGAAATATTATGAAAGTCAGTCAGTCGTTTATTACAAAAAAAGCATTTGTCGTTTGTACTTTTCGTAGATTGTTCTTGGTTGGGTACCATTGAAAATCAAGAAGCAGTAGACAGCTGTTTCATCTTAGTATTAAACTCATCAGGAGGGTGTTCACAAACCTATGGCTAACCCAACTCTATCATTCTAAGGCTTGCTGCTAGCGCACTACTTTTAGATCCATTTATTCTGTCCAAATGCATCTATTATTGAATACCACTTCCTTTTATTGCAAACTTTCCAGGCCTTCAACATCTTTCTGTATTCTGGATTAAATATTGAGTTTGATGTATTTGGAAGAGGTACTTTCTAGTCATATATTTATAAGCTTATTAGTTAGAATAAAAGTATGTTAATTAGATAGTATTATCAGATCTTCATTAGTGTAAAAAACGATTCGACACTACTGTACTCACTTATGGGGTATATGGATTGTGGCAAGTATTTAGATTGATCCAAGATTTGTTTTCTGTCCTATCTGGAGATCGTCAGTCAGATTCGTTCACACTGTAACACAAAGCCAATACCTTTCGTTTCAAAAGCTAACATGTTATTTACTGAATTCAGATGGCCATTTGGGCTTTTATACACTATTCAATTTTCAGTCGCAATCTCTAAACTCTAAAGCCTTTATATATATTGATCGTATCAAGGCAATCTACTTAAAATAAGCATATATTTACAAAGACTGATCCAAAATTAATCCTGAATAGTATTTGTTTGTTCGTTTAAAACAAATTCAGGATTATTTTTTTCTGGTCTTTTTTTAAATGTATGTAATAATTTTCCTTTTATTAACATAGATGTGTGAACTTGTTCGTCAGCATACAGATCAGTGGAGTAATCTAAAATCAACACAGATGAAGGAAGTTTATGATTTAGTGTTAAGTTTTTTCGATACACGGAAAGATTTACTAGTTAAGGTGAGATAGTGTATTTTTTCATATAAACGACGTTTTTTTATTACTGTTATTACAGTTTTTGTTGTTCTTGTTGTTTGCATTCGTCACACACTGATGTCGCTTAAGTATCATTGAAAACCATGCCCCTATGTATTATGAGGTCGTAGATTCGCACTTCTGAAGAATCATATGCCAGGACACAACGGCTATCTATAATGGCGATACAACTGAACTTAAATAAAACTTAATAAAACTCATATATGATGATATATTTTTTTTGCTTATGGTAGTCGATTGCAAACAAATTTTCTTAGGGGCTACTGGTTGAGTCTATTGTTAGGTTGGATAAATATTCAACAGCTTTTTGTATAATCCTGTTTGTGATAAAGACTTGCTGTTGAATATGATTGCTTTTCAACTTTTCGCAGAAACTGTTGTTGCGTTATCTTTTATCCAATGTGTTTTTAATGTTAGAGCACTTCTTGTGTAATGCAATACCTATATATACAACACAACTCATTTCTCATTAAATCAGTTATTCATTGCTTAAAACTTGCATATTAATATGAGGTATTTCACCAGATGGGACTCTAAATATCGTAGTCTCACGGCAATCATGATACAATTACGACACGACGTTGAGATCCAATGATTGACAACTTTTATTTCCTATATTATCCTAATTTAACTTAAACTTCTTAATACTCCTCCATTAGGAGCTTCATAAATGACTCAAATATGTTATTTTCAATCGAATACTTAAAGGTATTCGATTCGGCTAGGTATTTATTGTGATTATGACTGTGAATGGATGGTAATTTTTATTCCAAGGTCTGATTCTAAAATTCACATAACTCGTAGATAAATAAATAAATAAATGAATATATATATATATATATATATATATATATATATATCATCACGGACTTAAACAGGAAGATGGAAGCTATCATCGTGCATAAATTACTATCCCATTTACTGTTAATAGCATTCCAACACTTCTTATCTACCAAACAGCCACAAGATAGTATTAAATCCGTCTGGTTTTCAAGAGAGATGTGGTCTATCTGTACTCATCTGGTCCATCAGAGTTTTGGGAAACAAACTTTAACGAAGCAGTTGTTCATTTCTTCAGCTCATGCAAATTAATGAATGAAACTCACCTTTAGGTTGAGCTGTTACTAAAATTGTACAATTAGATTAAATTTCAGTGAGGTCTAATAATTTCTTATTATGATGGTTTTCAGCAATTTGAATCTCAATAGGCATGATGACGGATTATAAGATCACCTTAAAACGTTGATATTTTCCAGTTTTTTTCTTCCAAAAAACTGTCATTTTTATGTGTGAATTTCCGATTGGATTTTTGAATAGAATAATAAATATTGCGAGATTGTCAATATGTTTTTGACGCTTGGTTTTAATCTCAGATTCAGTAATAACTCTTCCCTTTCCTGTGCAATTTATTCTTGAATTTCAGTTAATCACTTACAAATTCATATCAGTTTTCGCCTACTCTATTGCGTGTTTATGCATAGTAATATTAACGCTCCACATATACTGATTAATAAATTTGCATCTTTTTACTGAAATTACACTTGTTGTAGGATTATATGTAAACTTTCGAAGTCGGATGTGTACACTGATAGTAGTAGATGCACTGGTTGATTACTGGGAATAAGTATTGTCAATGATCAATCAACGTAACTTTGTTAATCCTACGTGGGATCTGTCTGCGCAAGCGAAACTAATTGATGACATCACATGGAGCATCGAAATTGAAGTTACGCTTTACTGATGAGTGTCAATTTATCGAAACCATGAGTTCAGAATGCTCTTTCGACTACTCCTAATCACTAAAAATAATAACGGTAGATAGATAAAGAACCACGATTTTAGTTGTTCTGTCATTCTAGTTCTAGTGAAACAGTTATCAAAGACTTCGAAAGTTTTTATACTCAGTTTATATTTTCACTGTAACTAAAATGATGCAGAAATTTTTAGAAGTCTGAAATGCATTATTCATACCCCCCTATAGACATTTACTTATTTACTTCCTTTCCTAATTTCGAATGTCTTTTTCCACTAGACTAGAAAGTAGTTAGATTCGATAACCTGTTGGTATAGGTTCACCTGCTTGAGTTGGTGCATCATTCGTATCATATATGGAGATTGGCGTTAGTACTCAGGAGCCTAAACAGTAAATAAATTAGGCTCCGAATTTACAATCGAGTCCAGTGACTACTAAGCCACTTCACTTCTCTTTACTCAAAAGACTGAACTTAACTCAATTAATATATAAGTAAAACATTCAAAATAATAAATAAATGAAACTTTCTGATTAGTCTGTCTACTTAGTCATTTCTATTTTGGAGTGACATTTATTGTTTGTATTGAATACAGATAATCGTAACTTCTCTGTAATAATCGAGTACACTACTTCTCACTGTTTATATAAAGTGACAGTTACTATGCAACTGATAAATGGTTTGAAATATTATCAAGGAATGGTTGGGAAGTCAACGGTAGTTTATTATCCTGGTATCTACTATACGAACAAGAAGCTGAAATTTACTCGTGTTCTCCTTTTCGTAAATTTTGTATTTAATAGACTCCTGAGTCTATTACTTTTACAAACTTTATTTTTTCTAACTTGTATATGTGGTGTATTTCATGACTTTTTTGATGTCACCAAGATTTCGTTTTTTTTATAAAGAAACAATATAATTTCACGGGAACAATTTCCTAACCTGTTGGCTTCTACATAATAAATCCTGAACACAGTACCAATGTGTGTATTTCTGTGTTTACTTAGCTATTTATTTCTACGGGTAACCATGTAGTTTTTTTATGTGTATGTGTAAGATTTTAAAAGTGATTGTTCATTATTCACGTCTTAATATCAAACGTTCTGTGTAATTTAGTATATAAGGTACGTGGCCAGCACTATAATTCAAGATGCCCGTTTCGTCCTATTTAAGATATTCTAGTAAGTTGGATGTACCTGTATCTGATTATTGGTGTTCATATGAAAACGTATGCTCAGTATCTTTCCCTTCAAGTGCTGGATACATTATCTACTGAGCTATTGAGTTCAAATGAGACACACATTCTGGATTCCAATATTGATCACGCGCCAAATATATTAAGACATGTGACTTAACATATAGCAATAATAACTAATCAGCTTGCAGTCCTGATTATAAAATAACAGGAATGTATAGGCCATTATTAATACATATTTTGCATATTGTCACATAAAAGGCTTGGTGGTAATGGATTACAGAAGTGTTTCTTTCTCTTTTCGCTGAGGTCTAACCGCTTTGAAAAAGTTTGCTGATAAGCATATGAATTATCTGCTTATCATTAAAATGTTATTATAAATGAAATGCAAACACCTATTTAATCTTAATGAATACAGTCTACAGAACAAAGTGTCAATCGATCAGAGAATTAGTTTAAATGCTATTTCTGCGTTTCCAAACGTTGATGTTGACTGTTTTTACTTCCTATGATAACTGGTTGCTTAATTTAGTTCATTCGTTTTCTGTTTTTAATCAAACCCGTCAATGAATGAAACTTCTGGAGACCAAATAACGTTGTGGATTGTTTTCACTGTTGAAACATATACCTTATCAAGCTTTGTATATATATGCAAAATACCTTCTTGTTGAATATTTAGATTATGAAAGAAGTACAAGAAGAACAGAAACGTGAACTACGCATTATACAAGATCGTGAAGTAAAAGAGATGAAAGCACAACAAACTAAAGCATCAATTGAATCAAGTCGTTCAGTAATGAATGATCGTAAATTACGTAATAAAGCAGAACGTGATCGTCGTATACGTGAATTAAATGATTACAATACAAAACGATTTATAGATCAACGTAAACTACAAGCTCAGAGACATGATAAACAAACTCAAGAGTTAAATAAACGTCATGCTTTAGATGAGCAAGAAATTGTTAATGGGATTAAGAAGGTAGGTAGTTATCTGTATTCTCATTCAATTTGCCACTTTTACTATTATCTCATTGTTTATTTTCAAAGTCAGTTAACCAGTTAGTCATATGCAACATACTATATATTTTTATTTGCTCAAGTTATCACACTACATCAACACAGCAAACTTGAATGCACTGATTTTAACCATTCCAGCTAACGTCTCAATTAATTAGTTACGATGATCGCATCGACCCCAATTGGATAGTCCACAGCAACCAAGATGGATGGGATCAACAGTTAGCAATTCAGTGGAGTTATGCCACTTCGTAATTTCACCTCACATAGCTTTCCTCCATCATATTCCTGATCCACTCAACGATGGGCTTCAAGGCAGGCAGTGGTCGAGCATACTTAATACATTTCCCAATTACACAAATCGATGAAGGACCTTATTGTTTTTAATTGATATTACATCTTTAACTACCATACTGAATCTAATCTCAACGCTTTTCATCCCAATAAACAAAAGGTATGCTTCGAAGGCACCTTTGATCTAAAATTAGTAACTTGCAAATATCCTTTTTTAAAGACTATGTTTCACAGCCATGCGGTAAAGCAGCGAAGTAGTGGGAAATATACTGTTCAAAGCTAATGATACAATTGGGTCTTAAGAGTGAAACGTCATGAAAACTTACTTGTGTTGTGCTACGCGGATAAGCTAGAAATAATTCTCGGTTATTTTCATACACAACTTAGATTGTTTGGCGATAACCTGTTATTGTCATGCCAACATGGTTAACACTTTCTGTACTGTTTAAAATCTCTGATTTTTTCAAATGTAAATGGGTTATTAACTGTTTTGAAATCCGATTTCATAGGTTATTAAAATACCATATATTTAAAAAAGTAGGCTACTATAAATATATGTTTCTTTGAAGTAGTGTAATAATATGTTTTGTTAAATATAAATTGTATTGAGGTTCATTGGATAGTGCATTACTTTACCGTCGATATAGAGTTTTATATGTGAATAAATTAGTTCCCCAATGCTTTTTTCTTAGTTCCTACAATACTGAAGACTACACTTAGTAAAATAGTGTTTTGTACCAAATTACTAAATCTATAATATTAGGTTTGATGGTTTTATGTATTAAATCTGTTCCTTTATGAACTGACATTTGTTGATGAACCTTCTTACTTGATAATAGTTGCATGTCTAATGCTGAAATGACGGTGATAGATTTTTTGAATTTCTAGTGTATAGTCTGTGAATATCTTTGAAAACAACGGGATCCAGAGTAGATTAATACCTCACTGATCACATTTGATAAGGGTTGTAATATGTCTGAAATGGACGACATTCAGAAGTGTAGTCCATTATATTCCAACCAATGTATTTCTTGAAAAACCTGGAGATTTCATACTTTATCCGAAGTAGAGTTTCATATTTCCTAGCCGGTTTTATTTCATACTCAAAATTACCTTTCAAACATGAATCATTTTGATGTAACACATAGCTGAACTTTTTGTAAATAAGACTATGCTAGAGAACGATCATCATTCTCAGTTATTCTTTGAAACCCCATTATGATAGTTGTGTAATCCCATCTTATATACTGCAACCCTATAAATCATTTTTCCATATGTAATCAGTTCCTTTGTCGACAGAAAGCTGTCTAGTCATGATTGATGACACATCACCGCTTTGTTTGCTATCAGAATAGGATGAACTTGTTAATATGACTATTAGTTAACATACACATTTTCATTCTAAAACATTTTTACAGTGAGTAAATACCCGATTATTGTCACGGATGTAAACTGAATTATCCATTTACTCATCAAAGCACACTGATACAGTGGATAGTTTTTATTCTGCTTTCGTATGATATTGATTTAACTCATTTACTATGTACAGATCCGTGAGCTTGATTATGAACCACATTTGGTAAATGAGGATTAGTGTTACCGATCTATCTTGCAAACCTAAGTAGTTAGAATGAAACTCTAACATGTGACTTAGTGGCTGTGAGTTGAACCGCTTACTTACTAAGGTATTCCATCAAATGATGTTGCAGATACTTAGTTAACTACTACCAGTCTGTAAAAATTTATTTCAGTCAATATGCTTTTTAAGTAAAATAAACTAATCCGACTTGTTTCCTAACTTAGTAGCTCAATGCATACTTCCTCTGTTTAACTGTCTTCATTAAAAATCTCTTGTGGTTTGCTGAGAGTAGTTGAGAAAAAAGTATTAAAAACGTAGTGTAAAGTTATAAAGATTTATCTTGCAGAATCAGTTTCTCTGAGTCATGTTGATAGATTTAGATCATTTGGTTGAGGTCCGCGCGATCTTCGTAATTACAGGAGCATTGGATAATATAGCTTAGAATTGGTTGGATTAACGCAAGTGGGTTCACTTTTTGCCTCTCCTTGGATTATGGACTTTACCACTACCTTCTGTCTTCCAACAACAAATTAATTATTTCTGGAATCATGATCTTTATGTATACAATCCTTTTTACAATCATTAATATCACCTCTACTTCTGCTACTTTGTTACTCCTCTTTCTCTGCTGATGTACAGCTTGAACCGATGTACCAGAATCCAAATTGTTTGTGACTGATGATTCTTTGCTTCAATAAAAATCAATCCATATCATCTAATAGACTTAGGCTTACCTTGACGTGGGAACAAACAGTTGATGTTATAAGCAATAAAATCTTCAAGTTCAATTTCTTAGCATAAACTTCACAATAGAGCAATAGCTCAGTTGTTAAAGTCATCTGAATCTCTGCTACTAATTCTTATATCCTAATTGCGCCCCACCTACTTCACTTTAAATATGAGAGTAGTACTGCTAGTACTCACACTCAGAGTATGGCCAGGAGCTAATTACATGGATCTGTACTTAGTAAGTAAGGTAGTTTTAAATCCCAAGTTAAATATACTTTTATAAATGTACTCTAAATTTACCTAACCACACGCTTTTTTAATATTCATTAGGAACGTGAAGAATTTATTCGTAAATACGAAGAAGATCTTTTAGCTTTGAAGCGTGCAACTGTTATTTAGATTTTCTAATCAACTACTAGCACTACGGCAACTACAAAAATGAGTTCCATCGAATTGATTTTTGTTGAACAAAGATTTCTACTATTTTGTGTTTCTTTGCTCATATATTTATGTCTTTTCTCCCAATGTTCCTCAGGGTAAACATTTTGATTATCTACATTTTCATGTCTACCTTGTCTGTGTTGTGATGTGACAATCGTTTATAATATTTTATATTGTATTCTAGTGTTCATGACATGCATTATTAATGGTGTTTCAACATTAATAATGACAAAACATAATGTTATTAGTATGATCACTACTGTAATCTTGATTCTATGAGATGACCTAAATTACTTTCCCATCATTACAGATGTCAACTATTCAATTCATCTTGTACACACACACATTTTCGTAATAGCCTCTGTTGATATTATACTGTTACTGTTATGACTACTTATATGTTTTGAGTAGTAGTACGTATAAGTAAAAAACATCGTCATATTTACACTATACAGTTGATTTACATTAAATTCTGTTAGTTGAATGCAACTAGTTGTGATTCTTGTTAATAGTTCCCACCTTAGAAAATTCGAATTCTTTTCCCTTGTGGTGAGCAACAAATTGTCATACAGTTTGTTCCCATTTGCAAACACAACACACCCTTGACAATCATTTTTTTGCCGCTGAGATGTTCATTATCTGCATATACATAAATATAAGCGTTAAGAATGAAAGGTATTATGTCTGTGATATAACTTTCTACTTTCACTTCCGTTTGTCCAAATTTTCGAACATTTTATTACGTATGTTCATATTTTATGGTTATTTATGCACTGAAATATATATATATATATAAAGTTGAATGTGTTCCGTGCAATAAATATTTTGTTATTCACAATAAATAAGAGAAGCAAAGGTGTACTACTTTCGGCGTTTTGTTCAGAATGCCATCTGGAAATGTATTCAAAATAATAACAGTAATAAATGCTTATGACCATAACCTTTTTGGACATATGTTTACAAATAAATGGTACTACTACTACCACTAGATTGTATGTTTGTTAATAGTTTACTTAATTATTAATCAGTTTAAACACTGATATGCACTTGTGTATATGATAATGCATGCAATATTTGTTTATAATCCTTCTACCTACTGGCTGCCCTGTTTACCCAGACACATGTATAAACACCTTTAGAGAGATTAATTTCTACTACAAATGCAAATTGTTCACTAATCACAATGTCTGTAATTTGGATCTTGTCTTTATCATTACTATTCTATTATCTACCTTACTTTAGAAAAAAAGAATTTATTTGCTGTATGTTTCACTGTTGTGTTGTACACTTTCCTAGTATGCTCCCTTTCACACAATCCCTTCGATTTTATCCTTTTGAACTTATGGTGAGGACGATTGTACTTCAGATCTTTAGTGTGAACGCTGTTTTCCTATTGTAAGTACTATTACTATTTGTAAGTAGACAGAAATAATAGGTGTGTTGTGCAATCACGTCAGTCGTATGGCTTTGTCTGTTTACATCAATTTCTACTTCATAATTTTGTTTTACAAAAATCTCAGCTTATCTCATCAGTTTATTTTCATTCCTTCTGTTCGTGTGATTACTTTACTCTTCATTTACCTCCCACGTTGTGTTAATTGAGTGGTGAAATGCTTTTCCAATTGACGGTTTGTGTCATTTCTTAAACTCACTAACGTTCTTTCTTTCCATATTTTTTACCTCTATTTGTTGTTGTTTAATGTCTGTACATTGTCTTTCGATGAATTTATTATTAAACATACTACTAAAACTATTACTACTACTAGGTGTATAGATATATGTGTATACTACTAATATTTGGATTCAATGATTAATTATTCCACACAATAAAAGTATCATTTGAACAAGTGGTTTTGTTCTTCTTGAGTGACTTAGTTTACTAAATCTCATAGCTCTTGTGTTAGAAATATTAAGTTGTATTAAACACAATTAGCAGTTTACGGTAAATTTCTGCTGTGTATAATCCTTTAATGGAAAACTCTACACATCATGATAATTTGTCCTGAATATGGATATAGCGGTTACTTTACTGAGAGATTGAACAATATTAAACATAGGAAAATAGATTTAGAAGCATATTCACACTAGGAAATATTTTGAGTATGGAAACCTCACGAACGCATGCAATAGATTTTGTTCGTTATCTAACACGTATTACATGGCAAGGGCTTTCTGCATTCATGATGAACTCCATTTAAATTTGTGGTGACGTTAATAGGGACAAGCTCTTAGTACATTGAAACAATAATTTGACAATATTCTAAGAATTTTAGTCGAATTTACTTCTGTTCCTATTCACTCTGGAACGCTTAGTTCACTTTCTAAACATCTCAAGATAGATGACAGCATATTAGTATAGTTCCAACTAAGTGCATGATGATTACTTCGATTAAACAACTCTAATATACTTTTATTGTATCACATACTTATGACAACGCCCAAAATTTAGCATCAGAATACCTAGTTCGCTGTCAAGTATAAATAGATGAATTGATATTGTAGGTAAACAGGCTATATCCGTATATCGTGCTGGTTTAAATAAAAACCTAAAAACGTTACCATTTAGTAATGCTGAATAACAATTTGATGCTACAGAAAACAATCTTGAGTTATCATAACGGTTGAGACACAGTGTAGATAAAAACTGTCTTACATGAAATGTTGCAATTTTAGTTTTAACTAGCTTTTCTCACATATATTTTAAGCTTTTAAGATATATGATAATAATGTTGGTAGACTCTCAGCTACATGTAAAATGTCGCTTTATTCAATTTACCAACTATATATGAACACAACACGCCCACTTATTCAAAACTGAATTAAGTAAAACAACAGAAATGCATAATAAAGCAATATTGTCAACCAATAGTCTTTAAGAAAGCTTTTTTCCAATAACACTCATGATGTCTACCTACTTTTTATGAGTCTCTCAGGCTGGTTATAGCAGACTTAACTGTGGAGTGCGTGTTCGTAGACACGGGATTAGATGATTGTTGTTTCTTAGAAGGTGCAATCCATTTAAGTTGGTCAACTGAAGGTAAGTCAGAATGAAGGAAAGGACATTTGGGACGATTAGTGCAAGCTGATCCATATCGACATGGAATTGTGCTAGTGAAAACAGGAACATTCGGCATTGGGCTTCGAACAATGATTGGAGGTTGTACAACAACAGGTGGATGATAAAATTGGCAGTGGGGATTTGCACATCTATTTTGGAATCGGCATACTATTTGAGCTGGGTTAGCAGAGAGAACAGCTGTAAAAAAATAAACAATAAAATGACCGGCTACAGTTGGTTCGAAAAAAAACTAAATTATACACGTTACAATGTAACACACATTAGTATTTAGACGGTTTGTAAACCATTAATAGTACGCTCAGCTGTATTAAAAGATGGAAATTAATCCAACTACGTTAATTCTACATAATTACCTGCATACAGAAAAGTGAAGTGCTAACATTGTAGTTTCGATCAACGATGCCGAACCCAACTTAAATACAGTCTACTCAGGATTCTCAGTCAGTCATTGGCCACTTAGAATCTGGCATATAAATGCATAGGTTCAGGTTGTCAAACTATATTAGCACGACGAGGCCAAATTTACAAGAGTAATACGACAACAAAAAAATTCTCAGTTGCGTCAGAGGTGGAAAAATGATATACATGAACATGAGAAGATAATGATAGAACGACGAGATTTAAAAGTAGCTGTTACGAGGATTAGTTACAAATACATATTTGATTAGAAGTATCTGAGAAACTACTAATTTGAAGGCATAACTTTTACCGATTGCATGTTTTAGTCATTTGAACAGATATGTAGTTATTCTAGATTTGATATAGCTACGATTTGTATCCGTTTTGCAACTTTTCATAATGCAAAATGTTGGTGGGAATATTGTAATTACATTCATTAATGCCTTAATTAAGTAATATCAGAAATTAAAATAATGATAAACGAACATTCAGTAATATAGATAAATCGGTTACGATTGGAACTTCCTATTACCGAAATATATTTTATATACTCACGATCGACTTTCGCGTAGATAATTTTACACTGAATGGGGAAACAATATTTGTGAATAAACCGACTACACCCTCTCACCTAGAACTAGGTGAAAAAGAGGTAATTGCCATATTTTCTGTCTCTTTGTAGTATATATAATAACACTTACGTAAAACCTTTTTCGAAGAATGTGAAAACTGACAATCAGCACGTGAACATAGTGCCCCATAGCGACATGGTGGATGAACGAATGTACATGTTTCTCCAAATTTACATCGCGGAAACAACTGGCATGGTTCTGTAGGATGAATATAAGGGCAAGAACTTCCATTTCGACAGTTAGGCCAGAACTTACAACGCTCTAATGAGCTAAAAGAAACAGATAAATAGATACTGATACTCAGTGTCATTATTTAAAAAGGAAGGAATGAAATACTTAAAGTTGAGTAAAAGCAACTTATAAAATTGTCTAAGAAATAGCATGCTGAACAACCAATTACAACTGAGACGAACGACTTGTAGTGGCACCCAGTGAAGCTAATTTATCACTAATCAGCGAAATCGTAACCCTCAATGTACGTACAACAAAGAACCTAGGACATATGTGTATGGAACCAAGTTGCTACACATCAGTAGCGCAGCAAGACTAACACCAAATTAGAAAAGTAGTAGTTCCTTCAGTGGTAGTAAGAAAAAATATGTGAACGTAGAATACGGTACAAGGATTAAAGCCGACAATTTAAGGGAAGGCAAAAAGTGAATGCATCTGCGCTACTGCCACAGATTCTGAGCCATGTCCCCCAGAGTTTCCAGCTGTTGGTTGAAGCATTTGTGCGAACCCCAACCGAGTAGTTTGTATCTCATCATCATCATCATCAGCAACGTAGAACCGGGCACAAACGCCTGTAGGTTCAAGTTGCCATACCACAATAGCACTACGAGAATATTGAGGTAACGTATAGACAGAATACAAGAGAGAAGAGTAAGTAAAGATGTCCAGAAAATAACAATAGAATTTAAGATCTAGATGAGGTTAAAGAGTGAATACACTTGCGCCACTGTGACCGGTTCTGAGCCATATCACCTAGTGTCTCCAGCCATTTGTTGCGATCATCACGCGGACCCCAACCAGGTAGTCTACATCTACCTACATGGCTTAGACCAGTAGTCAAGGACTTCATGGACTGATGCCATGTTTTAGTTTGGCCGCCCCTAACCTTCTTCCATCCTATTTCGGCCCTAGCTAACATCGCGCGACGGGGTAGACGGTGGTCGGGCATGCGCAATACATGTCCTAGCCATCTCAGTCGATGAAGGTTAATGACCTCTTCAACTGATTTACCGTGTTTTCCAAGAACCTTTCGTCTAACCTCACTATTACTAGTCTGGTCATTCCATGGTATACGAGCGATGTTACGAAGATTCCTATGGTCAAATATCTGGAGACGACGCATATCTTGAGTTTTCATGGCCCACGTTTCGCAGCCATATGTTAAGATGGCGCGGATTGCTGCGCAGTACACCCAGCCTTTCGTTGAGACACGGATATCTCGTCTGCGCCACAAGTGCCGTAGATTGGCAAATGCCAATCGGGCTTTCTGGATCCGCGCTGAGATTTCATCAGACACCGACCCACCAGGGGTAATGAGACTTCCGAGATAAGTGAAGCGATCAACGCATTCAATTACTTCACTCCCTATAAATAATTTGGGGGAAGAAGCAGACCAGTCCTGGAGTAACATTTTGCATTTGGGAGGGGAGAAGCGCATCCCAAATATGCCTGCATTGTTACTCAACGTGTTCAAGAGACCTTGAATGCTGTGTGCATCTTCACCAAATATGACTACATCATCTGCATATTCTAAGTATCTGCCAATCCGGTTTAGACCAACCGTCAATGACTTCATATACTGATGCTGTTTTAGTTTGGCCGCCAGTAGCTATCTTTCATCCTACTTTAGTATCAATTAGCATCGCGCGTCGACGTTGGTAGTGGTTAGGCACATGCAACATAGGTCTCAACCACTACAGACAGCAAAGATTCATAACCTCATCAACCGATTTACCATTTTTCCCCGATACCCTATGTTAAGCTTCGTTACTACTCACGTGGTGATTTCAGCAATATTAGTGTAAGTTATGTATATCAATATAGGGGCTATATAACCAAAACTTTAAAGGAGTTAGAAATCAATGGTCAGAAATCTTGACTGATATGATTTAAAGTTGATCGCAATCGTGTAGGTACATAAGCTGTTTATAATGTGCCAAATGTTTATTTTCCACTAAACAACTCAAGACATTTATTTAGCTGTCTTTTCAATTATGCTAACTTCTAATTAGCGTTTTTAATGATTGCATTTGTCTACCTACGGAGTATTATAATGCTGACATACAGCGCCTAAGCTTAATAAGAATAAAAAAAAGTTACGAAAAGCTGTATTGTTATATCCTTTTCAATAAAATTACTAAGATGTTTAAACAGAAATACTGTTGTAGCCACTTGCGAAGATTAGTGGAGTATCCGATAAATCGTAAATGAAGCTTGTGATATGAATAAAAGTAGATATAATAACTATATTGAGTCTCTGTATATTTACAAACTCAATGAATTTTTCTACAGTTTAAATAAATTCTAGTAATATTAATATTTCAAAAAAAATTTTAATGAAATCGAAAAAATACTAACCTTGGAATAGTTGGTTGAGTTCCAGTCTCTGTGGGAATGTCAGCTGCATTTTGTACATTTTCTTTACGTTTGATTGAAAAATTTTTCTTATGTCTTTCAGCTTCAGCTAGAAGAGTGGCAATATCTTCATCTTCATCTGTTTCATTCAAATTCACTACTAATTGTGGTGTCTGTTGATTTAACTTCTCATTTAGGTTCATTTTTGATAGAGGGACATAATTTCCTTTAAGTGGCAGATTTTCATCGACTCCATCATCTATAAATGTGTCATCACACGCTAACTCTACGTAATCGCCTTCAACAAGATCGTCAAACTCATTTCCTGAGTTGTAGTCAAAATTTTCATCATTTCGAGATAAACTAACTATGCGAGCATTGGATTGAATGACAGGACCGAGACGACGTTTAGCACTTATTCTACGTTCCTTATGCAATGGTGTAGTGTCTACTATGCGTGAACCAAGTCGAAGTTTTCTATCATTAAGCACATTTGTTTGATCAAAATAGCCGACAGAGCGAAGGCGACCAACCCTAGAAGCATTACGAATTTTCGGGGAAGTGACGATTTGTGTGGAGTTGGGTTCGGCACCAGACAAAGTAATGAAAAATCTTGTGGAGTCGGGTTGTGAAGACGACGACACATCAGAGCTGTTTTATTAAGAAGAAGAATTACTGAATGAAAGCACATTATACCATAAAATAAGAAAATTTTCACTTCCAAAGTTAAGTTAGTTCGAGTTATAAAAACAAACGACGAATAAGTTGCTGAATATTCCTAACAGAGATAGAGTTCAAAAAACTGTTGGAACAGTAGCACATATGTTTACTTTATAAGTCCTTCAGGTTTTTAACTAATATCAACCCATTGAATCTCAGAAAAAGTGCCCTTCCCCTCCCCCAACACAGATGGCCATACACATTTAGCTTTAGGAATAAACCTGTGATCAAAAAATATACGAATGAGAAGGAAAGAGAGAAAAATATTAACTTGCTAAATGCATGTCATTGCTAATTTGTTAAGCGTATAGTTTCAAGATCCTCATAGACTCTTAATAGGCTTACGTTTAAATTTTCCCAGCCTACCAAACAGTGAAATGTATATGATAACGTTATTTTATTTTTCTACAAATACAGGTTTTACAATTTACAGATAAAGAAATTTCGATCATTCTGTTTCTTGTACCCACGAATAAATATCTACAAATAAACAAAACTCTGCACTACGAAAAGCAAAAAATGAATTCAGAAAAATTCGGTCATTTACCGACCTCATATGTGCAAGTTCAAGTAATAAAAAAATAAAGTGCAAGCCAACCTGTTTACGATAACGTTATGAACGAAATATCTCCAAACAAAAAGTTATTCAAATATTGCAACTAACCAGGCTACTGGTCGGGTAATTGGCTTTCGTTTGGCCTGAGTGTTCAAACTGGATTCAGTTGCGAGTGTACTGGCTTTGGCTTCATTCACAGCTCTTTTAAGTAACAAGCTTGACGGTTGGGAATGCTCTGGTCTTGTCCTGGTATGCTAAAGTGAAAAAATTAATTTCAGTAAATTTTCTAGCTTCAGATAACATATCTGTGCTCACATAACGGTAGTACTGGAGGATATATCGTGAAGTAAGTAATGTAAACAAACAGCTCACGTGAAACAACTGAGAATGATGCGAAACTAAAAATGTAAATGATGTGTGTAGGATAAGCAATCTATCTCCAAAGCGTGAAAATAGCAGATATAAAATCTAAGATAATAACGATATATTACATAGATACTTTTTCTTTTGATGTATGCTTTTGAAGTATGAAAAGTGGTTAAAAATTTGTCACATCTACAGACAAGTGAGAATCACTTAGAGAGAAGCACTGCAAATATATCAGAGAAAATAAAAACATCACAATCATGCTCGTCAGTAATGTCCAACGTACAGTCTCGCACATACTGGCATTGGTTCAAGTTGGTACAATCGATTAACACAGGAAGATGAATACAAAGTTGTGGTAGTGCTTGTAGAAAAAGACTAGCCAAATAGAAAATATTTCTGAAGGTATGAATTAATCCTTCAGAGGAAAGATGTAAAATAGCGTTAAGCTCAGAATTTAAGGGAAGACAAGAAGTGAATGCAACGACTGGATGTGACAATTGTATGAGTTTCAACCACGTAATCTATATCTACGACTCAGACCAATAGTCAATGACTTCATGGACTGATGAGACGTCTTGGTTTGGTAAAGAAATATATTACGGAAATAAACGAGAATTCTGTATTGTCAAAAAAAAATCAGTTGTTAGTCTGCAAATTTTAGAAATTACTTATCAATACTTATTATTCAAATCAAGTGTTCATTTCAACGTTCTAAACTTCTAGACTGGGAGTAGATAAGCGTTCTATCTCTTCAGGAGATTGTCTCACTAACGCTTGACTTTTTAACCCGTTTTTTGCTTAGTGTTACCTAACCGTGTTACCGTAACCAGTGGCTAGAAACACTGAGTGACATGGCCCAGAATCGGTCACAATGGCGCAGATGTATTCACTAATTGTCCTCCCTTAAATCATGAGCTTTAAATTATTCCATTACTTTCTTTCAACGCCTCCTGAACCATATTCTATATGTTCACATTCCTTGTTACTATTATTTTATTTTATAGAAGTGATTTCTACTAATGGTGGTGGTGTTAATCTTGCGGTGCCATGGTGGTATGGCAACTTGAACCGATGCACACATGTGCCAGGTTCTATGTTGATTATACATACATACATACGTTACCTAACGCCGTTACCTTTTCCATTTCGTTTGCTTTCGTTACCCACAGCTCATCGCGGTCGATTCGTAGACTTTTGTCAGTCTGCACCTCATTTCTCTTCTCTCCTCATCGTGTTCAGAGCCCAACAGGATAAATTTTCGAGAGTCCATCAATTCAACAGAAGCCAACGAGATCCGTTGAATTTTCTTGACATGTTGATTTAAGTCCTTGATAGATGTTCTTGTAGATGTCACAGCTACGTGGACACCTTCCGAAGCAGCATAAAGATGGGTCGAGTCTTTATAATTGCCTAAGTGATTCTTTAGTTGTTCTTGGAATTTAATCTTGTTTGTCTCGTTACTGAACTGAATTTTAGTGAGTTTCCCTGTAGTGGGTTTTATTTGCCTAGTGAGATGCAAGCAAATGCGTGCGCGTACTAGGGCACGATCAGAACATAAACATGTATTTCAGGAAGATCGGCAATCATCCATAGAGCCCCTCCAACGGCGAATAATAGCGATATGATTTACTCGAGTCCACAGTTGAGTACGGCCAGGAGGTCGCCGTGTTATACGATGTCGCTCTTCATACTTATAGTTCGTGTTTGCTAGAAATAAACGATTGCCTGAGCAAATTTGCAGCAGACGGTCACTATTATC
Organism: Schistosoma mekongi; assembly: GCA_034768735.1. Taxonomy (NCBI): domain Eukaryota; kingdom Metazoa; phylum Platyhelminthes; class Trematoda; order Strigeidida; family Schistosomatidae; genus Schistosoma; species Schistosoma mekongi. The sequence continues at coordinate 10,728,205 of CM068309.1, read as the reverse complement.
CGTTCTCTGAGCTGGAACACTGAAGCATCTACCTTAATGTCTTCCAGACCGATTCAAGCTACCCATTTGGGCGTTAAAATCACCAGCCATGAGTACCAAATCTGAGTCTTTAGGCTTATAAAGAAATTCAGAAATCTTTCTGTGAAATTTATTTTTCACCTTATTTGGGCTCCAGTTAGTGGGAGGCATAGATAGAAACGATAAGAAGGCAACAGCGTGCATCCCTATTCTCCCGAGCGTGGTCTCAGCAGACCCGAGCATTATTTCGTGAGATAAAACCGTCGGCATTGACAATACATGAGGAATTTGAAGACAAGGATTTAGGTTTGAAAGTAGAGGTAGGAGAAATACTAGGAACGGGAGGAAGAATTTGGTGATATCGAGTAGTGTCAGAGGTATAAGGGCGGCTACCACACCCGTTGCTGGCGCTATTAAAAGATTCTTCTTCATGATGTACCTGAAGAGCGAATCGGGTTACGGTTGGTCTTAAAGACCTAAGAAAGTGACCGCAGTGTCCAATGGACAACTGTTTGAGGCCAGTTACACGCTGCCTTCCTGAGAGATTTTTGTTGTTGTAGCTCCGTAATTGTTAAGACCTTAATGTCGGAGACAAAAATCTGTGAGGAAAGGTGAGGTATGCACTTTTAGGGTCAACCATTTCTGACCAAAACCTTCTATCGTGGGAAGACAACATCGCTGTTACGCTGATCGGCTGGAGAAAACACCTTACTGCCGTCACACCTCTGTACAATCGGCAGTACGACTTCACGATCGGACCTCATATTTACTGATTTTAGCCCCATCGTTCTTCAACCTATCTGGCATGGTAGGAGACGATTGTTCCAGCCACCATACTCCGATTGAGTTATCACAATAGACAAGCCCGACCACCTCGTCAAGGTAGCAGTACGTTAGAGCTCAATGGTGATACTCTTTGATCATCAATTCACTTCTGATAAAGGAACTTGAAAGAAATGAAATATGACTAAACCGTCTATTTTTGAAATGATAATAGATCTAGGAATATTTGTAAGGAAATAATGCATTTGATAAATGTGAAACGTCTTTGGGTTACGCATAAAACGCTTCGAAAAGTTCATCAACACAACTGAACCATGTATGCATTTACAAGCATATCGACCGCCAAATTAAGGACAATCATTTACAGTTCTTAATGAACGTTAATACACGTGGCTACTAGCTACTTAAGGGATCTCCAGCGGTCAGATGTCTCGACAGAACCAGAAGTCAAATACGTATCAGCAAAAGTGCTTGGGACTGTATGTCAGACCCATGCCATAAACATAAATAGCACTGTTAAAAACAGCCACAGAAATCCAGCACAAATGCACACAAAAGAATTATTACTCTGTGACTCTCCGAGTTTTTCACCTCAACAACAGATTGCAGATTATTTGTCTTGTCCAATAAATCCGGACTTTTCTCATTGTCTTGAACCAGTTTCCTGGACAAAGAAGAAGTTGACATGACTTTGCGCTCCTAAAAAGTAAGCACACTGTTGAAAGACTTACTTCTTTAACAGGATGACTTTCATTACCATCAGAAATATATACATCTAGAACCTAATTACATATTAATGCACCCCACCTGCTGCGGCTTTTACACTATCATCCATTTCTCCGTGAGGCTCACGAGAGCTATTCGTAAATCTAGCACGCTTGGAAGGCCCCATCGGAGACCTTGATCTAGAACGGTTTAAGAACTTGGGAGAGGAATCTGTAACAGAATCAGATGAACGCGATTTCCGGGCTTTTCGCCTCCCGGATTTTGATCGCGAGGAACGTATAGAGTCGCTATCTCTACGTCCATCACTGAAGTCTTAGAAAACTAAGAAAATATATAGCAAAGACTTACCAAGACCTTGAACTTTTAAACCTTCAAGAGTATGGTGAAGCCTGAGGACATAAGAAATAAAATTGTCTTACCACTCAGTAAACTTATTGGTATGTTCACCTAGGAACAGTTGTAAGTCCTTGGCCATAGCACTTTCACTCTTTTTATTTGCAACCATAACCATAATATAATCTGGAAGTTCATCATCGATAAATGCACCCAATGTTTTGAGTTTCTCTGTTACACGATCCTATGGTTCGTTAGAATAGTTAAATAAACACAAACAGACCTTCACAGTCAGCAAAAATGACGAGTCATAAACCATAGCCAAGATGAAACGCAGCACTACAGAATAGACGCTGTCTGGTTCAATATCCAATATCGTTGCGGTTAGACAACTTAAACCTGGCAGTTTCTAATCTCTCACTTCATGATATTTTCAGTTCTGTTACAGGTCCTTGGCATTGCCCTGTAGCAGTTGTATAAATGCCAAACTGCATTAGTTCTAACGAAGTTAGCAAGGGAAATTACTTTTGATTTCTTTACGTATTGAGTCATATATACTCATATATATGTATTTTTCCCCTTTTCTTTACATCAGTGTGATCCTCGCTTAGGTTTTATTGGCTTTTTGTTATTACTACAAATTTTACTTCTATCAACTTTTTAATTATCTACCTTTAAATATATTTTCCTCGCAACGATTGTCACTGGATTTGTAGCGGTAAATAATCCCCAAAATAAATAGCTACATAGGTTTCGACATTGGTGCTGACCATGTTTGTTTTAGCGGACACTAACTAAGTTGAAGGCGCTTGGTCACGCATCACTACCAGATCACGTCACGCCGTACCGTAACATGCAACTCTCTCTAGTTTGTCAGCCTAGACGTTGCTATCCCATTGCCACTCCATTCACGATCAAATATAACTTCTCTTCCATCCTTCATTGCCTTTTGATTTCTTCTCATTCGTAAGAGTGGGTTCAATCGTTAGAAGTTGCTCTAGTAATAATCCAAACGTAACTTGGTCATATACCGCGTGCACATCAGAAGTATTCGGAAGAAACCACACTCAGAACTTGGTTGGGTCCAGGATACATTGCAATAGTGAACAAGACATAATCGTGTTGCCAAATAAAGCCTTAATTTCATTCCTCCTGACAGCTGGTGTTTTTATTTGTCATGTACTTTACCGTGTTTTGACACTAAACCACTATATACGCATAAATTTGTATTTTTGCAATGACTAAACAAACTTTCGAACTTATTAAAATCAAAACTCCTGCTTCTTTTAAAATGTCCAACCAACCTCATTGTTTTTGGACATCACGAATGCTTGGTTCTGATCCCGACCGTAGCTGCTACCTTGACGTGGTGGTCGGGCTTGCCTATCGTGATGACCCGAACAAATTATATTGGCTGGAACGCTTGTTCCTCTAGGTCCTACCATGCCAAGCAGGTATGCTGGAGAGCGATAAGACTAAAGGCAGCAACCTAAGATCTGAGGACAAAGTCGTACTGCTGACTGTGGTGGGGTGTGACAGCAGCAAGATGTTTCCCTCGGATAACCAGAATCTGAAGCAATGCTGCCTTCTCACAAAGGAAAGAAGGGGTTAGAAAAGGTCGACCCTAGAAATGTCGCACTTCATCTTACTCCACGGATTTCCGTCTTCGGCAGTGAGGCCTTCTAAAGAACGGAGCTAACCCTTCAAAAACATCCCATAACACAGTCGTGCTGATCGGCCTCAAGCAGTTGCTCCTTGGGCTCTGCGATCGCGCTTTCAGGTCACTGTGACCAATAGTAATCCAGTTTCCTTTTCACGTACCTAAAGTAGTAATATCTTTCCATGGTGTGGGCAGCCAGGAAGTGAAAACCGCCCTCATACCTCTAACAGCACATAAGCCTATTTTGCTCGAGGTCAAATCCCACCCTCAACTCTCAATAACTCCCTTATTTCCACGATTAACCCGTCTCGCCTAACTTTATCACCTCACGCCTCTAATGCTAATGGTTTGAGTTCACGAAACGTTATTCCTGGTATCCTGAAACCTCGCACTAAACTACATATTGGAGCTTTTAACGTTGGAACCTTAGGCCAAATCGGACAACAAGCCTCCCTAGCTATGATCCTAGATTCTCGTTCCATCGATGTCCGCTGTCTCTCTGAAACGCGTATACAGGATCCAAGTACAATCATTCACCTGACCTCACCTTGTGAAAACAAAGAATCGGTCCGGTTCACCCTTCGTGTTTCCGGAGACCCACTGCTACCATTCGTGGACTTGCTGGTGTAGGTATAGCACTACGTTCAACAGCTGAACAGGCTCTTCTTGACTGGATCCCCATAGATAATCACTTATGCACTGTCCGTCTAAACGGGACGGTACAACCTCTCTGCCTACGCTCCCACTGATTGCAGCTCTGATGAAGTAGAAGATGAATTTTACAGAAAGCTTTCAGACCCTTCGAAAAGCTAAGCGTACTGTCGTAGTGATTATTGCTGGTGGCTTTAATGCCCAAGTTGATAGATTAGACGAAACCGTTTATTACAACTGTGCTCAGATAACCGTCTATTTCTCACAAGCACTAACTTTAAACATAAAGAAAGACATAAGTTAACATGGCAGCCCCCACAGTCAACTCAACGTTGGACTCAAATAGATCACATTCCTATCAGCCACCGTTGGAGAGGCTCGATAGAAGACTGCCGCTCATTTTGGAGCACATGTTTAGACTCAGACCACGCTTTAATACGAGCGCGTATTAGTCTGCGTCTCACTGGACGTAAAAGACCCACGGCAAAGATCCCTATACGAGTTCAACTTAATGAAGAAAAAGTCAAGAATATATTTCAGGAACAACTTAAGAACCAATTAGTCAACTGTGTAAGCGATACCCACCCCGAGTTAGCTGGGAATGATATCCAGAAAGCTGTCGAAACAGCAGTAATATCTACTAGTAAACTAAATCAAAAATGTTAGAAAAACTCAATGGATTTCAGCTGCATCTACTGAACTGATAGATGCTCGGCAACACATCCCGTCTAGTCCTAAATACGATGAGGAACGAAGGCAACTTAAGCACAAGCTGGTTAAAAGCCTACGGAATGATCGTGAGCAATGGTGGGTGGCGAAAGCTAAAGAGATGGAAAAGGAAGCGGCAGTAGGTGACAGTAGGCAACTGTTCAGACTTATCAAGGAAACGGGTATCAGAAATCCAACTGTAAGTGAAACTATCTCAGAAAAAGATGGGAGCACTATTCACTGTCAATCCAGAAGGCTAGGCCGATGGGCAGAACACTTTAGAGAACAGTTCAATTGGCCCTTGGTGTCATCCCAGTTGCCCACCATTCCCAAGCAATCTAAATGGCAAGTTAATACTTATCCCCCGAGTCTTAGTGAGGTTGAGAAGGCTATAGGGAACCTAAGGCGAGGGAGAGCAGCAGGACCCGATGGGTTGACCCCTGAGATATTTAGGGATGGTGGTCCGGTTTTAGCAGCGAGATTAACTGGGATCCTGTCTAGAATCTGGGAATCGGGCGTAATCCCATCTGACTGGTCTCAAACACTAATTGTTCCAATCTATAAGAAAGGACAGAAGTCCTCCTGTGACAATTACCGAGGAATCAGCGTAACTAATATAGTGTCCAAAATATTAGCTTCAATCATACTTCGACGCCTAACTAAAGCTCATGAAGAGCAGACTAGAGAGAACCAAGGTGGTTTCAGACCTGGACGTGGCTGTATAGACCAAATATTCACACTTCGGCAGGTTCCGGAACATAGACACACTTTTAGACGCCCAACAGTAGTTGTATTCTTTGACCTTAAGGCGGCATTTGACCCTATCGATCGTAAGTTTATGTGGCAATGTCTGTCATTAAAAGGCGTACCAGAGAAGTATATTAACCTTATACAAGCTCTCTACTCGAACACCACATGTGGAGTCAGAGCTTATGGCGGATTGTCATCAGAACTGATTACCTCAAGTGGTGTTCGTCAAGGTTGTCCGCTTTCCCCACTTTTATTCGGTTTTATCATTGACATACTTTTAGAGTTGACATTTTCATCGTCTGACTTCGGCGGGGTTAACCTCCTTCCAGGAGATAAACTTGCTGACTTAGAATATGCAGATGATATAGTTCTTTCAGGCGAAGATGCTGATAAAATGCAGAATATTTTGACTACCTTAAACAAGAATGTGAGGATGTTTGGGATGCGATTCTCTCCACCTAAATACAAAATGTTACTTCAGGATTGGCTTGATTCGACACCGAAGTTAGTGATAGGGAGTGAGGCAGTTGAATGTGTTGACCGCTTCACTTATCTTGGCAGCTTCATCAGTCCTGACGGTCTGGTGTCTGCTGAAGTCTCTGCGCGTATACATAAGGCCCGATTAGCATTTTGGAATTTGCGTCATCTGTGGCGTAGGCGAGACATCCGACTACTGACCAAAGGACGCGTTTACTGCACAGTAGTTCGGTCTGTCCTACTTTATGGACGTGAAACATTGCCATTAAGGATAGAAGATATTCGTAGGCTCCTGGTATTCGATCATAGATATCTTCGAAGCATTGCTCGTGTTTTCTGGGACCACCGAGTAAGCAATACGTGGGTTAGGAATAGAGTACTAGGTTGATACGGTAAGTCTATTGATGAAGTAGTAAATCTCCATCAGCTAAGGTGGTGTTCGAGGAAACTTCTTGCCATAACCTATGCAGTCCGACTTTGAGAATAAAAACGTTACATTCTAAATCTACTCTTTATGTGAATTATTTTACAAATAAATTTTTGAGAATCTGGAACAATTAACCCTTTGGCATTCGGGAAGAGGTTTCCCTTTCATTGTTTGTACGATATATTGGTAATTTCATCGCTTCTGATGTCACATTAAAAATGTTCACGACAACTATTGTTCCTTACCACACTAACGAACGAGATGGGACTCTGAGCGTATGAGCACCATTCAACTGTCTTAGTCTTATGTCAGTCTTCTTCACTTTTAATCCATTAATAATAATAATAGTTGGTTCTGAAGTAGCATTTCGTACAGGGGCACTTATAGTAGTAGTTGTAATTCTTTGACCTTAAGGCGGCATTTGACCCTATCGATCGTAAGTTTATGTGGCAATGTCTGTCATTAAAAGGCGTACCAGAAAGTATATTACCTTTACAAGCTCTCTACTCGAACTAATTGGGGCATGGCAACTTGAACTGATGTACGCATGTACCAAGTTCTACGTTGTAACTTCTACTCTGCTTCCGATAGGCAGAATTTTAACTAAGAGTTTACCCAGTGATAGACCGACTGTTTGGATTTTTGGTAGTCGAAAGGTTGATTTCTCGCGAAACGAATAAGTATGTACAGCACCACGGAATTTATAGAGCCTCATGATTAAACCTAAAGGTCCATTTACAAACTGCGAGGTCGAAGTCACGCTTATTATCTGCCTTTTACAGAACAGGCCACTATACGGACATTCAAGTTACACAGATTCCTTATAGGTTGCATATTATGTAACTTTTGTAACAATGATTTTCGTATTTTGCTATATGAAGCATGTGTCAGACCTTTACTAGAATACTGCATCTTTATCCTCAACCATGTTTCCATTAAGGATAAACTCAGACTGAAATCTGTCCAAGGTCACTTTACTCTCGTATTCTTGAAGCTGATCATACTCTGGACTATAAAAGCAGATGTACTAAGGTAGGATTAGATACTTTACCAAGGTGCTGACTGAAGTTAAACCTAACCTTTTTTGCAAGACATTGAACGAATTAGCGTTTTCATCATCTAATATAATTCAGTTCGAGGAAACTTCTTGCCATAACCTATGCAGTCCGACTTTGAGAATAAAAACGTTACATTCTAAATCTACTCTTTATGTGAATTATTTTACAAATAAATTTTTGAGAATCTGGAACAATTAACCCTTTGGCATTCGGGAAGAGGTTTCCCTTTCATTGTTTGTACGATATATTGGTAATTTCATCGCTTCTGATGTCACATTAAAAATGTTCACGACAACTATTGTTCCTTACCACACTAACGAACGAGATGGGACTCTGAGCGTATGAGCACCATTCAACTGTCTTAGTCTTATGTCAGTCTTCTTCACTTTTAATCCATTAATAATAATAATAGTTGGTTCTGAAGTAGCATTTCGTACATGGGAGCACTTATAGGCAGAAGTGGTTAGTCGTGTCTTGCAATGCTCGTATAAAAACCAAATTTCGCCCATTTGTTTTAGGATACCAGTCTGTTGTTTTGTGTTCTCTCTGCCTTCGTCTACTCTCTGGTTGTAGTAGATGTTTGAGAAAAGTATGGTGCTGAGTGGCAGAATAATATTGACTTCTCGATGGACATGACTTTTTCGGCCCAACTAGTGTGGAGCGAATGAAATGCTTCAAGGTCACGACGGATGCATAAAATTATCCTGTTAACGATATAGCGTTCTCTCGTTTTATTAGTAATTAACATTACGTTATTTGTTTGCAGACTATAAGATTGGTAAGAAAACCATCAAGTTGTTAATGTGACAATGAAATGGAATTTTTCGAAACCCATGGATGGGTATTGCCTTAGTCGCACTAAGTGCTAGTGTAAAAGGTTCATCCGAATTAGTTTTTATGCTTGTTTCAAGTTATAATTGAGAAAATCTTCATTTTGATTATCAATTGGATGATAAGGATTAAATTAATAACGACAGCTTCACTAACGGATGTTTCTAAAACAAGTGAAGACCCAGTTGTATGAATATTGCTGCGGAATATGTTTTGGCCGAATAGTTCCCTTACAAATCCAATATGGAGGACAAGGAATTGTAGTCGACACCGACGATGCATTGATTCGTAAACAAAAGTATGATAGTTGACGCTAGGTTTAAGAAGATTGGGTAAGTGGCTTCTTTTTCTAATACTTGTAGCTCTTGGTATATAGGATAGAATTTTAACAAAGGACATTGTAAGAGGATTTACGACACCTTACCTGAACCAAGAATACATAGTTATGATTAGAAACCTTATGAATCACTTTCAAACATGGAGTACGTACACAGTGTCGTAAGGAAGGATGCTATGGAGTCATTTAGATGAATCTTTATATAAAATGCATCGAGGCGTTACGTCTAGAAAACTAAAAAATAACTTGCACAAGTTTCTTGATGATTTAAAAACAATATATCCTGCACGACTTTTCAATTTCAATTATGAATAAATCATTGGAAATTGCAGATTTCCCATAGCATTTCGTATTATGGTTAGTCCTTATATAATTTGAAAGAATGACTAATTCGTCGTTTACTAACAATTTCCGTGGGGCGGCATATTACGATTAGTCTTAGATTTGTGTTCCTTGATACGTCGCAAAACAATCGTTGGTTCTGATTTTGGTGGCCGTGATTGGCCGTCAAGGCCAAGGTTCCAAGGTCATTTTATAGTCGTTCGAGTTCGGCCGCGGAAGTCTTGATTACCAACTACTTTTCCACGCTCAATTTCCGACTACTATTCTTCTTATCTCACATCTGAACATGCTCCACTATCCATTCTACTTACTCAGCCAATTTTCGCAATCGAAACGCCATGATCAAGAAGCTCATGGTTTTTAGTTATATATGCACCATGATAAAATGTATATATTTGATGTCCTAGTACTGTAAACCATGATGCCATTGGTTTTATTTTCAATCCATACATTATGAATGTCCTGAAAGTGACCGCTTACAAAATTACTTATATGTTTGTAAACTCATATCATTCTGATCGTGCGTGTAAACTGGTATGCCCTCATATACAAAACGATACTTGAGAATAAAGGCAGATTATCTATTTATTTATTATGTTCTTCAGAACCATTACCACTTTTTTTGCATATTGTAAGGGTGCCATGCTCAAAAGTATCTTAAAAGCGTTACCCCAACATTTAGTATCTAGGTTGTCAAAATACCTCCAGTGAAAGCAGCAAGAATGTGTTACCAACTTGCGATATGGTAAATAAAAACAGAAGTCTTGATGCAGCGCATTTAACAGTGTCGATACCAAGCTATTTCAAATAAAGATGAGTTAAAGTGACAAGAACTGTTAAATAAGTCTTAAAAAATAGCTATAAGTGAAGCATAAGGAGGTTAAATAGGCAATGCCACTTTAATTTCATAGGATAGTGTTTTGGACGAGTCAAGCTAGACAAAATTTTTTAAATTAAATGCATCGATTAATCTTATTAAAGACTGTTATAAAAACCACAAATTGGTTGTTTTGTAGATACACTTTTCATAGCATCTAAAGTGTCTAATTTCTTTGTTAAATCTGTTAATGGTAACATAATAACCGAAACGGCCCTTAATACAGCACTTCCGATTATTCAACTTTAACATTCCGTAATTTATGTAACACTGTAAAGCATGGGGGTGAAATCTACACATTTATACATCATAATGAGACCTAAATTAGCGTTACCAGATGAAACCATAATTAATATTCAGAAAATTGTTTGATTTATCAGCGTATACTATTCCATCCCATAAAATAAGTAAAAATACATTTGAACAAATTTGTATTGTGAGCTTGAGCATGATTTTTGGGGCTATTAAGTTTAGCTAGACTACTGTGGTAAAATTTAATCTTGGTTGTTTTTACTACTCATTGTTATTTTTGAAAAATGCCAGTGTCAATAGCGCGGTTCATGATTCGGTGTTAAAATGTCTAGTAAGTATTGTGCCCGACTGTGTACTCTTCAGAAGTGGGAAAAGTATTCAGGCTACGGATTCAGTTTGCAGGCAACGAAAGGAAAGATTGGGCACTATATAAGTGAGGTAGATCAACAATCTCCGGCTTTTGCAGCTGGTCTTAGAGATGGTGATTATGTAGTGGAAGTGAATGGTACAAATGTCGGTAAGTCTATCCATAGTTCTAGAAGTTTTGTGACAGAATAATTTTTGGTGGCCATTTTTGTTTGGTTTTTTATTAAATTGTTGAAGTGGCAGTATGGAACATATTGTATACTATACGTATATATACTATTTATACTATATATATACTATGTATATACTATACATATGTATACAATAATATATATATATATATACTATACATATCTCTAACGTATATTGATACATATTTTAACATTCTTTTGTGGCCACTTAAACGTCTCAGAACTATAATTAGGAACTGAAATACCCGCTCTGAATTCGAGTAATAATGTGACTGTGTATAGCTACAGCAGCTTGCAAGTTTACAACGTCTAATTATAATTTTGCTGATCGCAGTGGAATAATAATACTCACAAGCCCAACTATACTACGGAGCTTGTAAGCAATTTAAAGCAAAATGATGTTAGATGTTGGTAGACACTGGATTTTTGAGGTTAAGATCTGGTAGGTTCTGAAGACGTTTATGTCCTCGACCGGTTGTCAGAAAGACTGACTAAATACATAAAATGTAGTCGTAAGCAGTAATAATCAATGGAAGCAAAGAACAAAAAGGGGAGTGAAGAAAGTTAGCATTAAATAGCTATTTAAACTTATAAAACCTTAAGGGAGTAAGTTGGACGAGCCTGCAACAAAGTCAGATTCATGACATATCTATTATCACCTGAATTTCAGTGAAAGATATCGACGAACTCTCATGTTTAAATACAATTAATTTACTGTTGTTTACGAATTAGAAAAATATGAATCGATGATCTACGTGCAGCCTCTCTTTCTCATGAAGACTAGCAAAATTATAATCCTTCTGTAAATTAGTAGTCGTGTTTTGATTAATTGACTTAGTCGGAGGTTCACTTTTATCTATTCAACTATCAAGATAATGAATAGTGTCAAAGAGTCAGACATAATTTTGTTGGACTGGTTTTGAGCAAGTGACACTCATCTAACGTTTAAGATTCCGTTCTATCTGTAAAACAGGCAAAATATGCTTTTATCTTTTGAAAGTCTACTGCTTACTCTATATAAAATAGTGACTAATATGAAGTGGTTTAGATAGAGCTTCAATCAATAAGGTCATTAAGTGCTAATCTGATTTCGTTCTAGAGGTCTACGAGATAACGGTAATATTTAATCGTAAATTTTGCGACATTTCTCAAAATGATTCATATTGTCTTAAACGCTTCCATTCTCTCAATGATAACTTCTATACGTGAGGAGTATTATTTTTTGCTGTCTAATAATAAATGTCATCTGTATTGATGATATTGTTTCTCGTAGTTTTTTATACTGATGGATTTATTTCTCATGTCTTAGGTTTTCAGCCCGTTTTTACTCCAATGAACTAATGTAGACTGCAACAACTGGAACTAAGAGTGTTCTACAATATCTTGTGCAATTACTCATTATTGTTTCTATTATTTGATGTGTTCGACTTCATTCAGAAAAATGCCAGATCCTTGAATAATGCGTTCCGTTTGTAGCTGTTTTGACCAAAATGATGCTCATTAGTTCGTTGAGATGTTGATATCTTATTGTAGCATACATTTTATTGTGTTAAAAATAATTTTTAAACTATGAATTCTCCTTAAGTTGATAGTTTTAAGCTATATTAATTAACTACTTTTGAGTGTTTGCTTTAGCTAACACTTAGTTTATTTTACTAAATTCTATGTGGAATATTATTTCAATGACATAGCTTTCAATGATAGCTTTCTACACAGATCCTCAAATGCTTGTGTTGTCTGATTTTGTAAACCTTTTACAATTGATATTAGGAAATATATTTCGTCCTCTAATTATTTGTTATCCTAATTAATGCTGAACCGAGGTGAAGTTAAGTGATTAAAAATTCGGATGGAAGCAAGTGCTAAGAACTTAAAGCATAATAGAACACTAGGAATAAATATACTAATAAATGTTATTTAGCATTATGGTGTTTATGATGTTAATTAAATCACCACCGGATAGCTTACAGCAATTGTACTGACTAAAATGTTGAGTTATTTATAAACTAATTGTGATATATGGGGGGGTAAAATTCTGATGACTATTGATTTACAAACTTATCAACATTTTATTTGCTAAGCGGGATTCAATAAAAATATTATTAGGTAATTGTTATGCATAATCTATGTTCCTTGCTTAACAGTCGCATTACATAGTTGTTCATCCATATACGGAGAAGAATGTTAGGTTGATCACCGTAGTACTGGAAACCAAGCTTATTAAAGTTATGAAGAACTTATTTATGAACCCTTGCTATGCAATAAGATATTAGACTCTGTATTTATTAAAATGAATCTTAAAAATAGTAAGTAATAATTACAACAACGACTCTAATTAAGATAATAAGAGTAGTAACCAACAATCAAATCATTTCCAAATCTTAAGACTCTCAAAAGACTTGAACTTCCTGGAATTACACTGGATAAGGTGCAAAAATAAAATATATACATATATTGCCTACCAATTTTTTAAAATGCACAAATTAATTTGATAAGAACTCGTAAATATTGAACTTAATGTTATTTTAGGTCTCTTAAAAGGGAAGGGATCAATGAATTTGTTGAAGATATACTTAAACAGATTCTCAACTTATATTGTTCATGGTGTGTTGATCATTATCTATCGACTGAAACTTGAGTTGTGATCACATTAGATAAGTTGTATAATTTTAAATACCGGAAACCCATAGATAAGACTGAAGGATACTTTTTACGAAAATTATGAGCACTTAGAAATTACTATCTTTGACACCAGGTTTTAACATGTAATTTTGGAAACTGCCGTGAATTATTTTATAGCTAAAAACGACGTTTACTAGTACTAGCTAGGTCTTCTATTATCAAATAATTTATTAAACTACTGTTTTGATTGAAAAAAATGAAGGAGTTAAGTAAAGTTCTCTAGCAAAAGTATTCTTTTTATTCTCTAAATCACTTTGATGAAAGATATGAAAAGTCAAATTTACCTAGATAATATTGATGGCACGTTAATTGTTAATTATGAAAAACGTCAATTAATGATTTTTAAGTTAAATTATTCAACTAATTGGGGTATTTAATGTTTTTGCATGTGTCAGTAACATGAACTGTTGCACTATTTTAATATACTATAGTACTGAGTCAGCATCAAATGTTTTTTGCTAAATTTTTTGAAACATTTCATAGGGATCTGTTTTACAAATAGATTGCTATTTGAGGACTTTAATTAGAGTGTTATTTATTTGATGATGAATCGTGTGAATTTTATTATTAAGATCTTTAAAATAAGTATACTCATGTCAAAGCAGTTGGCATAATTATACTAGATGAACATAAAACTTGGCATGCAATTACTCTGGTCCCATACTTTGAAATATCTTTCATTGAACTGTCAAGATCTAGTTAATCTAAACCATATTTACACTTTCAGTATAGTATCTGAAACTACCTTCGGCTTCAAGACCCTGTTTAAGAAATATTTTTTTAATAACTAGGTATGTGGTGTCTGTATTAGTGACTCCAACTGTTCTACGCTAATTGTTACATTCTATACTTATTTTAGTTAATACTCATACAAACGCAAAGGTAGATATTAGCGCGATAACACCGTAAATACATTTCATTTTCTTCAAGCAGTGCATGTGCATTATCTAATCAGATAATTTTCTCGTCTAATAAAAAGCTTATACGGTACTCCCACGTCATTTGCTACGTGTTTTCAAACAGTAACATTAAATATAGACAAATCTTTGTCATGCTTTTTGTGTTGTTTACCTACTCTGTCAAATAATACCATACATGCGCATAGTAGAATGGTATGTTTCACTAAGCTGCGTACTCACGTGTTAATGAATAACCATATTAACAATGAATGGGTTTGTTGTAATTAACTAACTACCTTCTCTTATAACGTCATATTACATAGTTTATTGGCTCATACATAACAAGTTTCACTAATTTTGCAGAAAACTGCAGGCAATTGATGAATTAATGGTTTTAAACAACTTCAAGGCATTCTCACTCTCAAGTTTTTTACTTGGAAGTAAACTTTAATTTCTTACTTTAAACGCAAAATTATCAACGGCCTTCATGTAGAATATGTAGCTCAAAGTTTAGTGAACCAACCTTTATCCAGTTTACTACGTTATTTCTAGCCCCTTTATTTTACTTAACAAAGTAATGGGTAGTGAGTTTTGAACTAGATAACTTTCCCTAGTTTTCCTTAGTTCCCAATAATTCTTTAGTCAACATTAGTTCGTCATATTAACTGTTTTCGTAATCATTCGTATTTCAAGAATACATTATTTACATGTAAAAACATAGTTTATTCGGTCATTAGTTGTTTACATAGACGTATGCAATTAGCTGAAGTGTAGTACAGGTTGTTTAAGAAAGTGTATACATTGTGACTAAGTATTCATTACATTAAATGCCTAAATGTCTGTAAATGTTACTCTTAGTTTACTTTTTATATTTTTACTATTAAACATGGAAAAATCAATTACCAATTCAATCTAATAATCACATTGACGCTATTTGTTACCTGCTTCTTCCAGCTTTTCTATAGATCTAATCTTACTTAATATGCATTATTCCTTACATTGCTTAAGAGAAGTGATTGAAAGCAAACATAACTAGTTAAAACACAGTGTTGTACGTGTGTTATAAATAGTATGATTTGCTTATTTTAGAATTTTTATTGATGCTAAATAGAAAAATACCATTATTTTTCTTTACGTATAAAGAATCACTTAGTCACGTGATTCAAATGAATATTGTGTGTGTCTGAAAACCAGATAATTTGTTTGCTTTAATAATCTAACTAAGAACAACTATATTTCACTTAATTAGTTGGAGTGATAATATTAGTTCTGTGTCATTGACATATGTAACAGAGTATGCTTTATGAAAATTTCAAGGTGAAAAAGAAGTGAATTTACAATTGTATTTTATGAAAATTTTAGTTATACTGCCTTCTGATAAAAGTTCTTTTTGATGATGTCGTCTTGAATGACAAAGAAAACTTCATAATTAAACCATTTAGCTTAAAGAACGCAGTGTAACCAAAGTCTACAGAATTTCTAGTAATAGCTTCTGTGCAATGGAAAATATGAAGTCCAATTTGTCATTGATAGCAATTCGTATTAATTCAAGTTGACGCAACATATTTCAAAAAAAGATAAAGGTGGTTTTCCTAAGACGACAAGGTAAGATGAAGAAACAAAGGCAGCTACACAGAGATCTAGACAAGCAAAATGCAGTTTGAATCAAGAAAATGAGTTGGATAAAATTAAATTAAGTGATAACACTGAATTGAAGGTTTGAAGGAAGGTAGAGAAGAAATGCATCATTGTCACAGCAATCAATTTCATTTTACTCAGCGTCTCCAATTATAATTATAAATGTCACTTGCTTATGAACCTACAAAGTACCTACCTACCGATTAAGTTTAACTGAAAAGCCAGTAACTTAGTTTTAATGCCCTTAACTTTCCTTTAGCCTACAGGTACCCTAAACAGTAGTGTCTGCAGATGTGGGCGATGGTCAGTGATATATAACATAAATCCTATAGATCGGACTAAAGCCCAACCTAATACGGTTGAAAATAATTATTGTCAGTCTAAATAAACATACAAAATTAGATCATCTAAACTGTATATTACAAAATGTAGTGAACATCAAACTAATCTTTTAAATGCATTCTACTTACTGCTGTACAATTGTCATATCTACGTCACCGCTATTCAAAACATTCCTGAGACTCCTTAGAATTCAGACGTCAAATTTTATTATCTTTTCATTTATCCTGTCATTTCATAACTACGTCTTACCTATCGAATCAATCATGTTAAATCAAGTTTCAAGAACATTAAGATGATTCCTGTACACTGTCTTTTAAAACATAATTATTTTACCATGATCGTTTTATACATACAGATTCATTTAATTCACTTAATCAATAATCAATCAGACAGTAAACTGCCCACAGAATATTACAATAAACCGTAAACAATCTATGGTTTGATCAATATATGAAGTCGATAGTTATTCATAGCTAGTTCATTGGAACTTATCCAATTACTGCATATTGTATAAATTAGTACTTATTATAATTTTGTGCTAATAATTCACTATTATCACTATTGATGTTTACTTATTGATTGTTTCATTTAATGACTAAATCTAATTTGATTGATTGATACTTTTTTTCTACATCAATATTGAATTACAATTTAATAATCAATGTCTATGGTATCTATGGCGAAAAATAAAAAAAACAAAAATAATTTTCAATGAAATTACTTGTTCGTTTGTTTTCTTTTTTTTAGAAAGAAAAATCCTTTTCACATGTTGTTTTCTTTCTTTTTCAGTATCTGATCAACATCAAGCTGTAGTACAGCGTATTTTGAAAAATCCATCAAAAGTTACATTACTTGTATTAGATGCAGAATCAAAAGAGTATTTCGAGACTAATTCGATTTCTGTTAATAAATTTATGGTTGATATCAAAAAAATCGATTGTCCAGCAGTTAATCCATGTTAGTAATATTAATTGATTAATGAATCGATGAGTTTGTCAAAGATTAATGTTGACTGGGTGGAACTGGAAAGCTCACTAGTGACTAACTTCAGGTTGTTCCTAGAGCTCTAGTAAGAAGTCGTGATTAGTGGAGTTCAGCCTTGTTGCCGGTGAAACAGTTATCACTGATGACGATAGATGACCGTTGTGCTATATCTAGGATGCGCATTTCTGAGGGGTTCCATGTTATGACGAAGTAGCTGTCCAGTACTCTCTGGTTTTCAGTGGAATCGACCAACATCAGTCTGTGACGAATCCATCGACGACTTATTAACAATCACTACAAACCACCTTAATTCTATTAATTAATCATTTGATTTATTTTATTTAATTGTTGAATGAAACATTTGAATACAAAGTAGTGTAATTGATCATTATATGATGAATCAAGTGGAGAGAGATAAAATAATTGTATTAGCTTTATTTTTATTAATGTATATGTCTAAACAATCCCGCTGCCTGGATATTGTTTAGTTTTCGTTGAAATACATACATCATAAGCACTTTTATAGTTGATATCTATTTAATCTCAGTGGCCCAATGAGTAACGCGCTGTGCGTTTAAAGATACTCCGTTAGAGTCCCAGTATGAACTGACGTCACCCAACTATGGCAATATTAGCCTTCTAGATTTCACTACTGATAGTGATCCATCTATTCTAAAGCTATTTAGGTAAGATTTTGAGAGTGGTTTACTGCATATGTATAAATAGTACTTATTATAATTTGTGCTAATAATCACTATTATCACTATTGATGTTACTTATTGATGGTTTCATTTAATGACTAACTCTAATTTGATTGATTGATACTTTTTTTCTACATCATATTGAATTACAATTTAATAATCAATGTCTATGGTATCTATGGCGAAAAATAAAAAAACAAAAATAATTTTCAATGAAATTACTTGTTCGTTTGTTTTCTTTTTTTTAGAAAGAAAAATCCTTTTCACATGTTGTTTTCTTTCTTTTTCAGTATCTGATCAACATCAAGCTGTAGTACAGCGTATTTTGAAAAATCCATCAAAAGTTACATTACTTGTATTAGATGCAGAATCAAAAGAGTATTTCGAGACTAATTCGATTTCTGTTAATAAATTTATGGTTGATATCAAAAAAATCGATTGTCCAGCAGTTAATCCATGTTAGTAATATTAATTGATTAATGAATCGATGAGTTTGTCAAAGATTAATGTTGACTGGGTGGAACTGGAAAGCTCACTAGTGACTAACTTCAGGTTGTTCCTAGAGCTCTAGTAAGAAGTCGTGATTAGTGGAGTTCAGCCTTGTTGCCGGTGAAACAGTTATCACTGATGACGATAGATGACCGTTGTGCTATATCTAGGATGCGCATTTCTGAGGGGTTCCATGTTATGACGAAGTAGCTGTCCAGTACTCTCTGGTTTTCAGTGGAATCGACCAACATCAGTCTGTGACGAATCCATCGACGACTTATTAACAATCACTACAAACCACCTTAATTCTATTAATTAATCATTTGATTTATTTTATTTAATTGTTGAATGAAACATTTGAATACAAAGTAGTGTAATTGATCATTATATGATGAATCAAGTGGAGAGAGATAAAATAATTGTATTAGCTTTATTTTTATTAATGTATATGTCTAAACAATCCCGCTGCCTGGATATTGTTTAGTTTTCGTTGAAATACATACATCATAAGCACTTTTATAGTTGATATCTATTTAATCTCAGTGGCCCAATGAGTAACGCGCTGTGCGTTTAAAGATACTCCGTTAGAGTCCCAGTATGAACTGACGTCACCCAACTATGGCAATATTAGCCTTCTAGATTTCACTACTGATAGTGATCCATCTATTCTAAAGCTATTTAGGTAAGATTTTGAGAGTGGTTTAAAATTCTTGAAATAAATACATAGCTTATAGTAGGATTCTGTCATCACTGTTAAAATTACCAACTGAATGCTTTACAACCTATGTAAATGTGAAATGCATTTTAAGTATTATCAAGTTTCTGTAATGAATGAATCAATTACTGGACAGATGTTTATTGTAGAGACTACTCAGAGCTATAGTAGGCAAGTTAAACATAAGAAGATTTTATAAGATCTCACTTATTATAAAGTAATATTAATATTTTTGTTATTGAAGACCTCTCAGCACTGATCACATAAGGTTCTCACAGATTGACGACAAATAATATACAAATTATGGAGCACTGAATTACTTTAGCTATGCAGACCATCATCCCTGGCAGAGATCGGACCCCGGAGTTTCAGGTCTCGTGGCAAGAACTAAACCATTAAACTACTGAATTGGGATTTAGTGGTACACGCTTTACAATAAACATGAAATATCTTCTGTTTGTTTTGAAACTAGAACAATTAGACTGTTTAGTGGAATCTAATTTCCTTTACTTCTCTAAATAATGTCAACTCGTGCCAAAATCCATTAAATCTAAGTAATAACTAATCATGTACTCAGTACGAAATCTGTCTGCAACAGATTTGTCAAAGTCAGCAAATGGAAATTGTAACCGAAGAAGTCAATCAAGTCAAGTCTTCTGTGGTTTAGGAGGTAATATAATTCCTTAATTAAAATTACGTTCATTACAAAGGCATCCAAATAAGTAACATTTTTGTATTCACTTAACTAGCTTTAAGGTATAAATTTGTGTAGTTTTCATGTATGAGCAGAAACATTTCAACAAATGTTAATCTTATAATTAGGTTGAGCTTGTATCTTCCCGTGGATTAGTCATGGACTGAAACTGGTCAGCTTCTGTTGCTATATGTGCATCCTGAGCGGATTGCCTTTATATAGTGGTAGTTCACAAGTAGTGTTTAATTTGGAATGTGGCTGTCAAGCGGGATCCAGGACGTGCGTTTCGTCTTATTTAGGACTCATCGGATGGATGTATCTACATCCCTAACGAAACGCGACCCCTAGATTCCAATTGCCAGCCCCAATCCAACTTAAGTGTTAATCTTGTTAGAAAAATATTGTATTCATTCAATTTAGCTTGTAACTAACCAAGTAAATTTATGAAACACGATTTCTGTGCTATGTGTTCATTAAAATGTAGTCACAAATTTATTATCCAGATTCCATTAAATAGACTGAAACAACAGTCAGCTCAAAATCAAGAGGAGTCAATTAGCTTTTTTTTCTCGTATTCAACGTGTTATAATGCATCACTTTATTTAAACGTATAAAATATGGTGCGAATCGGCAGAAAAATAAAGTAAGCCCCACACAGTTGAATATATAATACTGTAAAGAAATAAGAGGTAAGGATATTACAATTAAAATAAGATACAATATGACAGCACAACAAGAAAACTATATAGTCAGAGATACAGATCAGTTAAAAATGCAACCAAGAAAGCTTATTTTGATTAAGAAAGGTCATCAGACTTTTGCGAAGTGTTTGGCATAAAACTACAATAGGACCTCCACTTGCTTATAGTGTGCTAAATCTGACAGAGAATCAAGCTACTAAATTGTTCCATCTTTAGGAATGCAGTCAGAGAGTCTCGATGAGCCAACAGATGTTTGTCATTTAAAGCTTTCTTTTTATCTACAAAGCTGTCACGAAATGATCACTATACTTTTTTCAAGCTTGTTTTAAAGTCAAAAATTATGCACTTTATTATTATTATTATTATTATTATTATTATTATTATTATCAAGCCACCATTCCAGTGCATTAAGATTGTGATAATAATTGCATTATCATTGCAGTGCCCGAACCTCAGCCTTAAAAACATGGTGTTGTCAACGGGTGTTAACAATTCTACGGAAGCACCAGTAATCTAACACGGACTGTTGTTGACAATCAGAACTACTCTCATCTGGCGTTTTAAACCCAGCCTTTTACAATCAGACCCATTTCACAACAGCGTCAAGGATAGCCCAGTTTATCATAAGCCGTTTTAGTTTTTATTATGTACAAATTGATCCCATCTGTTACACTGTCACTAGTAATTGCACAACTCCCTGGATCCATGAATGTTTCGACCACGTCATACAGTTCACCACTGGGGATGATGGCAAGCACAGATTCCTACTAATCTGAAAAAAACGAGTATCATACTTACAAAAACCAATTTTCGGCTAATTAAGTGCCATTTGTATTAATTGTTTGTTATCACACAGTAAGACAGCATCATCCATGTACTCATGGTTTAGAAGTATTTCTTCAAGTGGTAGGTCCAAACCACCGTCACGGAATTCGTTCAAAACTGTTTCCAGAATGTCATTGATGGAAAAGTTAAAGAGGAATGATGAGGTTAGATAGCACTCCACCCCTAGCCCATCTTCAGTATTGGAACAGTGGAGGAAGGGGTTTTGTGCCCCCATTTTGATTAAGGCGTTTGTGTACGGAGCCCATAGTATACCAATAGCTCAAATTTAGCCTTTGGAAAAAAAGCATAATGTCCATTTATTACATATGACAGTATTTTTCATATTCCACAACATGGTTAAACTCTACTAATCACAGCATCACACCAAGATTTTGACAGTACTTTTTGAAGTTCACTACTATTAAGCAGGTGATTGTTATTCCATTTGGCTTGGCTGTTAAAAATTTTTTCAGTGAATTCAACCAATGCATTGCAAAACCTTTTTATAATGTTTTCGTTATTGATCATTCAGTCTTAGCTATGAATCTACTAGAGATTTTTACCTTGATGAATGCTTTCCGATGAAAATCTGATTAAATATAATACCATTGTTTTTTTTTGTTCTATTGTTATGTAACATTAAAACCATTGAATAGAATATTTATATTCAAGTACAATATAACTGAATTTAATAATAAAGTTGATATTTTGTCCTTGTATTTTGATTTTAGTTTTACCTAATCAAAAAATGAATGGATATAAACAGTCGGTGAGTTGTACATATTTGGAATTTGATCATATTATATGTTATTCTTTCTAAGTGAATGAATTATTTTAAAATGTTCTATTCTATAATGAAGTAATGTTGATTGTCAAGAAGTACTGAAGATGATCTCAGCAAATTATAAAACAAAACAACTTACTTTTCTGAAAAAAAATTTGTCTAGTACAAACTATGTAGGCGAAGAAAGACATTTTTTCTTTTAATTTATGAATATTGATTAATGAAGTATTCAATGTTAAGCTAATTTTAATGTTACACAACACGAACTAACTTTGGTTAGATCATTAAGGAGGCCCAATATTTGAATATGATTTATAATAATCTATAGTAATTCATATAATTCCTGAATACAGATAGACACTTGTATGACATTTGAATAAGCTGTATTTAGTTTGATTTCTTCATGATCGGTGATATATATATATATATATATATATGTTACATAGCAAGAAAATTGATCGTTTTGAGCGGTCGCTTATTGAGGTGTGCCCAATGAATAATGCTCGACTGACCTATGCCCACTCAGTCCCAAGCCAGAGATAGAAGAACAAGCTGATAGACCAACCAAACTGAATCGAAATCAGAATTGGAATCAGATTCAGATTCTATTTTACACATTCCCTTATATATACAAAATAATCGTCGTGATTATTCATCAGATGAAATTATCAACATTTGTAATAATAAAATTAAGTGTTGTCAAATGTGCGTACAAAAAATCAATACAACTTGATAAAATGAACAATTGTATTTCCAGGGATTTTGAATCCCTAACAATACATATCAATATTACGTACACATATGTACACCTGTAAGCAGTGACTTATTAAAACACTTGACTTCATTACAAGTCCGGAACTCATCCTATCTGTTTTGGTTTGGAAAACCTAGTAACATCACTGTTCATTTGATATGAACTCTTAGTCAATAGGAAGTATAACATAAGTCAATGTTTGATGACAAATTTGATCATGTGATTCACGTTTACACTAATTTCCGAAAATAATTGTCAATATAGTTAATAATTTAGGTGCTTGATAGGTTGTGGTGGAATAGAAAATACATACACAGATTCCTAGATATTTTAGTAAATGCCTTTGATTCAGTATTTATCAACCTTTTGGATTGTATTTACATAATTGAATTGAGATGGCTTGTGTAGACTGGTAGTTGACGAAATTCGTCATAGACTAATGTTGGCAGGGTACCGTTGAAAACCATGGAGTACTTAACAGCTGTTCCATCCTAGTATGGAACTCCTCAGCAGTATGCAGCCTTGATTGAGCCCCAGCGGCTTTATAATTATTTATATAATTATTTACTAGACTGAGTTATGCAAAATACTTTAAGTTGATTATCCTTAAATGGTAATGTTTCACTTAACTTATTGTATCATTTTTTTCAATCTTCTTGACCTTCTAGTAGTGTTTTACTCATTGGATCATTTCCAATTCAACTCTTATACTGATTACAACATTTTAATTTTAGAAATTTATTAATTTTGTTAGCTTTTTTTAGTGACTGATTTCAACTCCGATTATTGTTATGATTACTAATAACTGTTGATTACTCGTAATTTATTTCGATCAGTTATTCCATTACATAATAGATTAATTTTCCGACTATATGAGCTTTCATTACTAACGTGATAGTCTAAGATTTTCACTTATACATTATATTTATGTGCATTACCATTTAGAATCATATTAGCTCTATTTGAATCTTTATTTCACTATGGTTCGTCGTTATGACTTTAAATCAGTGTCATATTTAAGATATGTTATTATGTATGGTTTTATTATGTGGTATTATACGTTATATGCAGTTGATATGAGCCTGACAAAATAAAATAAACCCATTTTACTTCGCTTATATGTTTTGTTCTTTCTCCCTTCAAGTTTATTATGGAAACCATATGTATTATGTTTTTATTTTGTCAATTGGTTGTAAACCGAATGACTTTTTCTATTCATATGAATACTGTGAACTTTAGCAGCGATCTCATAGTGATTAAAGGTTAAGTGTCAGATGTTTCACGGATATCCTTAAAGTTTATGGCTAATTATGCAAGTTATTCAACTCTATATATCACCACTTGTATATCGTGATCCTTTTTGTACCAATAAGTAGTTAGACTTACTAGATATATAACTGAACTGGAGTGTTTTTTTGCAGATTGGTATTAAGTTTAGTTGATTGAAATCGTCACAGATTGATAATGGTAGGGTACCAACGAAAACCACGGAACACTGGACAATAGATGATAGTCGCGATATGTCACAAATTGATGAAAGTGGGAATTTTACTATTAGATGCTTCTCCTTTGGTGCAGAGCGTTAGGCGTTAGCCACCCTGATGACTCTGGGTTCGATTGCAAGACGAGATCAAGGGTGTGCTCTGCTAAAGAGTCTAGTACTAAGACAAAACAGCTGCCAGTTTTCCCTTGTTTTCAATAATACCAACCAACATCAACCTGTGACGAATTCAATCAATTATAAGATATATGCCAGAATCAAAGATTCACATTTTTGATCATAACGTTATATATATATATATATATATTGTATGTATATGGAAATATTTTTTTAAAGGCCTTAATATTTATATGGCTGTCTGAATGTATTATACTCTGTGAAACTTGACTTAAGTTGTCAAACCACAAGGTGTGCAGTTGACGGTAACCTTATGAACGGGAAAGAATCAAATGTAATAACGCACTAATCATTAGAAAAGAAGTGATCCGTGATTAATTATATGACTGACTAATTTCTTAAAATCTTCACTTTATCTTTCCATAATTGACGAAATACAATTATTTCACCTGGTAGTGTATTGTTTCTGAATTGTACTACATTACTGCATGTTATTGTGCTGTGTTGAGATAAAGTAACGAAAAATTGTGTTGGGTCAGAGAACCATCTGAAACTTCGACGCGCGATTCTTACTGCAGCAGAAGGCCAGAACTTTTCAAACCAAGATGTTGCATCGGTTTATGGACTTTTCTTTGCAATGATCAGACAAACGGTTTGAGACACTAAATGATATGATTCTGAATTTGTCGGAGTGATACATATGCATTCGTTCATTGTTTTCCTTCAGAATCTAAAATTTAAATTTACTAAGTAAGTTTTCAGGGAATGGTTCTTTCTTCTCAAATTATACTTAATGTCTGATTCTTTTTAATGCTACTAACATTACTACTACTTCTACTACTTGATACGTCGATATGGTGAGATGACTTGGATTGGCGCATATAGGTGCAAGGTTCTATGTTGTTCACAACTAAAATTCTGTAGTTGCAAGTCATTTACAGATGAATTATCACTTTTGTACTTCAATTTTTACTGCTGACTACCATCATAAGTATAATCATAAATCATGTTGCTAACCCTATTCATTCGAATAAAACACATCATACGATACACCTACTGAACACTTAACTGACTTCACGACACTATGCAGTACTTAGGATTCACCTACGTACAGTTTTCATATGGAATTATAAATATTAAAATATTTACGACTCAGTATTGGACTTATTTTGTCAAATACGAATTATTTATGTGTTCTACTTATTGAAAATGGTCATTTACTTATGGTTATTACGCATTTACTTTGGAAGTAAAGAAAATGAATTAATTGTTAATATTTAACCATCAATATATTAAAATTATTGGTGGTTTATGATGGAACCACTGAGTAACCATTGTGCTGCAGTTGTGTGTAAGTTATGTTATGTGGCAAATTGACTAGATACTTCTAACCATTCATTGGTACATATCGGTCAGTTGTAAGCAGAGAAGAGTTTGGCACATTTGTGGACCAGTTCAAGTTATAACACCATATCATCGCACATAGGCGAAATTATCATGATGTATATTAAAGTAGTAGAAGTAGTAATAATGTTAGCTGTAGTAAAGCATAGAGAATACGACTAGGGTGAAAGAAAATAATTTGTAGATATGTATCGATTATATATCCGTTAAATAGTTAGTGCACTACAGCATACTAAATTAAACGAAAGTAATAAAGAAGGACAATGATTAGGCCAAAGCACGACATCAATAATTACGCGTTAGTGTAAACCATCTATAGAGTCACAAATGTACTAACTGCGGTTAATGATATGATTGTTGTTTAAATAAGAAAACTAGCATAAACATAATTACCTTTTGTTAACTTGAAAATAGCATATATGATGATTTAAACAGAATGATATATTTTTATTTTATTTCATATTGTTCTCGTCAGCATATAACCTGTAAAGTTTCAAATTGAAAATCATGTTATAAAGTTGACGGTACAAAGACAAATTTAGCTTTGAAAAGTTAAATGTTAGCATTGAAATAATGAAATCTTAAAGACTGAGTAACATATCTTAAGTATACGTCATATATAGACAAACAGTTTAGGATACTGATATTAATAGAAATCAATCCGGTTATATAATAAGCAAATGTAAATGATAAGTAAAAGTGAGCTATGCAATGTTCAGTTAATCAGGTCTAAGTATTTTATGCTAGAGAAGATTCGAAAAACAAATGACTTTACAAATGAGTAAAAATGTTTTAAAATATTGATGTACCAAAGAAAGAATCATGTTGCCTTGATAATAAGTATATTTAATGCGTTTGAATTTCCCTCTTGTCAATACTATTGATTATATTTGATCAGATTGTTTTAGCGTAAACATATCCTACGTAAATTGCAGCAATAGTATATTTATATAATAGTTATAGAACTGATACCTTTATAATTACATAACTTCATATTCATTAAAGAAGTTAGTAACTTATCAGATCTATAACACCAGTGAATATTATGTGATCGATTATATAGTATTTACCTGAAGACTATGATTCTAGTACATCCAGATTACAAGTCATGTATAAGATGAGATATTCATCCTACTGTTAAGCATAATCCAACTTAACTAGTGATTTATTATATAATATTCACATATTTCTTTCTCTCTCTATCGCTCTTCTATTTATAACTATTTCTTTATTATTCTTTATTTTTTGTTGATTTACTTTTCTAATGTTAATGTGAACAATAACAACAAACATAGACCAATACATATTTCTATGCAGTTTTTACATTGTTGTTTCTAATTCTCTGGTGAAATCATCAATGTGTTAAATTAATCTTCATTGTAATTAACTAATTATTTTTAGATTATCATTTTATATTTTAATAAAACAAAAATTCTTTTTAATAAAACAATTTTCTATTAGTTTCTATTGTATACTTATTTACTTCATCTTAGTATGTATTTTATAAATATTTGTATGTATAAATAATAATTAATGATAGCACCTTAACATTAACTAATGAATGTTAGTTTAATCTCATGAGTTAGTCTGAATTAGACAACCATTGATCAACAAGAAGCAGTGGACAGTTGTTTTGTCCTTGTATGGGACTCTTCAGCAATGCACAGCCATAACAACCGAGCTAACATATAACGAATTGGCCTAATTAATGGTATCAACCACTTAGAACTGACTTAGTCGTCTAATGGTAAAACATTCACTGTGGAGACTCAAGCTCATGGGTTCAATCTCTGATGGAGTAGTGGATGGGCAGTATTGAAGAGTGCCATGGTAGAACGTGACAGCTGTCGAGTTCCTCCTAGTGATCAATGGTTGTTAAACTTAAAATAATTCATGATATCAAATTAACATTCAACAATCTCTACAACACCTAGTTACAATCAATGAATTAATAACATCGGATAAAACAAAAAAAATGTAAATGAATGATTGGAAACATTAGTGATTCAGGTAGTTAAGTAAATATGATGAAACTGTGTCAACAACCTTGACATTATGCATATAGATGATGATATTGATGTTGATTAACTAATAATTAGTGAAGACAATCACGTTCTATATAGGTGCTTTAAGAAGATATCAGTTTCTTTGTTTTACATTAGTTGTCTGTTTAATATAGAATATGTATGATGTAATGTTTCATGATAGTTGTATTTTTGGTCATGTGTAATGATTACCTCATTTATTCTGTTAAATGTTTCAGCTATATGTGTTAGGCAAGTATAGATATATCTACATACAAAGCCTTATATCTGAAATAATGATAAATTTAATTGGTATGGACACAAACTAATATATACATAATTTACTTAATTACAGCAAATTTCATACATTTTGATGTCTTTGATATTTAGTTGTTTGTGTTCGCCTCAGATTGATGTTGGTTGGGTGCTAACAGAAACCAACTAGTACTAAGACGCTGTTTCATCCTAGTATGGAACACAGCAGAAGGCACGCTTGATTCCGACTAGGAATTGAAAGGTGAACGCTATACATCTGCACCACTGAGTATGGTTGGTGTTTAATGGCGAAATTCTCACGTCCATCAGTTCATGATATGAAGCGACTATCATCGACTGTCATCAGTGATAACTATGTTACTTGCAACAAGTCTGAACTTCACCAGTTACAACTCTACTCAATTTTCTTTATTTATTTATTCTCCTTGAGATTTATTTAACCTAGTAAATGAAACAAATATTTCCCAATAAAACTGATACATCATGCCTATTTCTAGTTTTCTCATTAACTACAAGTTAGAGTAAGGCATCAATTAATCCTATGATTACAAATGAAGTTTTGATAAACTTCTCTTGATAAACCTTAGATGATTATTTGACGTAAGGCAGAACATGATAATGCAACCCTATGTAGTATGATGTTAGAAATCATAATTAGTGCTAATCATAATGAGAATAACGATTATTCGGTAAAGCAATGTAATCAAGGTGAGGTAGCTTTTAGAACTGAACTTCAAATGATGAGTAAAATGGATTATAGAATACATTAAATCATTTTATTATGATAATCAACAGATTTTTGAATCTGATGAAAGATTTGAAATAGGGTGATTTAACTCTATTCTAAACATTTCACTCCGAGCAACTTTGTCTTATTGCATGTCACAGATCTATCTCTGTTAGGCACTATTAGAAACCAGGAAATACTAGGAAGTTATTTGGTCCTAGTATAGTACTCCTCATCAGTACGTATTCCTGGTTCGTTTAAAGAATATAACCCAAGGACCTCAGATCTAGCTGCGAAGTGTGAATTCTACCATTTGACTCAAGACCTTATTGTCCTAAATTTGATTTCATGACGGGATCAAGGAAGCATGCTACCAAGAAGTTTCACGCTGGGACGAAGCTCTTCAGTATTCCAAATTTCTCAATAATGCTCAGCCGAGATTAATCTGTGACAAATATTTTTCCATTTAGTTACTTCTCAGATAAGAAAAACAGATAATCACTTTACTTTAGTTTAAAGAATTACGTTAGTTTGTACTTTGCTGTTAAAAATCTTCATTTAATCTGCTAAATTCAGTGAAACATATTTTCGACGTTTATTGGCAGCTATTAGTGACTATTTTAAATGAGCATATTTGAAACAGTATATCTAAGGATCGTGTTCACTAACCGGCCTTTATTTACCAACAAAACAAAAAAATAAGCTGTCACTTTCGATATCTTTTATAAAAATTTATCAATTCATTTGTTCCTATGGAATAAGATGCGTTATTCGTTCGATGCTGAAAGTAGTATATTTCTATCTCTTTATTGTTGGAGTCATCGCCATACACAGTGTTGCCAGAACTAAGTGTTAAATCACTTATTTCAGCGTGGATGTAGCCAATAAATCTTTTAGTTTATTACATATATATATATATATATAATGAGCTCATTAGTGACTAACTCCAGGATGTTCCTGACGCTTTAGTGAGAAGTCGTGATTGGTAGAGTTCGGACTTGTCGGGAGTGAGACAGTTATCACCAATGACAATGGATGATCGTCGCGCTACATATCACAAATTGATGGAAGTGGGAATTCTACCATCGGATGCTGACCTAGTGGTGCAGATGGTTAGGCGTTCGCGTCAACCTGAAGCCGCTGGTGCGGAATCTGGGGTGCGCACTGCTGATGAGTTCCACACTAGAACGAAACAGTTGTCCAGTGCTTCGTGGTTTTTGACAGTACTCTGCCAACATCAATCTGTGATATATTCAATCAAATAAAATAACCAATCTCCACAAAAATAACCATCCCAATTGAACTATTACATATTTGTTATTTATTTGTACTCTTCACGTCTTTTTTCTTAATCATGAAAAATTATTTGTTTTAAATTCCTATTTTCAATGAAACAAGACGATTACGAACAGATGATATTCTTTACAATAGGTTCTCGTCATATTCTACATCTACAAATTTATAATTCAAACTGATGAGTGACCAAGTTTAAAGCAGAATCAGCTTTGAAATTAGATTACAGTATGTGAATCTGGAATTGTCATAAAAGTAAAATTGTTGCTGTGGCTAAGTAAATTCATAGTTAGAACGTTTACCAACTCAGTACTAACCAATCTAGTTGAAACAGGTCATGCTACGAGCATTAAGCAGTAGTCTTAAATGGTTTACTGCTTTATTAACTGCTGAAGTTGGTTAAACGTAAATCGCTCCAAACAACAGACGCAGTAAATATTCGGATTAAAAAACGACGGTTTGTGCACATAAGAAATGTATTCAGCCATTTCTTTTACCATAACCAACATCAGACTAAAGAAGTCATTAATCATCTTAATGATAAGTTAATCCAATTTACTTATTGTACATATCGACTTCCTCTCTCTCTGTGTTGTTTTTTCAAACCTAATTGTTATTACTACTCATATCGTATTATTGTTTATCTCGTAATCACATGATCACTTTAAACGAACATTTACTCCTTAATTTTATATCATGAATTGGTCTAAGTTAGACAACCATTGATCACAAGGAAGCACTGGATAGATATTTCATCCTAGTATGGGACTAGTATGGTGTTTATTTACTATCCTATCAGAGATCAAACCCAGGACCCTCTGGCTGAACGGCAAACACTTTACTATTAGACCACCGAGTCGGCTTCCAATGATTGATATTTCTAACCTACTTAATTCGCGATATATTTTGCACGGCCTCATCTTTTGCCATCGGTGGGTAATTATTGGATGGACTCCACTAATCATGTCTTCTCACAAGAACTTTAGGAATTACCATGAGAAGTTAGTTACTAGCGAGATGATTGTAATTGGGTGTTGTTGAAATTGTTGAATATCTAATTTAGATTACTTTGTGTGACCAAATTAACATTCAACAATCTACACGGCACCCAATTATATCCACTCCTTAATTAACTATTTCATATCATTTTATATATTACCCTAGACTTTATCTATATTCCCCTCCTCCTAAATATGT
Source organism: Schistosoma mekongi (assembly GCA_034768735.1). Lineage (NCBI taxonomy): Eukaryota > Metazoa > Platyhelminthes > Trematoda > Strigeidida > Schistosomatidae > Schistosoma > Schistosoma mekongi. Next base: position 10,696,671 of record CM068309.1, on the reverse strand, counting down.
ATTTATTCGGTTGACCCTGACGATTTCAGTTGACCCATATGTTCTTTATTCATAATCGTTTTGTTTTTACCATTCATTCTGTCACTGCTTTATCAATAAATATCCGCAGTAACTGATTAAATTCTATCTTCATATCCATATTGAATTTACTTCTTTTTCATAATTCGTCTTATCATATCATATGACTCGAATGAGACTCATTAGAATTTATCCTGTCCTTCAACCGAACTTAATTATATAATTTCTGTCTAGTTTCTGTTATTGTTTTTCAACTTTTAATTAAAATAAATAATAAATAATACTTTTTATACACGTGTTGCTCCTATCATATTTGATCAGTTATAATTATAATATTATGACTATGTATATATGCTACCGTACAGCTTGGAAATGAGTTCGTTATAAGAGATCTTTTTGCTGAAATAAATTATTATTATTTTCTCAGAAAATAAGTTTGCACAATAATGTAGTTGGATTGTGACTAACAATAAAATCTAGCAAGCTGCTTCATCTTATCTGGGACCCATCACCCTAATGTACCTGTATTCAAATATTGATACACAGATGATAACAGACACTGATTAGTTACAATCCTGAATGTCAACAAAAAAAGTTACAAACACATATTATTGCCATCAAACTCGTTGAATAAATGGGTGGATTTCTGAACTCATCGCCTCAGTGGATAATGCGCTAGCGTCTGTAGCGTAAAGTTTAAATAACATCAACACTGAGATGCAAACGACTAGTTTTGAATTCTATATTTCACTGCATGTCAAAATTCATCTTTGCCGAAATCTTGTAACTGTTTGCCAACACAGGCAATTTACTCAGTATATGTGCTAACAGATATTTTCCACTTTTTTATTGGACAATTTCTATTGAGTGGCTTAGGATACTGATAATGAATCATGAAAGATCTAAACCAAAATAGGTAGCTTCATTCTTCCTTTAATCGGTGTTGTAAGCCACTAATTTCTAATCAATGAGTCGCTAAAGTCATTTTCACTGTGTTATCGGGTAATTTTTCATGAGCTGTATCACAAATTTTAAGTTTTCCGATACTATGTACATTTATTTATAGTTGGGGTAACTTCAACATAACACTTTTACTGACTATTATTAATATACTTCAAGTGTATACGTTTAGTAATCTATACAGTTTTCTAACTTGTTCTGAATTAATTATATTTCTCTTCTGTTGTTTTTCTGTCCTATTAGAAGGTTAAATATGAACCTGTAGGCTTATTATTGATGAATAAGATGCCTTCATTAGGTGTACTTTATCCACTCAACCAATGATTACCTTCATGTATGATGTCTGTGCTGCATTGTTTATTTCTGTTGGAAAGTCCTCGATGTTTATTGATACCTTCTTTACTGAAAGCACCATACTTAAAGGTTATGTTACTCTATTGTTATATTACTACAACTTTAGCAATATATATGGGGATCATGTTTGAATTTCAACTGAACTAAATAAGAACTAATGATATCAAAGCATTGAATCTTGTACATGAATACATTTAAAGTGATATGCAGTGAATTTTTCTATTGTTTTATTTCGTCTACAGTCTTCTATAGTATATATATATATTCATTTCGTGAATGAATGCTGTATACTTGTTTGTGAATTTCTTTAGGGATTCCAGTTCAAGAATTTTGAGTTATTAATGAGCTTATCAATGTAGTTAACTGAGATATATTCTATAAAGAAGAACGAGTATAGTGAAATTTCGACTTTAGAATGGTGCTTTCAATAAAAATGACACGTAGGTATGCAATATTTAATCAATAAGTGGGAGAATAATCGAGACAATGTAAACGTTGCAGTTAATCCCATGTTAGGTAGTTTAGCTAGTTCGCTGAATGTAGATTTTATCTAACCAATGTTATAGACAATCGTATTCGTATGCACCAAACCTAATTCCACAAAGTAAAGATGTTCACATGAATGAGATTAATAATTGACAGTAATATTACAGTGAACTAATCTAGTAGTTCAATCAAATATAAGTTTTCGTTACCATAATTTTATATTAGCCATCTTTGTTATCTATTTAATTTAGTAATTATTTTCTAAGCTTACTACATAACTAAGTTATTTTGTGTTCATGTCGATTAATGCTCTCATCAACTTAGCGTTACTGACTTCATGAGATCAATATTCATTATTCACTGTTTAACTACCCTCTGGTATTCTTTTATAGGATAAACAGAAAATTTATGATAAAAGTTACATTTATGCTGTTCAGTAATGAGGTACTATTTGCGCTAAAATTAAAGTGTATATCTGCTACTCTCAACGTTTCTCTTTAATTGTTCTATTATTACACTATGATAAATGAATTTGTTTCCGTTTGCTGTTTAAATATTGATGTACATGTATTCACATGTATTCACCGTATTACAATTTAAACTTGATGGAAGTGGGAATTATACCATTTGGCACCAGCAAAATAACGATGATTCAGCGTTTACTATGTGACCTAAAGGCCCTGAATTCGATATCGTGGCCGACTCAAAAATGCGTACTATTAAAGAGTTCCAAACTAGTTTCCAATGATACCTAGCCAACACCAATTCTGTGCCAATACAAACAACAATTTAAACTTGTTATAATTCTTTCATAACGTACATTTCGTTAGTCATTTATATTGGACGAATTGGTTAGCATATAATTATCAATCTTTGCTTCAATGGTTTACGTTGAATTTTCACAAATGTTGACTTTCCTTGATCAATTAATTGTTTTGATAACAATGTTTAGATAAAAATTTACCCAGTTTCATTATTATGTTACTTCATGTTAGAATATATCTGTACATTGTGTGGGAACTGTCGTCTATTTGATGGATGACCTTCATGCAGTTTAATACATTTGGTTTCTTTATGTCAAAGTACCAGATAGAGAAAGCATTAAGCTAGAATTCCCCATCTGGGCATGGTCTACAAGCACATTTTAATTGAAGCTCCTCTGACAATGGCGTTAAACATTTAATGCAGTCATTCATGATAAGAAAATTGTCATAGAACATTGTATAAAAGTTATATCTGAATCAGTTAAAAATACTTAGTTGATTTTAAATGATCTTCTATAGCGCTTACTCATGTAAACGCCTTTCTTATAGGAAGTGATTAAATTCCTGAGGTAACTGTAAGTTTAACTTTAAATGGAATGTGTTCTTAGACCGTGTTGTCAAATGGTAATGCTTACGATCCGACATTATAGTCACTGAGGACATTCTTCATAATCAAAGCGTCGCAGTCCAAGTATTAAAAATTTTTGACCTCAGTTCAAACATAAACCATATGTTGACGGGATATGGATGCTCTATGTTGAAGAGTGCCAATAGAGAATCAAATTACTGTTTATTTCTTTCTGTTGATTGATTACTTTTTCGATTGGTGCCGTTTCAAGATGGAAACTACTTTTTTTTCATTTCTGCAATAATCCTATAGAAACCAAAAATTACAATTGTTTTTCCTAGTTGTTTGTATTTGTCACAGATTGATGTTGGTTGAATACCAACGGAAACCAACATCAATCTTTGGAGTTTGGAATACAAATAACTAAACTTATTGCTTATTTCGACAATACCACCTCAACTAAATTGTTTCTTTTACTTTTGTTAAGATTTCAGATGATAATTATATATCAAGTGAATCAGTGAGTAAAAAAAGTGAAAGAAATAACGAGATAACTGTCCAGTCATCCAGTCGTACATCATCATTATCACAAAATATTAATTTAGTGACATCTGGTAACCGTAATAATTCACCGGCATATAGTAATAAATTAAGAAATAGTGGAATAAATGGTGCTTCACCAGACCATAATTCAACAACAGGGTCAAATATACCTGTTGAACTGGATAATCAACAGTCACTTACAAATAATCATGATTTAGATGCAAGTAGTGATAGATCATCAGTAAGCTTATCAAGTCGACGAAAACAACAACAAAAGCAACCAAGCGATTTACTCAATTTCAAAGCACGTGCAAAAATAGTGAATGAATTGTAAACGAAAGTAGTTATTTTCAATGTCAAAATGATGATAATGATATAAATCAATTGTTACTATCTGGGCGTCATTATTTGATTCCCACAAATTGTTTGCCAAATTTACCAGAGAATTCATAATATGTATTGCCATTTTCTTTTACGTTACTTTTTTTCTATGTTGTTTTCTTCTTTCACTGCTTCAGTCATGTTATCTTCATCATTATTTTGTACAATAAGAATTTTTTTAATGCTAAGTTATTGTTTTATCTCTAAATAATACTTTATACTAAGGTTCATCAGTAACATTTCAAGATTCGTGAGCGATTTGTCAATTTCATGGGAATCAACTCACCTGAAGCCAAATAAAATCGGAAAAAATTTTTAATTCATGGATAAGTTTTATTTGATTGGATAATGATGTAAGCTTGTTTTAACTTGGAATCCCCCCCTATTTGAAGCAATGAAACCAGTAATAAGCATACATTGCTAAATACAACCAAGTAGAGGAAATATGCTTCGGCGTATATCAGTTACACTAATTAGTAAAATAGGAGTAAACTTTCTACTAAGTAAATACGAATAGAAATATGTAGTGAAGTAGTAGCTGATATTAGTAATTGGCTTTACTTAGACATCCATTAGAAGACAGGAAGTATTGGACACCTGTCGAAACCCAGTACGGGGATTCCTAAACACCACGCATTTGTAACCCACTAGAAATCCAAATTCAAAAATCTCTGCAACACCCAATTACAATCAATATTAGTTTTTTTGAAAAGACGTGACTGAGGTTAGAAATTGGTGGTATTGAATGTCGACTCAGTAGTTTAAGGATTAGGAGTTCGGCGTGAAGACTGAAGGTCCTGTGCTCTATCACTTGGTAGCTGCACATTCTTGAGGAGTCTCATACTAAAACGAAACAGTGTGCAGTATCTACTGGTTTTTAATTGTTATCTAACATAAGCCAATTTATGATATTAAACTCAATAGTCTACACAATACCTAAATGCAAATAGTAATTACTCATAAGTAATATGGTTTGGTAACACTGAAATTGTCACATCTTGTTTCAAATTACAGTATAAAAGTACGATACAGAAAAATTTTAGAATGTGATGTACATTTGATGTTTTAAATTACTTTTTACATTAGAAAGTGTTCAGCATACTTTAAGGGAAAGGTATGTCTACTTAATTTCATGCTCAAGCAATGAACTCATGAAAAAGGTTTTCCTGGATATGATTGCAGATTTTACCTGGATAATTTTCCAACCGTTACTTTAATGGGTGTTCATCAACGATGCAATTAATTAACTGAACTAAAGCTAAGACTTCATGGGTTAGAATACGTTTGAGTCGGTGATGACGGTCTTACTTTTATTGGCGATTGGAGTCTTTTAGTTAATTTCTGTATTGCTGGGTTATTTTAAAATTATGTTGACGAGTGAAGGAAGTGGGTTAAGTACCTCCAACCACCTAACACTAGCTGAGTAATGTATGTTACGACAAGTCACAAAAGATAGAAAGATTGATCGACAGAATTACATCTACACTAAAATAACTACATAAATGTGACATTATCTACAACTCACTGATCAAATAATGCAGTACAAATATTACTTTTCACCAAGTAAGTAGAATTAAAAGTTAATCAGAATAGTCATTCGGTCGGATACATGAACACAAAATCCCGTCAATAGATTATGTTTATGTCATTCTTTTGTCAAGTATACTAAACATCTCAGTAATGTTACTGCCTGGGGTGGATAAGCCAACAAAAAGAACAGTAATTTTACTTAGTAAAAGTTTATTAATTAAACTTAAAATGAATGTAAATATATTTTAAAAACAAAGAGAAAGTACTTGATCTTCAAATTACAGTATAAAAGTACGATACAGAAAAATTTTAGAATGTGATGTACATTTGATGTTTTAAATTACTTTTTACATTAGAAAGTGTTCAGCATACTTTAAGGGAAAGGTATGTCTACTTAATTTCATGCTCAAGCAATGAACTCATGAAAAAGGTTTTCCTGGATATGATTGCAGATTTTACCTGGATAATTTTCCAACCGTTACTTTAATGGGTGTTCATCAACGATGCAATTAATTAACTGAACTAAAGCTAAGACTTCATGGGTTAGAATACGTTTGAGTCGGTGATGACGGTCTTACTTTTATTGGCGATTGGAGTCTTTTAGTTAATTTCTGTATTGCTGGGTTATTTTAAAATTATGTTGACGAGTGAAGGAAGTGGGTTAAGTACCTCCAACCACCTAACACTAGCTGAGTAATGTATGTTACGACAAGTCACAAAAGATAGAAAGATTGATCGACAGAATTACATCTACACTAAAATAACTACATAAATGTGACATTATCTACAACTCACTGATCAAATAATGCAGTACAAATATTACTTTTCACCAAGTAAGTAGAATTAAAAGTTAATCAGAATAGTCATTCGGTCGGATACATGAACACAAAATCCCGTCAATAGATTATGTTTATGTCATTCTTTTGTCAAGTATACTAAACATCTCAGTAATGTTACTGCCTGGGGTGGATAAGCCAACAAAAAGAACAGTAATTTTACTTAGTAAAAGTTTATTAATTAAACTTAAAATGAATGTAAATATATTTTAAAAACAAAGAGAAAGTACTTGATCTTCAAATTACAGATAAAGTTTGGATCATTCAGCATAAAATGTCTTAACTAATGGACAGGGATTTCTCTACTTTTTACTGTGAAACGAAATATAGAACGCAAACTGTTTTCCGTTTTTTAAAATGGTGGGATGAAGTATTTCACAGGTAAATTAATTACATAATTACAAATTAACTTCAAGTAGGAGGACTATAGAAAACATGGAGAATAGTATACTTTATTCATATAATACAAGCTGAGCGGTCATTAGTTTAGAATAATATTCAGGTGAACGTTGATTTCATATTCATCATAATATAACGAAAGTATTTGAAATGTAGACTAGTTGTGTTTTCGAACTAAACGAAATACGATAAGAGGTTGCCTTATATCTAGCGATTAACGTAATTATCTTCATTTGCTGAGTTAATTGTTGTATTGTTTAGAGTGGTTTCCTACTGTACTGTATATGCAACTTAATAGTTAAAGCACTCAACTATCAATTGCCTGAGTTAAGAGGTTCATACTCTGATCCATCTTCAATTAAGGCAGCCGGTCAATTTCACCGGCTCATATATAAACTTTCTGTCTATAAGTTCAGTACATGTATGTATGGTCGATTAATGAGTTGTACTAACAGGTTAATGTCCAATTCAGTAAAATTACCTGTGATCAACAATAGTAAACAATTCAGTAGACTTAATCGAAAACGTGAATATGACGAACAGTTTTGTTTACATATTATATATTGTACTGGATACTACTTATCCTCAGTAAAACACACGTAATTCAGTATAAATTAAGTCATTCAGAAGAATTTGTTCAGATATAAAATCAGTTAGACATTCATGCTCTGTATATGAATAATAATAATAAATCAGTGAAGAATATAAGTAACTAACCTTAATAACTATCTTTACAAGACCATCTCAACTCAGTAACAATAATCGGCTTACTTGTGGTTAACTTTGAGATATTCTAATAGTTCTAGTCAGAAGTCGTAACTAGAGTTCAGACTTGTTGGAAGTAAGGCAGTTATCACTTATGACAGCAGATGATCGCTGTGCCATATCACAAATTGACTGAAGTAGGAATTCTACCATTAAATGGCAGTTCAGTGGCACAAACGATTAGGAGCTCAACAAAAGACCTAAAAGCACTGAGTTCGAGGGTGTGCGCTCCTGAGGCGTCCCATACTAAAACGAAATAATTATCCAGTGCCCCTTGGTTTTCAGTGGTATTCAACCAACATCAATGTGTAACGAATACAAACAACTAAACTTAATAATTGTTAAGGAGACCAATGATAAACTTTTTATGTAATAAATAATCATAAATGGTGAAAATGTCATATTAATAATCGATTACCAAGTAAAACAGTTAATATGTTATTACTTAATATTTTGTTTATTGTTTTTTGTGCTGTTCATTTCTATCACTAAGTTACTTTGTTTGTTTGAACTACCTCCACGAGAAAAGACTGTAAGTACCTTGAATAGAGATTTGCATACTTCCAAATCATGTATTCAAATGTACAACACTAAAATAAATTTAAATATCCACTAAATTAACAATTTACAAAACAGATTATATACGGTTATTTTCGTTTAACCATTTCAATTTACTTCACAAAAACTATATTAATGCACAGGCATTAAAATTCACATTCATCAGAATCCCATGAATAAGTTTCAATCTGTTCTTCTTGGAAGTCAGCTTCTTTATCATAAACAAAATTTTGTTCTGTAGGAAATACTGGGTTATCTTCGAGTAATTTATTCATAATAGCTTGCTTCCTATTAAAATAAAGAGAGAACAAATATTGTACAATTTAGAAAAGTTCTAGTGGGAAAATGCAATTGACAAGATTCACCTGAGGTAAAGGGTAGGAAAGATAGTGTGATATGTCTTTTATTGCCATGCTGAGTATAACAATTTTTTTCGTTTGTACAATCACCTCCGATGTTCAAAAACGTAAATGACCTTCAACTAAGTTCCATCAAGTAATTATGCAATCATTTATTTTGATTTTCTTACGATTATGTAATACCTCGAATTGTATTTACCAATTCCCATGTAATTGCAAAAGCAGGTACATTGGGAGAACAGAAAGACGGCATTTTTACGGTTTATTGAACATATTCCGATGAACTTATGCTTGAGAGGAGCAACCACTTTTAGAAGCTCAATTATGCATCGCTTGACAGACAAGAGACGTCAGTCAGATGTGACAAATGCTTTTGGAATTATCAATAAACAACATAAGTTGATTTTATTAAAATCTGCTGAGGCCATTTCAATTAGAAAATTAAAACCTGGCGTTTGTATTCAAAAGGAATCTTCAATTGCCCAGGTAGCATTAAACTGATAATCCAGTTTCCTCTCACAACTATAAATAGAAAGGGGTCGGTGAGTTATGCTCTTACTTTTCTGTCTTATTCCTTTTATTCACATAATCACAACAATAGAGTATTCATAACTACACAATCGAGCTCGTTCAACCATTCACTAGAACCCTCTTTGTTACGTAACCCACTAGGATATTTTTGAACCCTTTCTCGTATTGCATAATTAAATTCTAAAATATTCATCTAATCCATTTATAAATACCCAAAATACAACCTCTCTACTGTTTCCCTACTTAGGCAATCTAGTGTTATCTGATAAACATTTCAATTATTAAAATCAACATGTGTGTTAATAATCTCGCTTATATAAAATCGACAGCATGAATGTAGCTGATGAGAAGGAAATGGAATACATTGAATTCAAAGTATTCTGCAAATGTTGTCGTTCTTACATTATTCAGATTATGTAATATTTTCTTTCTTCGACTTTTACAAAGGTTACGTTTTGCCCTCTCCCCCTCATATTAGTGCATGTAAATACTCGTAAAATCTACTACGATTATTAGCATAACCTGTATCTCTGTTATAGTTATTATGATTTTAATTTTATTTATATCATTCATCCTTAACAATTCCAACAGATAAAGTTTGCCAAACATTTAATTCTATATAACCCCTTGTAATTTCAGGCCGTTTGAAGTTGATAAGAAAGCACGATATAAAATGAATTCATTCTACTCAGCAAATTGTGCCTTTCTTACATTACCTAAATAATATAAATTGAAGGCACTTTTTTCTAGGGTAAAATGCTAGTTTTAAAGGTGGATTATATGTCGGCGAAGAGGTGCCAAACCTTGAACAGTTTTAGTCATCATTATCACAAAATGATTAGACCATGGTGTTAGTCATATCTAACAAAAAGGTACATCCAGTAAGATCTGAAAATCAGACAAATCGTCCAGGAGATTGAAAACAAAATCTTTTTTAGTGTTTATAAGGCATAAATCAGTTATAATTATCAGATTGTGGAATGTGAACAACAGATATTGTTGGCAAGTTATAATTATTATTGAATATAAACAAATGGAATCAGTAAATTTCTCTTTGGTTGCTAGTTTTGAAACCGATGAAATGATGGCTTAGTTACTGTACTGAATCATACATCTATAGTACCCTGGTACTGTTTATTCCTAAACTAATTCTGTAGCCTGCAACTGTATATAGTATAAATTTCATTTTTAACACAAGAGATGTAATGTAAAATAACTAGTTGGTGAAGAATATGCATACATAACATCTAATGAATACAGAGTAGATAGGTGAACTACTAGTCGAGTAATACTTAGTGTGCAGTAAAAGTATATAGTCGAAATCGTAAGGATAACGTGTATATAAATTACAGCCAAAAGTGTTGAAATAGCAAATATGAGGCTATAGGCACGTATGGTACGGGATATCATCAAACTTATTAAAACTTAAGAACACCGTGGGCATCTTGTCTTGAAACAGAACAATCTAGTAAGTTTTGATAATGCTTTGGAACTTATGTAGAATAACTGATATTCTGTCATTTAATATAGTACACGCAATACCCACATTTTATCTATTGAAAATATATGGTTCACTTTGTTGTAAATTTTTAAACAGATTGTGCCTGATCAGATGAAATGAAGTTACATTTTAAAATAATACCGTAACTGGCAGTGTCATATATGTGCTGTTTCCACTTTAAAACATGAATTTAAGTAGGGATAAACATATTCCTTTCTGTTAGTAACGACATTTAACATTTAAAACCACATAAGTGAAACTTTGTTTACAGGTAATGTAAAACGAGGAGTTTTGAATTCACTTTAAATATAATACTTAGAAAACTTTGTCGCTGATGAATTTTTGTCTACCTCATTACTTTACTTTCTAAACGATGAAAGCAAAAATATTTTTCATGAAGACTTTATTTCTAGTGAATTCAGTTAGTATAAGGGCGGACTAACGAGGTCCTTTAAAGATGGGGAACTTAACAAATTACTTTTTAGATAATTTATAACGAGTAAATAGAATACAACTAAGGCTTAAAATCTACGACGTTAACGAGTAAAATGTTAATCATTTTTTAATTACTTGCCTGAAAGGTTGAACGGTTAAATTTAGGAGAGCTGACAATCATTAATCACTTATTAAACAGGGTTACTGTGTAAGCTGAATTGCTAAACTCTTCAATATTTTCCGACAAATAAAATGTTTTAAAAGTACTGGTTAGAGGATATATTTCATTTCCATGTTTTAAAAATATTTTCATATTTTACTAAGAAGTTTTGCATCCGTCAAAGCACCCACATATTAGTTAAAAATGCTTATACAAAAATGTAAATATCAGTTTCTCCATCAGACTACTTAATGGTTTATGTATACAACGGGAAAATGAAATGTGCTTTCGTAGATGACTCACGGGGAGTGACCCATTATTTTGTATTTAGCACATGTTCTGTGTGATGAAAAAACTGTAAAAGTCGATCAAATTAGAAATTCTTGCCCTTAAAATATGTATTATTATGTAATACATAGGCTCCTGTTTCATATGTAACCGTACTCTAAGTCTTACATATATCTTATTTTTATTGACATTATATATATGTACATTTTTCAGTTGTGTGCTTGAAGGAAGAGTAATCTGTTAAGACACTGTATGCTGAAAATTCATATTGCACTAGACATACCATTGAATAAAGCTATTATTATTATTAGGGTTAGAGTAGTGATCTATCTTTCCCGGAAACTAACTGCTGCTGCCAAAGATTATTCATAAACTCAGATAGGTACAGTAGCTGTCTTTCGGGCAGTTGAACACCTTCATTAGTATCTTTTTGGAAAAGTTGACTATTATTACAGACCACGATAAACCAAGGTTTATTTAAAATCCGGAAAAATCTTCAGTGCATTCATCAGCTACTGTAGTTCAACGATGGAGCATTGTGCTGAGCGTTTATGACTACACTATATAACGCCAAAGTGTTAAATTTATTCTGCATGTGAATTATGCATCCCGACGGTCGTACATACAGGTCTATAGTGATTTGGCGAAGCTGAATTTAAGTTCCAACTATGTTAAAAACCAGGATTCAGTAGTCCATCTACGAGAATCTGAAGTAAATTACTAATTCCGGTGTTCATCTTATTTTCAATTATAGATCAATTTCAAGCGATGTACCTTGTAATGTGAAGCGTAGTAGTACTTTTAAGGATTCAACTTCTGGTTCGTTTAAATTTCATGATTTGAATGCCGATAGTACGACATCGGGTTGTCATACTTCTTCTAATGGTAAATCGTATATTGAAGTTACAAACCTTATGAATGATATTACTGTGATCAAATAAAATACAACATACTATCGCTATAATCTGCATAAATTTAGTGCATTCAGTGGGCTGTGTTCTCACAACTTACTGGGTATTATTTATTGCTTATTTGATTATTATTCCAGTGCTAAATATTTTCATATTTATCCAGTATACTATTTGTCTCTGACTCACTCCAACTGGCCATAGGAAAGAAGCTTTAAGTAGCATTGTTACGACAGTAATGCCAGTAGTGCCATCGTCACATACACTTTGAACGTTTGAAAATATTCACAAGAAGGTAAAGACGGAGAGGATAAAAACGACTTAATGATCCTTAGTAATGTGTTAATACAATGACAGTCATATGACACGAAAGTATTTGTGGTCTTCGCGTTTTAAGAAAACATTTACTCGTATTGGGATTTTTGGACATACTTCTGATTCATTTATGTAACAGTTTGTCAATCCATTACTAGTTTATGAAAGACACCTATATTACTGTCAATACTGAGTTTCTATTACACAATTCTGCGCTTGTTATCTAAGATACATAATTGCAAGAAGACCATAGTGTTGTTTCTTAACTGTACGATTATATATCTACTCTACAACACGAAATTCAAATCGTGCAGATTCCTAGCCAATGCTTCAAGCATGGGTTGTCTGCTTAGACCAGTGTAACGGTTACAACCATAGGCTCATCTAAGAGGGACCGTAAATGTTCAGCAAATCCTGAATTACTTCAGACGTACCGTTCCGATACACTATAATCAAACGGTAATTGTGGTATTGTACAATTCGGATCTTCATCACGTTGAACATAATCCACAATTTCTTTTCTGTTCAAAGCATCTGAAAGATTCATTCCATTCAGGACATCTTTAAGGATCGTCAATAATCTCAAAATTTGTGACTTAGGAATAAGAGATATGAATTGTTTCTGTCGTTCACATGCTTGTAATTTTTTGAATGTCTCAGCAACGGTTGATTTTTGAAGCATAGGGAGAGAGATTTTTCTTATTTTTGTTTTGAGATCTTTTCCATAGATAATAACTAAACACTTCGAACTGACACTGATACCACAACGTTTAATCAGCACCGCAGAACACATGGTCGAAAGCCCACAGTGGTACGGTTACTTGGATTTACTTATCTAAAACAAATTTATTTGCCCAATATACTCTCGAATTTAACTATGCCTTAAAGAATAAGCAAGCTATCGTTTTTTGGATCTGCATCTAATTTGTAGGAATATACTTGATTTTGAAGGGTACAGCACTGGTTAGAATGCTTTTGAGCCTGATAAGAAAATTATTAAACTATGAATTAAAAACCAGAAGTAACCCTGGCTCTATTTCTCTAATAGTGCCTTTCACTGTCCTGTGAAAATGAAACTGCATTAAGCCTATTTTTCAGTAATTAGGCGGGACGTACTAGCTCAACTTCAGGTAAAATGTTTCACAGTTGACATGTACTGCCCTCGAATTTTGTACTTGCTCTTTCGTGTTCTGTCTTATAATGATGTGCTCCTAAGTTTAGTTTAAGACAAAATCTTGCGAATGATTTGTTAAAGTGAAGAGGCTGTATGATAAGTCCAAATCATATCAGTTTTGACCCTCCTGTACTGTACAGAATGTAATTTTACTGCTTTAAGTCGTTTGGAGTAGGGTTTAATTGTAGTCCCTCTGCTTTTCGGTTGCTTTTTACCGAACGCAGTTAAGGGTAAAACTATCTCTCACCGAGATAGAGGGATACGAAATACGAATATTTTTGTAGGTGATGTCTTGGACACGTACTAAAAACATCGAAAAAATTCTCGGGAGTCAAACTAACTAGAGATCTAAATAGAAGACTTAAGTTGGATGTTCTTTATTGGTTACAGGGTACCAATATAAGGATATCCCTAAAGAATAAAAAAGAGTTACACTTAGGTCCTTCTCTGAGATAGAAGGGGTAAAAATAGACCCACCTAGTGATTACACATAGTATGCACTCATATTGTCCATCATTACAGATTTTCATTTTATTATATTAACAGGAAGTAATTTGTTGGAAGCATACTTGTATAACCTATCCAAATCCAAGTTCAAGTCAATGAGTCATGATATTAAAGGGACCTTGAATCTACTTTCAGATTGTAGGATCGTCATTTAGAGGGCTTTGTGACGCTACTTAAAAAGGAGGCCAATTTTAATAATAATTATAATGATTTGTTCATGAAACAGGTACACAATAATTTTACAAGCGCTATCATAAAGCATAATATAGTGATAAGTATTCATTTCCTTATATCAAAAGCAAGCCATTTTCGCAGTCAGGATCAACAAAATCATATCAGGCAGTAAAAGGGTTTAATTGTTCCACAAACCTATTATACCGTGATACACAGAAACGGTGGAATGATAAACGTTTTAAATCGGCATTAAAGTAGCGTCCACTACAAACATAACCTTGGGACGACCATGCAGGACAGGGGAATGACAGAATATATATAAGTCACTATTTCGAGGGGTTTCTTTATTATAGGGGATGTAGATGTTCAATTTTTTGCTTAGTATAAGGAGGTCTTTGAGTGTATGTTCTGGTTACTGATGCACCTTAGTAGTAAGACACTAGGTTCGGCTGACATCCATCGTGGGGTATTGGAGTTTACAAGGTCGATATTCGGGTAAACTCTCAAAGAGAAAAAGAGAGGGAAAAGAAATTTTTGTGTGTCTGTAATGCACAGGTATAACAATTATCCGACACATGATCCAACCGATCATAAGTCGTTTCGTTTCTGATAGGTGAAGTGCAGATGACGGTGCATTCGTTCATTGATATCTTTTATTCAGACAGGTCGTCACGTTGTATGCCTTTGACGTCCAATCAATTTCAGACTTATTATTTCTAGTGTGCCTGAATAAGTGGCCTCATTAGCCAGGAAGCTAATATCTTTGGAAGGTAGATCAAGTAGCTTGAAAAATACTAGGAGATTGTCTGTCAAGCGTGCATTTTCTGGCAGCTTGTTCTATATTTGACCATACCTAATCAAGTAAATGTTTAAACAAGATTTGTTTTGCATTTTACAATTTCAGCCTGTGTTCGTTTATGAGATAAATGTCTCGAGTGTGGGTACGGTATGCAATACTAATTGAGATGTGGGTTGTTACGGTAAACTGGAGAATTATATAATTTGTGAATTAATTTTGTTGAACTCTAACTTAATTAACCTATTTGTTATGTCCAGTTTTGTGTTTGCTTGTTTATCTTGACTTCCGTTATTTGTTGCGCTATTGCTTTGGATTGTTTAATTATCTATTCTAGACTGGGTGCCTACAATATTGAAGGTTTGTAATGGTACATTTATAATTTATTTCCCAGAACAATCTTTGTTTGACAGGTCAATAAACACTTTGTTTGGACTTCATTTCTTTTGGTTTTGGTTTAATTTGGACCTTTTAGGAACATGTCCTGTTGTATCTTCAGCACCCTTCGTCTGAACGTTTGGCTTACCGTAACAGTTCTTCAATGAGGACCCTGTTGTACTTGGATTGGTGTTCAACGTTCGGAAATTGTTTAGCGCTGTTCTGATTTCGTTTTGTTTGGCTACTTATTGGTCATTCTCGCTCATCTATCGTGAATCATATTTTGGCTTACGACTTTATGGAGTCAAAATATTCAATGGAAACTCGAAGCAAGAAGAGAATACCACCTGTTCCAGGAAATGATGTTGATAACATTGGTTGTGGTGTGTTAGATGTAAGTAATGTTGATAAAGTTGATAATGTTAGTGTTAATAATTCATGTTCTAGTAATCCTAGTGTTGCTAGGTTTAAGTTGGATAAAGCCTTAATTAAGAAGAGACAAATTGAAAAAAGATTAGACTTAGAAAGTTAATTGAAGTTACTAGATGTGCAAGAAGAAATTGAACTTGCGAAATTAGAATGTATTGCTTGTGAACCAGAAGAAGAATCGCTTCCTATTAAAGATCTTGATGTGAAATCTAAGATCGAGGACTACTTTGATGCTAATACTTACAAGGAGTGTTCGGTTAGAAAGCCTGGTCACCTGGATAATGGTCCGATTCGTGATATAAACGAGGCTTTAAGCCTTGCCATCAACAGTATTGGCTTGCCCCGGATTGACATTAAGTATTTCGAAGGACAACCAAGTCAGTATCATAGTTTTATTAATCAGTTCCAAAGCGTAATAGAGACCAAGCTAACTAATAAAGATCAGATGTTGTCTTATTTATTATATTATTGTAAAAGACGAGCGAAGTCAGCTATCGAAGCTTGCGTGTCACTTACTTCTGAACTTGGATACGATAGAGCTAGGCAGATCCTGTATGATTTATTTGGTCAAAAACACTTGGTTGCACGTGCTCTGATAGACGACTTGCTCAACCATAAGACAGTGCGATACTGTTCTGAAGATTTAACGGACGTTGCGATTAAGCTACGTAGCATCCACCTCACATTGTCGCAAATTGGGTATGAGTCTGATGTAAATTCAACAGCTAGTCTGGAATCCATTGTAATTCGCTTACCGTTAGAGTTGCAGGAGCGTTGGGCTGATATGGCTGATAGAATCATAGTTGAGGGTAGAGAACCGAGATTTGGCGATTTGGTGTTGTTTGTAGAGGAAAGAGCAAGAGTTTCACGAACGCGTTATGGAATGCTGGTTCATAACAATACGAGGGTGAGTAATTCTAGAGGACCTGAGAGACACCTTAGCAAAAGGGTTAGCTTCAGTGCGGTTACACGTGGAGCCTGTCAAGAAGACTGCATGAAATTAACTGTCTGTGTCATTTGCTCGAAGAAACACGTCGTGTCCGACTGCCCAGAGTTTTTGAAGATGGACATTAATAGCAAAAGGTCAGAGGCACGAAAGCTTAATTTGTGTTATTTATGTTTAGCATCTGGTCGTGTTGCTCGGACGTGTGGTTCAGGCTTCAGGTGTACAGTAAAAGGTTGCACAGTTAAGCACCATTCGCTTCTGCATTTTGATGGTAATGTCAGCTTTGTTCATTTTGCTCGGGAGATGAGTTCTTTGCATGTTCATTTCGGCGTTATTCCTGTTGGAGTATGTGGTCCTTACGGTAGTATAGAAACTTATGCTTTCTTAGATAGTGGTCCTGATACATCTCTTATATCTGAAGAAATTGTTCATCGCTTATGTTTGGAGGGTTAGGTTTCTTCGATAAATGTGACTACTATAAATGGAACTTCTGTTTACGAGTGTCTAGAGGTGAGTGTAGAATTGTTCTCTTTAGATGGTAAAGGGTCTGTCCAAATTAGTAAAGCTTATACCATCGAGAAACTACCGCTAGGTCATGCAGGCTGTTACTCAACAACAGCTGGAAAAATGGAAACACCTGAGGAATATACCATTCCCTCAATTGCAAGACAAGACTGTAGGCATTCTTATTGGGTGTGATGTTCCGGATGCGAAATGGGTTTTGGAGCAAAGATTGGGAGATAGAAAACATTCATTTGGTATACGCACCTATCTGGGCTGGATGGTACTTGGTCCGAAGAACTCAAGTAGATTAGCAAGTACGGTTGAGTGGTGTCGATGTACGTGTAGTCCAGATATTTCACTAGACTTGGAAAGATTGTACAATCATGAGCTCAGTGATGTGGACGACCTGCACAAGCAGCATTCTGTTGAAGATAAGAAGGCTATAAGTACAGTTGAGAGTTCAACCAGCTTAGTGGATGGTCACTTCCAGGTTGGGTTACCTTGGAAACGCTGGAGACCCGAACTGCCAAATAACTATGAGATAGCTAGCCGCAGATTAAAATGTTTACGTAGACGGTTTGCCAGAGATTACAACCTTTGAAAAAATACAGACTTGTTATGGACAGACATTTAAGTAAAGGTTATATTGTTGGAGTTGACAAGTAGAGTTTAAACTCAGGAGTTTGCTGGTATATTCCACACAATCCTGTTATTAATCCTAGGGAGCCAGAAAAGTTGAGAGTTGTATTTGACTGTGATGCAAAGTATCAAAATTTGTCCTTCAATGATCAGATTTTGCGTGGTCCGAATACTGTTAACAGTTTGATAGGTGTTCTTCTACGGTTCAGGCTAAGTAAAATAGCGCTAGCAGCTGACATCGAAGAAATGTTTCTGCAAGTCAAGATTCCAGAAGTTGATAGAGGAGCGTTTCGATTGTTGTGGTGGAAGGACGGCGACATTGAACAAGAGGTAATTGAGCATTGTTTGACCGTCCATCCGTTTGGTGCAGTGTCATCTCCGTTCTGTGCCAATTTTGCCCTCAAGAAGACAGACATGTTTTGTCAAGATTTGATGGAAAATATTTGGAGAGTCGTAGACAAAAACTTCTATGTTGACGACTACTTAGCTTCTACTGATAGCGTGCCTGACGCTGTGACATTGGCTGGACAACTAGGCTCCGTTCTCAAGAAGGGTGGCTTTAGACTAACTAATTGGATAAGCAACTGCCTTGAAGTCATTGAATCCATTCCACTAGAAGAGCGGGCTGATGCGATGAAGTCGATTGACTTTGAAAAGCTCCCTATAGAGCGTACATTGGGGTTATTCTGGAATACTATGCACGACTCCTTTACCTTCAGAGTCAACATACCGAAACGAGCTGTCACCAGACAGGGTATTCTTTCTAGTGTAGCATCACTTAACGACCCTTTATGATTGCTAGCCCCGATAATATTACCCGCGAAACAATTACTACAACGGCTGAGTAAATCAGGTTTAGAATGGGATGTAGAGATTCCTGAGAACGAAATAACCTGTTGGTTCGAATTTGTGAATGACATCCAACAAGTAGAGAATATTTCTTTTCCACGATGTATTCTAGCACCCAAAATGGATCATACGCTTATTGAACTTCACATTTTTAGCGATGCTTCAGAAGTTGGGTATGGAGCTGTAGCGTATTCTCGATGTTATGTTGCCGGCGAGGAGGCGAGCTGTCGATTAGTCTTAGCAAAGGCAAGAGTAGCGCCCCTCAAGGTTCAGACCATACCACGTTTGGAGCTTACAGCTGCAGTTTTGGCAGCCCGCATCGGTTCACAGTTGCAGACTGAGTTGGACGCGGAGTTTTCGGATATAGTTTTCTGGACGGACTCTATGATTGTGTTAAATTACATCAGAAATGAGAGCAGTCAGTTTAATACCTTTGAGGCTAATCGAGTCTCGACGATCCACAGTCTTACCAAGGTGAATCAGTGGCGGTATGTACCTTCAAAGCAGAATGTAGCTGATTATGTATCCAGAGGTATACGGTTCAGTGAAGGTGACATTAAAAATTGGAGTGAAGGTCCTCATTTCTTGAAGAGGTCTAAAGAGTATTGGCCAACTACTGACGTTGAGTGTATTACACAACAATTAGAATTAAAACAATCGATTGTTGTACATTTGATGGTTAACGAACCTGGCTTTCATCGACTTGTAAGTTACTTTTCAGACTGGGAACGGCTACTTAAGGCCGTAGCGTGGTTATCTAGGTACAAGTGTTACTTGTTGATGACATATCGTGGAAGAACAGATATATCCTTGCGTCTAGGTTTACTTAATGTGGAAGAGATGGACTTAGCTTGCATAGATTTAATTCGGTTTGTTCAAGGCAGAGTGTTTGGGAAAGAGATCAGAATACTGCAGTCATCTGGGAATAATTCGGAAATGAAAGCCATCGGATCTCCTTTACGTAAATTGAGTTCTATATTGGTAGACGGACTAATGTGTGTGGGTGGTTGGCTCCAGGGAAATGTGTGGTTTGAGACTAGGAAACATCCAGTTATACTCCCATCAAAGCATCCAGTTACAGATTTGATTTTACAACACTACCATATGTCTGAAGGGCATGTGGGTTCCACCCAAGCGTTGGCAACTGCACGCGAAAGGTTCTGGGTATTAAGAGGTGGTGCAGCTGTAAGAAGAGTAGTTGGAAATTGCATCTAATGTCGAAAGAGGAAAGCTAGGCCTGCACAGCAAATAATGTCACCCTTGTCACTGGTCAGGATGGCGGATGATAATTTTCCATTTTTGTCAGTGGGTGTAGACTATTTTGGACCCCTCACGGTGAAGCAAGGCAGAAGTATTTGGAAACGCTACGGATGTATATTCACATGTTTGAAAATGAGGGCTATACATTGAGAAGTGACAACTTCCCTTACTAAGGTTCATAGGTAGGAGGGGATACCCGAGAGAGATATTCAGTGACAACTGAACTAATTTGGTAGGAGCCAAGCATGAATTAGAGAACTGTCTCCATAGTTGAAAAAAAACAAGATCGCATACATGAGAAACTGCTTGTAAAAGGCATCGATT
The DNA here is from genome assembly GCA_034768735.1 of Schistosoma mekongi. NCBI lineage: Eukaryota > Metazoa > Platyhelminthes > Trematoda > Strigeidida > Schistosomatidae > Schistosoma > Schistosoma mekongi. The sequence goes on along the minus strand of CM068309.1, from coordinate 10,676,032 downwards.
GGCACTTTAGGCCACCTGCTGCCAGTCACTGATGTGGAGTTTGGGAACGTATGATTCGGTCGGTCCGTAGAGTGCTAAGCGCCCTTACGCACGAACAGACATTGACAGACGAGTGTCTTATGACATTTATGGTTGAAGCCGAGCTCATTGTCAATAATCGACCCTTAGTACCTGTTACAGCTGACTCGGAGGATCTCGACGTGTTAACTCCCGCAAAGTTGTTACTCTTCAGAGAAAACATCACCAGCTTAAACGACCCATCTCTATATGACAAGTATTCTAAACGATGGCAGCAAGCTAGCTACTTAGCGAAGGTCTTCTGGAAGCGTTGGTCTCGAGAATACGTTTCCTCATTACAACAACGAAATAAGTGGACAAAGTTAGAGAGAAATTTACGAAAGGGTGACTTTGCTTTGATTAGTTCTGATTTCAGAGAGAAAAATAAATGGCCATTGGGTTTGGTACAGCGGGCAATACCAGGTAGGGATGGGTTAGTGAGGCAAGTGGAGTTAAGGACCGGTAATGAAATCCTTGTGAGGGACATTAGGAAGGTGTGTCTCCTAGAGGCTGTAGATAGATGTGATGGTCCCTAGGCGTACTGCTGTAAGACCTTGGGATCATCGAGTTAAGCGTGGCCTTGGGCGTACTGTTGTAGGACCCGAGGCTCGCTAGGTTTAATTGTTTGTATGAATGTAGATTGATTGATTGTTGTTTGTGTTTGTTTGTTGATGTAAGTGATTTGTTCGCATGTGAAAAGAACTAACGTTCTTTTGGTGGGCAGTGTTGCAATAAACTAGAGAATTATATAATTTGTGAATTAATTTTGTTGAACTCTAACTTAATTAACCTATTTGTTATGTCCAGTTTTGTGTTTGCTTGTTTATCTTGACTTCCGTTATTTGTTGCGCTATTGCTTTGGATTGTTTAATTATCTATTCTAGACTGGGTGCCTACAATATTGAAGGTTTGTAATGGTACATTTATAATTTATTTCCCAGAACAATCTTTGTTTGACAGGTCAATAAACACTTTGTTTGGACTTCATTTCTTTTGGTTTTGGTTTAATTTGGACCATTTAGGAACATGTCCTGTTGTATCTTCAGCACCCTTCGTCTGAACGTTTGGCTTACCGTAACATGGGTTATATTGCGCAGCAGTTTATAGAAGACGATTAGGTTTGCTCTTAGTCCTTTTTTATAAAGGTCTAAGTTCCAGCACTTGACATCCAGTCTCATAGGCTATTTTAAAATTGTTTTGTAATCATCTACCGTTTCAAGTAGCGTTATACACTCCCAGTTTGTTGCTTGTTCTTAGATTGCTAAGTAGGAAGGAACAGTACTTAAGAATAGGTCTTTCACATATTTTCTAAAGAGTGAGTATTGACTCATTTTGGTGAAAGGGGCTTTGAACAAATCCTATGAGTCATCGTAATTTGGACAGTTTGGCAGAAATGCGCTCAGAGAAGTTAATGCTGTAAGAATATTGTAAACCCAATTCCTGCATAGTTTTAATGCAATATGTCACGTTACAGTTTCCAGTCTTATAGATTACTTTAAAGTCATCGGCATGCATATATAGCTTTCCTTCTATGAAGCATTGCGTATAATATTGATTGATATAATCAAGAGTAAAGGCCCTGGAACACTACTTTGCACAAGTCCGCTAATTGTGAATCCTGGTGTCGACGACGCAGTGACTACTTTTGTTATCTGACATCGGCTTGTGAGAAATGATTTGAGCCAACTTTACGAGAGGACTAGTGATTTCTATTGACTTGCAAATCCCTTGCAAACTAGTAGATTGTGTGGTACCCTGTAGAAGTCTTTTTTTAGGTGAAGGTATAGTATTATAACTAACTTCACCTGATCACATTTTCGAGTAATCTCGTCTTCGCATAAATAGTGTTTTGTTCGTTGTTCTGGAGTATGCTTTCAAGGTCTACTCTCATCCCTTTGCAGGTAATATTGTATCAGTCTCTAAATACTTTAAATTCTTTCGGGATAAAGTGAAAGGAAACCTCAGACAGCATAATATATGGCTACTACTACTTAACTGGCTTGAATTTTCCAGTCCAAAACCTAGGTCTTATGATTAGCAAAAATGCATTTTAATTTTGAAGCATTTCTGTTGCACCCTTCACTCGTCAGGTACACGGTGATACATAGTCGTGTAGCCCATAATAGACAAGCAGCTGCCTAAATTTGACATCTAATTTGGGATTACAATTAGCTAGAAGAGATAGGAGGCACGTTAATGTCACTCACTAGCAGTATATTGGATAGACAACCTATTTAGGGGAGCTTGGACCCCAGGGGGTTAATGAAAAACCCTGCCCTTAACAACACAACACAGCAAACCACAGTTATTAAATCTGGAATTAATGATTCTATTGAGTGAGGACACGTATAGAGCCATATCATCTCGTAATATGTCGGATTTGTCACTAAGGAATTGCTAGAAATCACTTAGGTGAAGTCTAGTATCGTTGACTTTATCATTACTTCGGGTTTTACACAAAATAACCATACCAGGTTTTTAAAACGTAACAGCTCCCTAATTTCAGAAATTCCAGATAATGACTCCCTCATAGTACTGCATCAACGAATAAAGGTAGTGTAGATATAATCTTGTGGTGAGTGCGAAGTGTAAGAAATATAAAGAAGATTCGTAGGAGGGTTTAATGAAGAAGATTTACTTGTAATTGTTTCAGTTTCGTTTTGATTAATCGGTGAGCTTGGATATATGCCTGACTTTATAGAGTAAAGGTCCATCTCCAGGTCTTTGCAGTAGAGACGTTCAATGACCAGCTGTGGAGAGTCTGTACATTCTACAGCATCCCTGAGGATCTCTGCTTACATCCACTAATCCTGATCTTTGTCTGTAAAAATTAGGTTTTCTATACTAGTATTGCTAAATATTCCTTATCATCCCCTGGCCATCCAGGTTTGAAAGGAGTAGCTTGTAATGAAGAAAAGAGTCAAATATACTGGTCTTTGCAGTCTCATTATTGTATTTACCTGTACATTTATAGCAATGAGTGTTCTTGAGGCTTGGCTTCACTACCAAATGTCGTAGGTCAGCTTGTCACCCTCGAGTTCGTCTTTTACCTAAGGATACCGTATATAATAAAAAAGCACTCTCTCAATTGTTTGGATTTCTCTGTTTGTGGAATATTACTCTTACCCATCAGCTTCTTTTTTGTGTAATTTTATTGTTGGAGAGTCTCTGTTTAGCTCGAAGTGAGTAGTATCTGATCAGATTCCCTTATGTTATCTAGAGTATTCCTAAGTGGTCTTGAAGATCCTTAGAAAATTTAGATTGCTTGAAGCCAATTTGTTGATCGTCAGATAACCAGGACTTACTGTTCAGAGTCCACAGTTTGCATGTTATTGGAACGGCTATGATTATCCCTACCTGATAGTAAAGTTAGTCTGCACTCTATGATGTCAAACAGACCAATAGGCTTCGGGTTTTATCTTCAGAATAGATTAGCAAATATTTGGCAGAGGAATTTCGAGATTCTACACGGACGTTTAATTTTGAGACCTATGTCCGAGTACTAATAAGTTCAGGAGAGTATAATACTTAAAAAACTTGGGGTAGGGGCAGGTAAGAATAGTTCTTATAGCAGTTGAATCTTTCCCTAGGGAGCTTCTTCCTTCTGGAGACATTGGCACTTCCAATGACTGGATGCTGGGGGATGTTAGTAGGGAATATGGATGTTCGGATTACTCGAGGATCACACCTAAAAAGTGGATTCACGTGTTTGAACAAGCGATCATTTGTAGGCTTTACAATCTTGGGGCTACAGGTATTGTGTACTGGAGTGCATGAATTCGTATTAATTGATATTTCCCAACTAGTGACCATAGAAGCCTCTCTGGGTGTGCGAGTCAAAACTTAGTGTTTGAGTTTGCTTACAGTTAATTTTTGCAGGTTATATGAGCTAAATAGGCCCCTAGGGGTGTCAGTGCTGCTCAATACATTCGTCGCGTAAGCTGTTTGGGTGGATAAATGAACGTTCTTCGACCCCAATTTTATAAAACTCCAGACCGGTGTTAGGCCCATCCTCTGGCCCTGTAGCACGCATAGAGGCAACGGTCATTGTCAACGTAACTAAATCGTCATCCTGTAGCATTATTATAACTGTGTTAATTGCGGTAGTAGTGAGTCCATTTAATGTTTACACTACATCCACGCCACAAGAATTCTCATCCACACTCCGCAGACAGATCATTGGTTATGATCATGGCGAGTGGTGCTAGTGTAATGACAAAAAATGTGCCTTAAATGAGACAGAAACTTAGTATCAAAATAGACAATACGCTTACCATCGGAGGTTTAAAAACTTGAGGCTGCTTAAGGTAAGAAGCGACTGGTGCATGAGACAAACCGATCCTGAAAATATTTGGAAAGTACCTGATGTGCAAGAGAATCGTACGTTTCGACGCACAGACTTACTTGAAGAAATAAGATGTGCACACTAGTGAGTACAATACAAATACACTAAGTGAAATTTGTTAGTTAGCACAAAACGACAGCTCTACAGTTAAAAATCTAACAAAACTGTGAGTTTTGATATGTAGGGAGAAATAATGCTGATCTTTTTAAAGTGTCCCTTACAATTCCAGTTTATAACACTTCTTTTAAAATGCAAAAATCTGTAATCGGTTGTCAATAAATGCATTATTTTTAAGAATCCTATACATATGAGTAATTAATTTAACAGTTGTCAGCCTTCTCATTAGAAAAAGTTGGTTTTTTATTTCCGCAGTTGCGAGCGTAATAAAACACAAATATCGACAACCTTTGAGCTAAAGATAGTTATTATATTGGTTTTCATTAATTATAAAAATTGAAGACTATGGTATTTATAGTGCGGAGTTTGAACACCATTTTGGTAGCTCATCTTCACGGATATAAAGGCCACTGACATCATTCTTATGAAAATCACGTTTGGATTTTGCTTTCGTAGGTGCTGTTGATTTTATGCTCGTTGTTACCTCATTTCGAAAATTACTTACAGAGTGAAATGTAATTTGCTTATCTATGTTTACTTGCGGATGTTGAATGAAACTTAACTAGTGGTGTAACTTTAAAGGAACCAACTGGGATGATGCAGCTGTTTACGTTCGAGCAACACCGCTCGACGGCTCTTAGCCTCCTTCACTCAGACCGTTGTAACTAGATCTTTCTGTTCCCTTGAAAAATATAAGTATGAGAGGCAGTTCTACATGACAATAAATATATTCAACAAAATAGTAGAATGGATACCCTAGTAAATGGCAGCTGACTCCACATTGCGTACGCCACGGACACTGAATTTCGTGTTCGGATGACGACATACTTTGACGAATCGGAACAGTCTGCTCGATGTTCAGCAACTAATATGCATTGCTCAACATGACGAATGTTTCACTTCATTACATCTCCATATGCCCCTTTCGAAAATAAGCAGTAAGCCTAGGTTTCTGTTAATGACACATGTCTGCCTGTTTACTTACGCAATGCTATGTAACGGTAAACCAAACGTTCGGATGACGGATGCTGAATATACAACTGGAGAGATTTCTAAATGAGGCCCAATTACGCCTAAACCGAATGAAATAAAGTCCATATTAGGTATTTATCAACCTATCAAGCAAATGTTGTTTTGTGCAATAAATTAGAAACGTATTATTACAAACCTTCAATATTATGGGCACCCGCTCCAAAACAAATAGTTAAACATTTCAAAACAATAGTGCATGCAAAAATGCCTAAAGCGAAGATAAACAAGCCAAACACAAAATTGGATGCAACAAATAGGTCAATCAAGTTGGAGAAAGTGATAAGAACAGTTCATAAATTTATATAATTTCTAAGTTTACCGAAACAATGCTGCATATTGTTTTTTATGCACAGACGTGTGATCTGTTATCTCTTTTGGTAGGTCTTGACCAGTAGTTTAAGCACCAAATACCAAATATGTCAAGATGAGTTGATCCAAGTAGAGAAAGATTTTCGATCCTAGCAGATTCATTTAAAGCGTATTTGACTAACATTGTGCAGGGCTGCGTTTTGTGCTTTTTCAGCCTCTACAAGTAAACTAGTACCAATAAGCCACTTAGAATTCATTCCTTATTGAGTAATTTTATGATGAATACAAGGCACCGGTACCACACTTTTAGAATGCTGCATCGGATTCACATTACAACAGAAAAATAAACTGCTTGTGCAGAGTGTGAAAATATATTTCCAACGTTTTAGAGGTAGCCGCAGTAGACAAGTAACAAATCTAAACATCCACAACCTTTTCTTTATAATTTTTGCAAGTAAGTTTAGCTAATCTGGTTTCCCTAGGAAATTATGAGAGGACTCATGCTTAAATACTAGAGTACTTGTCCGAAACATTATAAAATGTCTCTGCTTATTGGTAAATAAGTTTTTTGATCCATATTAGGCACTGTTAAAAGACGAATTTGTTCCTTTATATGTATACTAATCCTATAACAAACGACTTTTATAACAACTAGGTCATCAACCTGTGATATATTTACGGTCGTGATTTTCACCGAAGAACAGTCACATCTCGAACATGCATATTAAGAGAAAAATGGTTCAGGATAAACTTAGCTATGTCTAGTGGGCGTAATTATGTGTTCAACGAACTCTAAGTCGACAGATCATTGCAGATCCATTTGTCGACATTTTCGAAACATTCGGATGAGTTAAGTGATCCACATGTTCAGGATATACACAAGTCATGCAGCCTTTTATATTAATTATGGAAAAGCTGTAACTGCAGCCACGCTAACGAAGTCGAGACACGAGCACGAAGAAACCACGAGGACCATTTCAACTCGTCACAATAATACCAGTTATTGGATGGTAAAATTTGAAGACCACGATCGCATTGACAACAACGTAACTAGTAATTAGTTACTTTGCATATGTTTTAAGACTATCGTGTTCGGCGTAATCACTGTATTACTTTTAGCTAAATAACTTAGAAGTTACTGTGATTTGAAGAGCTGAAGGCCTTACACCTCAAGGCTGTGAAGAGGGGCAATTCAAATATTTGCAGAATGCACTGCTTTCTTGATTCTCTGCATTGCTGAGTTTAGTGCTTTTACCATGTTAGCTATCAACATCCTAATCAGGTTTCCGAACTCAGGAAATTGTTATTCGCTGAAGTTCACCAAAGATATTACCATATATGACTTGTGTCATGAGATTCAATCAAAAATCAGAGAGGCTGCGTGCTTAAATCGTATGTTTATGTGTTGGTGACTATACCCTTTGTTTAGCTCTAGAGCATGGAATTTTTGTGCCAGATCCTGATCCCAAGCATTCCTTTTGGTTAGACAATTCAAGAATGCTTTCATATTACCACTTCTGTGATAATGTAAACACATTTAAACCACTTTTCATTTCTTTAGCTTGAAGTGCAGTATCGTTCTAAACTTCGTCTTCTGGTCATACAAACGATGGACGAGACAAGAAAAACACTGCAAGTGGACGACAGCAAAACGGTTGCTGAACTTATGTTTACCATTTGTGCAAAAATGGGTATGCTCTACGTTTGCGTTAAAATATTCACTGTCAATGTAATCGATATAGTTTTTAACGAAATTATAATTTTATGGATTGCAAAATATCTATTGGCACTACATCAGTGTTAATTACTACATATTTCATTCTTACTACTATATAGTGCGCTGAAATATCAATAAACGTCGAGTTTCAGGCAGTACCAATTATTAAATAATCATATAAAGTCCTAAACATTGTGTGTCATTAGTTAGAAGCACTATGTGCCACTTTATGGATAATTCACTATGGTACATTCTAAATACACCATCATAAATGCTCGCAGTTGCTTTGTAACGTTCAAATTGCGAGAATATGATAAAGACAATCATTTATGTGCTATTCTGGCTGCGAATTTTCCCATGGTTACTCGAATTAATTCTTCATTTAGTATCTGCTATATAATGAGTAATTCACCTAATTCAGCCAGAGGTAATTTTAAGTTCAGCTTACCTTCTTTCTATGAGCATCGATCATCATAAAAGTAGATTGAATTTTTCGTGTTACATTCGGTTCAGTGATTCTAAAGTAGGATTCTATTCTAAATTCATATGAATGTATCTGACAATTTTTTTTTGCACTGGATACTCAATTCTAGTCTGTTAAATTAAATAGCCTTTCTAAGATTCATCCTCATTTTTTACTTGCATACTCATGACTTCATTTGAGATATTCCTTATTTTGTTACGATGACCAGATATCCTTTAACGAACTTAATATACAAATATAGCATTTATAATATATTATTTGCCTACCTGGAAGTTTACTGGTTATATTTCTTAAATTGTTTCATGATATACTCTGTAGCGTAAGATATCCAATATTTTGTCTGTCAGAATGTTCATATTTCTTTGCGTTTTATGATTCGCCTTATATTAGTTAGTTCATGCTCTAGGTTTCCCATACTCGACTTATTATTCTTAGATTCATGTATTATTAGTTTTAAAGACTGCAAAGGTTCTGAGTTCCTTGTAAAAATCAAAAATACAATCTTGCTATCAGGCAAATAGAGCTACCATCAAAAGATGTTGAAGCATGATCGATCATTATACAGTAGTCTACCCCGTTTAAACCAACCTTTTATCATGGTTGTTAGTTTGTCTTGTTTCGAGTATTCATTTGGAGACCTAGTCGAAATGAGAATATTTCTCATTCGTGAAAAACTAAAACTAAATATATATTTATAAAATATTTAGAACGATATAAAGCCAAGTAATTTTTGACAGTACTTGTATGTGATACCTATAATCATGTGGGAGTATTTTTGAAATTCCGTTATCTGTTTATAACGCTTTTTTGGACTATTGTGCCGACGGAGACAAGTTTGTTCGTTACTTATTAGTGACGTCCTTATATTTTTGTAGGAGTTTAAATGATGTATGCAGCTTTGCTCCTAATGGAAATGCATTATTGTGTTAATGCGTTATGAATTAATCGGACTTTCCTGCTGACTGAAGTCGTTTTCATTATAATACCTTCAACAGGGTCTGATGATTAATGGAAATTTAATGTCACAAATCCTTGTTCTACATCATTAGTTTTCTATTACTTTTAGTGGTAGAAAATAAAGTTAAATTTCGTGTTTTCCATTATGAAGGGCACTGTAGTCCAATGCTCTGAGCATCCTACTTCAAGGTATTCGATTACAAATTTAATTTCGTTCATACGAAAATTGTAGCCGATAGTATAGTGCGAGATACTGTAATTCTTTAGCAAGCTGCATTAACATTTACATCTTACTACCATTATCAAGCTCATTTCTATGCCAATGATGGTACGTACACATGTTTTAGATTTTTAGTCCTTAAACGGAGTTTCACTAAAACAATTATGACAATTTATAATTTAAGATAAGTCGGATCTATTTCCAAATATAGTCTTTCTTCTTTTTGTTTTATTTGCTTGTTGTATTTAGGCATCACTAACTACGAGGAGTACTCGTTAATAAGACCATCCGATGAAGATGAGAAGATGCGCACACTAACATTGAGGAAGGGTAGAGGCAGTATTCGGAACTTGGAAAAACTAGAAAAGATGAAACAAAAATTGCATACAGATGATGAATGTGAGTTATATTCTTTCAGTCTAAGCCTTATTGTTAACAAACTGGTTAACTTATTGTTCTGACTGAAAGCACTTTTATCTTACTATTAATCATGCTATTTCTTTAAATATTCTTGTTTATCCCATCCGAAATAACTGACATACATAAAAGCCGATAGTGGTCTGACGGCGACTATTTGATCGCAAAGTAAGTTAACGGCATGACATGACATTGTGACATTAGTATAATCTAGCTGGATTATGTTTACTTCAACATTCTATCTCAGTTAACCACATTACTTATTACTTTAGAATAGTTTGTTTCTCAATATATATTAAGTTATTAGGTGTTCGAATCAACTTAGTATAGTTCTGGCAGTTGTTAGGTAGTACTGTCAACAGCTATTTATATTATTATGTGACAAACCGGCCTCTGAAACATTCATTTATTTGCTTTGTCTTCAGCTTACTTAGTTTCTACCAAGGATTCATTTTTACATCAAGTTTGACTTACATATCTACATATAGTAATTATCAGGAAACCTGTTATTTCTCGGGTCTGTTTTAAATTTCAGTCAACTGGTTAGCACCTGGCAAAACACTTCGTCAACATGGAGTTGATGAATCGGAAGTTCTGCTTCTTCGGAGGAAATATTTTTACTCTGATCAAAATGTAGATACACGAGACCCTGTCCAATTAAGCCTTCTCTATGTTCAAGTCAGTTTAAATAACAGTACTTTTAGTTCTGCAACATATTTTTGTATTTAATAAAATAATCACGCTTGGGTAACATGTGTAAAACAAGTGACTTTTAGTGAAAGATAACTGAATGTAGCGACTTAATATAGGTGAGATTTTGTGTAACCTACAGACGAAAAATATGCAGCAAGAACCAAGAACGTGAAAAAACAATGCAAGCTATGGAGAGGTACTAAGACATTGCAGAAAGTTGTACAAACTGTTTCTTTCCATATAGATCTGGTTTCTGCAATGTTATAAAAATGAATAGACAGGTTATTGGATGCAGTAGAGTAGATTGCATAAATAATATCGAAAAACGGGTTTTATCCTATGTGGTTATATTCACCTATATGTTTCAAAATATAAGATCGTATTATTACTAATTTTCCCTTATCCAAGCTGTGAGATGTTTTCATGCATCGGGAAATGTTCCTCCACAGACAACCCATGTTCCTTTTCACCAGCAGCTGAACACATATATGAGCATCTTATTGAGTTATCCGAAGTACTCTGTCCTACATGCAAATCTATACTAGTGTGTACATGCACATGGAATGTGTATAATAATGATCTAGACAGATGATGTTTTACGACTTTATTCATTATACCACTCTTGAAGTCAATATGTTTTGTTATTTGGTGCTTTGATGATTTTCAAGTAACTTAATTTCTTCCAATTGTTCGCAGAATGACCATTATCAGTAGCCATAAAGTACCTAAGATTATATTTCACACTTTCGTTCATACAGTTTTTTAAGTCGTATGAAGTATGGGATTAGATCAGATCTACTTTTCGTTCACATTGACAATGGTATGAGAAGTCGTCATTCGTCTAGTTCGTTCAGATTCTGTATTTTATGTCATACCAGACGTCCTCAGTTCGAATGATAGACTACATAGCAGACTGACGTTGACTTAACTATTTTGTTAGCTGTTTTTTTGATACGTGAGAATTAACTCTGGATACTACTAAGTAAATTGTTGTTCCTAATTTGCAGCTTAAAGAAGCTATATTGAATGGTACACACCCAATATCACAAGATCAAGCTATAAATTTAGCTGCCCTACAGTGTCAAGCTGAGTACGGTCCAATGGTACCGGAGAAAGTTAAACGAAACCCTATAGAGTAAGATAACAATAATTATTGTTTTTGATATTACTTAAAGTTCACATTTCTTCAACAATTTTCGCCTTTAATGAGATTAATAAAGGTTTTGTTACACATTATTCAGTTATATGGATCAAAGCTTATTCAGCGAAAAAAATTATCTAAAACAATATGTGGAATCGAAAATTACTTGACTGTTAAGTTGTTTGTTTTCGTGTCAAACGTTTGTCGGATTGTTTTCTTCACTTCATTTTATATACACATATCATTCATATTCTTATTTAAAATGTTAACGACTCACGAATGCAAAATGTCTTGTTTTCTGATTAGTGAACATTTATCACATTGATATTTTAATTCACGTCTTTTTGTTCGCATGTTCGTGATTGACACCTTGGTTGACGTCTTTACAGCAAAATTTAAATCATAAAGTTGAATAATTTGTTTGTAAAATAAATAAAGTGAAGGCGTTTTGTGTGCAGGTGTAAGTTACTTTTATGTAGTTGGAGACTATCGACTAGTGGCATTATTCTATAAAAATATTTGTAATTTATTGATATTTGTTGACCAGCAGTAAGCTGCTCATATTCATTTTAATATATCATCAAAGTTTTACTCTGTAATCTGAGCTTTCTCATGTTTGTGTCAAATCACGGTATGTTATTATACTCGTATCAACTTATCTTAGGCTATAGATCATGAAATTAAATTATCTATAACGCCTTCTATTCCTCTAAACTGTCGATATTCAATCGTAGATCATAGAGTGATTATTCTTATGAAATAACTCAGATTATTTGTGCTTCGTTTATTTTTTGCATTGCTCTTAAGATAATTTTGCCCGTGTAAATTACTTCTTATATTTACTTACGAGTTCTCTTTAGGAATGACCTAAAGATCCGTTTACTTGAATGGATAATATGGTTTCGAGTCTAAATATACCATCCACTTTTCTAGCTAGCAGTTTTTGTAACGAACAAACATACAATTCAAAGAGGAAAATGTTAAATAAGGCTTCTGTGGAAATGGTATTTCTGGTAATCGTAGGAAAGCGAACTTTATCTGAATTTTCCCAAGTATTTCTTTCTGTTGTTCTGCTGGTATCTCTTATAAAACTAGTTGTAAGTCTATTTATAATTCCAAACATTTGTAACGACTTTCCCTCTGAAATTATATGTATATAAACTATCATTTTTCAGTTTAAAAGATCGCCTACCTAAAGAATATATCAAATCCAAAGGAATTGAGAAAAGAATATTAGAAGTAAGTTATTTGTGAAATGTCATGAAAAATACGATGCATTCTTATTGCATTTTAATGCTGAGGCCTATATACCATATTGTATTTAGGCTGGGTGTTGAAATTTACAGTATATATTAAGCGAGTCGAAATAATCTTTGCATCTATGAGTAAAGTGCGAATATGAAATGAAGTTAAACTATGGAATAATTTAGGACGCTAGATTTAAGGGAATATAAAGATAAACTATCATTTGACGTTTCCAACCATTTATTATGATTATTTTGCAATCTACCAATTCAGTAATCTGCAATTGCAAGGACGGCTGAGACTGACAGGCAGTCAATTTATTCCATATCGTTGTGGCTTAAGGAGAGGTAAAAGTAGAGCTTTGTTTTTGTGTTGAAAACACATATTGCCGACAAGAACTTTTATGAAACTACTCCTACCATTCAAATAACATTGTCACAGTTAGATATACTGTCTTAATTACTTATAATTATCAATAAACAAAAAGTGTATATTGATGTCAGTAAAATCGGGCTTCATAACTAGAAGCTAAATCGATTGGACTGCCTAATTCCCACACATCAGTAAACAGTCAGTCATGAAAAAGGTAGAGCTTGACTAATAGGTTCAAGTTGTAACACCATATTAGCTCGACGAGATCACATTTAAAAGATTGACACAACAGTATAACTCAACAGGAAGGAATAAAGCAAACGGTATTACGAAAGAATAATGGAACTTAAATTCTAATAGAACGTTAAAGGTGAATACACTTGTGCCACTTTGACTAATTTTGAACCATGTTACGTAGTGTCTCCAGTCACTGATCACGATTATAAGGCGGTCCCCAACCAGGTAGTATGCATCTACCAACTGTCAATGACTTCATCGACGAATGCTGGGTTTTGTTTTGTCCACCTGTGTTAAACACTTAAAGATATAGTGCTAAAATTGTTAATAGCTTGATACCGGATTATAATAACAAGGAAGTTGCCTATTTATGCGTCATCTACTTACTCGCGTTCTGTCTTTCGTCAAGTGATCCTATCAATCAGGATTTGTTCATTTCTTTGTATATGTTTGGTTGTACGTCGATTAGAAATAATACCTGTAGAATATGTACCTATAGAATTGATCAGTTAGCAGTATTTTTTGCATTATAAGGTAACCGTTTTTGCTGTCATGGTTCATAGTACATTTCACCTGCTTGTGAGACCACCATTAGTTATTATGAAGCAAAAGAACTAGAAATATTGACTAGTCAATGCATTATTAATGAAATCATATATCCCCATTCCTATTATTTAAGTTTATTATTATTATGTTTTGGTAAATACAGTCATTGTATATACGTAAATATCCGATGTAAAATTTAAAAATCCCTTTATAACATTCAAAACAATCATGTTTTTTTTTCACTTAGGATGTTTTATAAATCTATTTTTACTTTTCTTTTTGATGTCTTTTTCTTTATTAAAGGTAATTAAGCGAATTAACATAACCTAACTAAGTTAACGTTCGTGTTACCCGGCCACTCAAATAGAACTAAGTGAATTGAAGTTGACATATGCAGTTCAGCCGTTAAAAGTCCATTTCTTTATTCACTAAACTATAATAGTAATGGCTTTATTAATTATTAAAAATTTTATTGCAAAAAGAGTTCCCAACATTAACTGTGTGTATTTTATTAATCAATCTGTCTGTCATAAGCAACGTAGACCTTGGCTTAGGATGCCATATCACTATCAGCATGGGGATCAAATTAGCAAGATTCATGCTAAGGTATTCTTTAAAAAAATGAAAAGGTTGCTTATACCTACCAACACCGCTTACGTCTCTAGTCAGTGGCTTCGTGGACTGGTGTCACGTTTCAATTTGCCCGTTCCTAGTTTTCTTTCGTCCTACTCTTGCACTAACCAACATTATTTGCTAAGGTAGGCAATGGTTAGGTATATGTACTACATATCTCAAACATTGCAGACACTGAAAGTTTACCACATCATCGACTGGTTTGCCATCTTTTTTGTAATGCACTGTGCCTAACCTCAGGATTCCTCATATGTTTTCATGATTGCATAAGAATGTGATATATTGACTTAAATATTTACAAAGTTTAAATATTTTTAAGTTGGTACATCCCACCTATCTGCAATTATGAAAATATATTTTCGGTTTAGTTTTTACAACCATACTTTCCCAAGTGTCACACATAGGATGCATACGTTTCAATGTACTTTTTAATCTGAAGAACAGACGAAGAGGAAAATAAACTGACATCTCTAGTGTTTTTGTTTGAATTTTCCAGCACTTAGTGTCGCAATAATTCGTGAACCTTTCATAATGGCGCTTTAGTACAATTTAGTTCAGAAAAATCTAGAACACTAATTTTAGTTTCTACATTTTTGCACTTGAAAAATACGTGACCTAAAGTTTGAGCATTCTATTTTATCATTCCATGTTGCTGTAACTGATCGAAATACTATGAATGAATTTCATAAATAGGCAATAAATGAATATCATGTTTAAATAATCACTGTATCTCACATAGATATTTTGGAATGTATTCAATCTCCTCCCTATTGATTGACTGCGTAAATAAATCTTATTGACTATGACTTGTATGCTTTCACTATAGGTGCTCTATGTATCATGTAGTATTATTAAAATTCCTACTCTGGATCCTACTTACGGCACCATATGTAGTATTCAAATTTAGCATTCAAAAACACAGTTACAAAACAAGGCAATGAGAAATTCGTATTAGTTGTAGTAGTATTGTATTGTAATAGAGACACAGTCAACATTCATGTAGTCAGACCAGGGTTATGTCCGAATATCAGAGTTGTCTTAAATATAACAAAGCTTAGAAAGTAGGAATGGGAGGGGCAATTGATAGGCGGGGGAATGTGATGGCCAAATCAACATATTACTCCAAACAAATGTATATGAATAGTAATATACAATAATAATGAATAAGCACATCTATAAAATCGAGGGTCATTTCGACGATGTTATTATTTGAATTTGTGTAAACTCAGAATTGGAAGTCACCACATATTATCATCGCCTAGTTAAAGTGAAATTTATATTTATTTTGAAAGTGGAGTGGTGAACTAATGATCAAAGCATTTGGCTTTCAACCAGTAAGTGATAGATTTAAACTCCTTTGGACCTAAATCATGCTAAAAGTTGAGTACGTTAATCTATACTTGATACATATGTAAATAAATTAAAAAGTGATTACGTAGTTACTGATAGCAAAGGTAGCTTAGAAACATATTGCTTAGTTGTATCTTACATTTTCCAAAACAACTACACAATATCTTCAGTGGAATTCTATATGATGAATTGTTATATTATACAAAATATGTACAAAATACTTTTTTTTATTTTTCTTTTTTGTTTCAATGGTTGGTTAGGTGAAACTATTCTGTAGAAACTCAAATAACACGACAAATTGATTAGTAGTAACAGAACTATGTGCGTTATTATTGTGTCTTGTGTTGAGCGATCTGTTGCTATGATTCATTGTGTGTTATTTTAACAATCAGAATAAATAGATCATATGTTATACAGTGAACAACTGTAAAAAATTTGTGTAACGAACAAATTGCAGTCTTTTTCTTATATATTACTAATACGATATCACACATAAGAATATAAGAAAAAATGTTCTCCTCTTCGAATTCTCACTTATTCAAACATTTCTCTTACTTTTTTCTGATTCTTTTATCCTCTCGTGTGTCTTGAGCATAGATTTATCTAATACTTCTTGTGGAATTAAATTATTTTCGAATTTAGTTTTCTAATGTTTAATCGGTTTATAATAATGTTTCATGAAATATACGTTGGTAGTTTTTATTAAAGATTTACTTTGGGGCACTATGAGATATGTACTTGATGTTCTAGTGAGTAACTATAACAATCATCAACAATAGGACTGAATGATCGTTGCTCTATATTATTAATACACTGGAGTTTGAAATGTGCACTATTCGATGCCAAACATATTGTCTAAAAGTTAAGTAGTCGCTGTGTAAACTGAATTTCTTGTGTCTAATCCCTGCCAGCGTTATGAGTGCATATTGTTTCGTCGTCCCATGCTAGAATAATATAGCTTTCTAATGATTTATATTTTTCAATAGCACTCCAAATGACATCAATTAGTGACGAACGCCTATAAATTATTCTATTTTCACAACTCATTTTTCTGATTTGCAATATTCTTAATAAAAAGAGTATATGCTTGTAATAGCATGGTATTTTCTATGTCTCACTATTTCACGTAAATAAATCCTCATAAAGAACGTATAAGACGTAAAAATTTTCGTACTTCGCAGAAAATATTATCTGTTGCGTTTTTTAGTAATGTGTAACACTTGTACAAATTCCTTTCCTAAAGAATCAACTTTAAGGTGTCTAAATGTCAAACGTTCGATTTTTTTTACTTCGCTTTATTTTGTTAAAAAGAAGTCGGCCTGCCCATTTCAGGACTTGACTTTAAATTTTTGCGAATCTTAGAATGTTCTATTTATCTTAACATCTTCCAGCAATATCAAAAGTTGGGCAGTTATGATGAGAAAGAAGCCAAATTACGTTATGTTCAATTATGTAGATCTTTGCCAACCTATGGTATAACATTCTTTCTTATAAAAGTAAGTAAATATATTTTACAATTAAAATGTTAATAATAATAATAATTATTATTATTATCACAATTAATATTTAGCAGTGCTTGCAGAAATACATCCAGACTCATACTGTAGAATGAATATATTTCATGCGATATGATGCTGCCGGTTTTTTCTTTTTGAGTGAAACTTTATGCAACCACATTCGTACGTGTTTCTGGATTTCTGTGCTTGTTGCAGTAACATTATTCGGATGTAAAATTCTAATATATGAATGCTATTTGCAATACTATGAACAGAAGACACCTGTTGTAATGTGATAGTATATTATTGTGTAGATTAGTGCGTCTGTTGTAAAGGATAACACATATATTGTCGTCGGAAATAAGTGTTAAGTTATTGGTCAATCCAATTTAATCACATGACTTTAAATCATTTCATCTCGTTTTCGAATGTACGAGGAGGTGGCTTATTGTTTTCAGTGTATGAAGTCACATGTATGTAATCCGAATTAGCAATCTATACTGTTCATTATTTATCATCTTAAAAAATACTATGGAAATCTTTTAAACAAAATTGTGAACTAGACTTCAAGCTTAATGTTACTATTAGACTTTCTGTTAAATAGTAGTCAGCTTTACTTCAGTAGTTAATGATTTTGAGGATCATAGGTTACAATGCATAAAGTTTATGACTTTCGGCTGTGAATACAAAATTAATTGATATTTAAAAATGTCTGCCTTCGTTAGTAACTCTTATGATAATCTGCGAATAGGCTTTTATTCACTTTGAGTTATTATTTTAGTTATTATGTACTAAAAACAGTAGACTGTATGATGTCCATCTTACTCTCAGAAGCAACCATTTTTGGGATGTTTTTCTGATTAACATTTTTCTTTTCTAACAGAGATTGATTGGTATTTACTACTCATGTTTGTCTTCATTAGCTTATATCGCTTATATCATCATAACATCATTCTATGAATAAGCTGCCTTATATATATTCTTATACTTAAGCATGTCGACTAGATAGTATACAACAGCTGAAGTAAAGTAGATGTAAGTAATTATAGTTACTATAGTCACTTAGCAACTAATGAAGAAGTTTTTCATTGAAATATAATTAATTGCTCAAGTTAAGTTGTATCTACCAGCTATTGGAAGTAATAATGATAATAATTAATAATAGTATATAGATTTAAAATATTTAAAATAATTTATTACTAAGATGGTTCCATTGGCAGTAATAAAGAAATAATTAGGAAATTAAACTCCTTTTCATGTAAACACACTAATTTATACATAGAATTTAAACGGTTTCTCGATATTATTGTTTATTACACACTTGCTGTATGATTCTCATTTGAAGTAAAGCCTTTTATTATAAAACTTATTTAATAACTATGGTATATTACTATAGAGTACTTTATTACACGCGGTTGGATGATAATCAATAGCCCACACACATGAAGTCTAGGTCAAAGCTGAGTACATGACTCTGCACTTGATAATTGAATCACATATAGAATACTTGTTTGGAATGCTAAATCTCTTTTTCTTTAGAAGCTAATCGCTCTGTATATATAGTGTGCTACAATCCTTAAGGCGTATGATTATTGTGCCCTCGAAGGATTTACATCATCTTAAACGACAGAGGTCAAACTGACAATGAAGGTTGATGTAACCCTCGAGTTAATTGAAATGGCCGGTCCGTTTTACCATTTCACTTCCTATTATCAGTCAAACTAATCACGAATTCAAATTAATCATAAAGCTAGATTTCGCAATTAGATATGACATATTCAATCCTAAAAGCCTATTAATTGGACTAAGAGGTGTCTTTTGTATAATATCTTGGATCAACTGATATATATAATAATAATAATAGCTTTATTCAATAGCACGTTTCATACAGTATGAATTTTCAGCATATATATATATACCGGGAAATATGTAAACCTATTATTCAACTAGCTTAATGGCTTATTAGATACACAATTGAACATTATTTGAACGACGGCAATGATCAAATACACTTTGTTACATTTTAAGTAGATTATAAAATCGATTATTTATCTTTTGAGTTACTGTTTCTTGTGCATTTTTCCAAAAGAATGCATATATTTCTACTTCATCAGTTAGAATACATCTTTTAAAGCAGAATTTAATAACTCACTTGTCTACTATAGTCGTTTGTGTACTATAAGCATCATTAGTTTACTTTTCTATGGGTTAAATTATAAATATGTATGCATTTTAATTAGTGTATAACATATGCACACATATATGCATAACTTTGATCTTTATCCGTTTATTTGAGTACCTGTTTTGTGTGCTCATGTTTAACTTCTATGCAAAAGTCGTTCTAACTAATTAAGCAAAGTATTTTATAAGCTGAGCTAAAATCAGTCTCGAACAGACGCGGTGATTTCAACAAATTGATTATTATTCGTATATAAGGATAACCAGTTTAGTATTGTTTTATTAAACCAATAATCGACATAAAAAAAGCAAACCGAGGACAGTGTAAACTTTTTTGTTCTAGGCATGTTTATTTTAAAATTACGATAAATTATAGATTAATCTACCGCTGCTGAAGTTAAATGAATGAATGATCTTTATTCCATTTCCCAAATTGTTTGCTTTTATTGGCTCTACTAGCCACTAGTGGCAGTGTAAATATTTAAAAATGTAGATTTACGAAGAAGCAGATAACACCACTCATTAAATTCAAACTAAACAGAAGATAGGGACCTTTTATGGGGAATGTGTTGCGTCACAGATTACATTATTCTTACCAATTTAATTGTTTTATTCTTTTGTATTTCTTCTGAGCTGCTTGCTTCTAAAATTTGACATTTTAATTGAATGTTATATCTTTATATTAACTTTGTTTTTGCGTCAAGTAATTTACATATGAATTTTAAGATATGTTCTTTCCGAATATACATTCCTTAGTCTGTGATATAGTTTACTTAAGAAATGTAAATTCATGTACTCGGTTTTGTAATTCATATTTTATAAAGGTAAGTGATATTACCAGGCTACCAAAACCAAAGTAAGCGGATCAGGACTCGGATCCCCTACCTAATGACTGAACATTTAACACCTTTACCACTTATCCACAGCTTCACAAGTTCTGTTTTCCAGGGTTTGAATTTTCCCTATATGTAATATTTAAAAAATATAATAGAACAATCATAAAATGTGTTTTTTTCATGTATATCTTTAACCGAATGTCATATATTAAGCAGTATATTTGTAATATTTCGATGAAGTGGCATTTGAATTTACTCTGAAAAATCGGCTTATAGTAAGTTGCGAGACGTCAGAAATTTGATTGGAATACTATAAGTACATTACCTAATTCTACAAATTACTTATCGAATGCTCAATCTATTTAAAATTACCAAGTCTAGCCTTCTTATAGATACCTGCGGAGTGAATATCATGTAGTATTTGTTTTTCATTCCAGTTGGTTTGCTGTCTGTAATTCTGATTGTTTCTGAATGCTAATTGTAGTTTATGTAATCATATTTTTTCATGTTTTCTCATTATGTAAATTTGTAGGAAAAACTTAAAGGTCGCAATAAACTTGTACCACGATTGTTTGGAGTTAGTAAAGAAAGTGTAATGCGTGTAGACGAGAAAACCAAAGATATTATAGAAACATGGCCGTTAACTCGTGTACGTCGATGGGCTGCTACTGCAAACCTTTTCACTCTGGTAAGTATATATATATATATATATATATATATATATAATTTCAATTAGTAATATTACTCTATTCAACATATTTAATTTATATCCAACCTCTTGAACTGAGGTTATCCCTATTGCTTTCAATGTTCATTTTATGTTTCACTAACATTTCCGTTCATCTTTCTCTACATTTATTGGGTGAGTTCTAAACATTAGGGGAGTAGTTTTCATTAAGGATTTCATATCAAACTCTAGCTTTACTTTATTTGTATTTTACATCCAGCATGTTGGGTTACTCTATATTGGATATATTCATAACTCACATTTAAGAATAACTCAGGTTGCCCGAAATATAATCGTTAAGTATAAATACACTAATATACCCAACTCACCTACTAAATGAATAGAAAAATAAGTAAAAATGTAAAATACAACCCAATCAGTAAGTATTATAGACATTGTAAATAACGGCATTTTAACTCTTAGAAAACACATATTTGTTGGAGATTTATGAATTTTTCTATGACTTTTTAGGGGTTTTGTTGATTCGATGAAGTTCTGTAAAAGCTTAAGGAAGGGTCCTGATTTATATTTCGTGAATAATTCTCGTATTGATTCTGGTACGATTTGACAACTACGTAACAATCCATTTTTTAATTTTAAAATAAAATAAATCCGAATTCGTTTAAAATAGTAGTTTGGTCCCTAAGTAGATATTTTTTCATTTTACAAGGATCACAAATTCTAATTATAGAAACAGAGAACAAAGACTTCAGGGATTGAAAAAGAATTTCGCATAAAGTCTGTCAACGTAATCTCAGGAATGGAAAATTTTACACACTACTGGTGTATCTTAGATGGAATCAGAAGCAAACATATTTTTAATAAGTATTTATTTTACGTACGTTTCCAATAGAGTATCTTCACAGCGATTGAATCCCCGTATTCATTAGTATGATATTAATATGAATTTCAATAAGAGAGTATTAAGATTTGATTACATCCTGTTTTACTTTATCTCCTTTTTATAATTAGCTTTTTTGACGTGTCCTGAAGCTCATTAATCAGAATATAAAAAAATTGATTCATCTTAATAATAATATATGATTTTCATTTCTCGGGTCATTTATTTAATCAGAAATGAATTTGCGAGTAGTTTTCTTTCATATATTTCTCTCAGAATGGGCGTTTTCACACTTCTCGGTCGTTAAACAGCAGTAGCGTTAGTTGTTTGTCATTATGGACTCTGTTAAACCAACCTATCATAGTTGGGAAATGTATGTCTCAAATTATACGATTGTTTTATGATTAAAAAAATGTAGAGTTTTTGATTGTACTGATATTGATATTATATTGTTTGTACCTAATTTAGATAATGTCAGCCGGCACATTTTTACAATTAATGAGGTATATAGGCAACCTATTAGTTATTCTTTAATTAACGCTGAAGGAAAGGAATAAATTAAACAAAATTTCCGTTCTCCCGGAAATATGTTTACTTAATCAGTTTTCCGAAAGCAAGAACCCCATTTAGAAAGTCAAAAGTGCAGACAGGCTTAAAGTTATTAGCATTTTCACGCAAAACAATAACAGATATGCAAATTAGTATATCAAACGAAGTAGTATGCATAACTCTATGCGTATAAACCTAGGTTAAAAGGTAGATACACTATCATAGACTATCTTGAAAAATCATTTACGCACCATATCGTTTCGTTAATGTTTACTTGGGTATTTATTAGTCTTTTTAACTGACTGATGATTTCTTTTGTAGACAATGATTACTCATCTTTCTACACATTCATCAAAAGTTATTCAGTAATTACTGTTTCTTGCAAGTCGAAGAAATTGTTCTAAATAAAGCCTATAATAATAAAAAAGAATTTATTGTGACTGAAAGAAAATACCTTGATTCATAATTCGATTAATGAATATACTTTCGTAAATATTTACATGATAATATATGGCTAATAATAACGATACTCTATACAACTCAGTATTTGATTTGACAACCAGATAACATGGCACTAACTAGACACTGAATTACATGATATTCATTAACACTATATCTGACAATCTGATTACGAACTAGAATTAGAACCAAGAAGGTTATGTAGACGCAGTCTTAAGCTTTGAAATGTTATAAATCATGCACACATCAAGAAAAGGAAAATACATAGATCGCAATGCTCTCTTCACTAAAATGAGACATGCTACATATTTATCTTTTCGTTCAGAGTAATCATGACTCCACAGAACTATATCTGGATTATATGTTTTCTAACTGTTTACTTCAGAGATCTTTATTTTTAATTTTCTCTTAGTTCATTAGTGCTTTCTTCTAATAGTTAGCAACAATTTGTCATTTGCTTAGCTTACTCTGCGATTCTTCTGAGAGATGTAGCGTGATACTTTACGGTCAGCTAAATCATGAAATTAAACTGTTAAAACTTGCTGTGTTTCTTGTTTCATATATCTAAGATGTTAGAGTTTTGATTTTGGTTTGTATTTAGTTCAGGCAAACAGTTAGTGAGTCATTGCCGACGCAAAACTAAAAGCAACTTGAACAATAGTAATTGCAGGCTTTCTGAACTATCCACATATATTTTATTTTGACACTAGTAAAGTAGATGTCAATATATATATTTTTTTTCTATCACAAATGTGAACATATACATGTCTGTGTGCGAATTTATCATTTTCTCCAAAAGCATGATGTTTATTGTCTTTTCTTCCGCTATCGACTATATATTGGCCACCAGACATCAAATTCTTTAAACAGTTATCTTAGAACAAATCACACACACATACACACTTATATTTCTTCAAACGAAGTATGTGGTTTCATTTGGTAGTTCTGTAATTATCCATGTGCTTAGAGAAAAAATTGTTGAAAGTCTATGAATGTAGTTAAAGTAATTGATTGTTTTTTTTCTAAAAAAAACGAACTTAACTCATGTATCAGGTACAGATTCGTGTGTTTTAGTTTTAATCACACTCGAAGTATGAATGTTAGTCTAAACCGTAGTAAATTGAGGTGGTTTGGCGTTTGTGACTTAGCAGATGAATGTGAATCGCTAATAACCACTAACCCACCATATTGGGAATAATTACTTTTGATAGTTCCAAATTTTTTCAACGGTTTCTCTAATATCACCTTAGTAGTACAGTAATCTATACAAACCCACTGTATCGTTGTGTTTATGCATGTATTATTGTTATTATTATTAACTTATTATTTATTTACTGTTATTCAAGTGCTTGTTTATTTTATCTGATTTTTTAAAAATTTCTTATAAACATTTGACAGGTAAAAAATACGTTCATATTCAGTCGATATTATTAGATTTTACTGACACGTCTACTAAATCTGTATATGGCCTAGCACACATACCACGTATTACTTATACACAAGTTATTTATATTGTTAGTTGGTACGAGGATAGTTGTTGATTGTATTGTAGTTGGTAAATCAAATTGGCTGTTGTAAATTTTAATATATTTGGTATGTGACTAGCAGTTGAATCTATAATGTATGTTTCGTCCTATTTAGGACTCACCAGCTGTATTCAAATTTTCGTTACCATATGTATATCCTCAGCAGTTGACCTATGTATAGCACTAACTTACAAGTTTTATTACATTAGATACTACTTATAGATTGTTTGAGATTAATTATACGAGAAATTCGATTATAATTTGGTTAAACCTTACAATGTTCTAATTGCAATTTTCTGATTGCGAAGCAGTATCTGCGGGTGAATAACATACAACTAAGAAGTATTGAAGAGTTATGCCGTTATCAGATAAAATGTGGTCACACACGTACTTAGACTATAGATCTTTAGTCCTTCTGTGGATCAAAACAATGGCCGATTTTATAAATTCCAGTTAGTTGGTGATGATACAATAAGATTCTTATTCATAGTAATTATTGGGTAACATGACTCTCAATTTGGTTGTTTCAGTTGATCGCATTTTCATGAAAAATGAAGTAATGCAGGTAATCAAAACCTTTTCACGAACAAGTTCCCTAGTTATATCAAAAGTATTAACTAGATTCAGAAGAAAGCTCGTTTGTTATACTTCAAAAGTGATTGATATTATGATAATGCCTGGGATGTATTCAAAATGTCGTTATGTGATGATATTGTCGTATAGAACCAGGGAAAAATAGTGAATTTATACTGTATGAATTAGACAAATATATGTTTCTGTCCAAGGAAATAGTACAATTTCTTTCCTGTTTTTTATATATGCTTATATGTATAATGTTTTCCTCATCACTGTTATTGCTTACGACTTTCGAAACTTATTGGGAGCATTCTCGAATGCATTTTAAAACATCCGTAAGGTATACGCGTCCCCGCGTTTGCTGGTAAGTGATGATAATCGCAAAATTTGAATTTTTGCATCATTTTGATTGTTTTAACTTCTTTCAATTAGCATTTGTCTTTTCTGCATCATTTGTCAAACTACACCATGATTAATTTATCATTAATTGTAGACAAATAGTCTTGTGTATCAACTTTATTTTTTGCTAGGATTTTGGTCAGTATAGCCCAGATGGGAATTACATAATGCAAACAACTGAAGGTGAGCAGATTGCTCAACTTATTTCTGGTTATGTGGATATTATCTTGCGTAGACAACGAAGTCGTATTAATGGTCAAACAGAAGGTGATGAAGAGAACACAATTATTGAAGAGAATATCGCCCCATCGAAGTTCGTCTTTCTGCTATTTTTTGCCTTCATTTATAGAAGTGTTTTCTTAAATATCTGTTGTTATTCATATTCTGTTAAATTTCTTTAGATACTATTTTGTTGATTATTCAAAATTTTTGTTCTCATGTAATGTGTCGAGAATTATTCTATACTAGTCCTTTTCAGATAATTTATTCTGTTAATCATATACTAATGATGAGAAATATCTTTAAACCAATATAGTAACTTGTAATTATGAAGCATAGGTTGAGTACTTTTTGTGAGCGAGGTTATAAAATCATCTACTCTCAACAGTATTAGGCTTACTGCATTTCGGACTCTTCTATGAAAGCTGTAAGCCTACAGTTTTCATTACTAAATTTGAACAAAGGCTGTATCAAAGTTTCGACTAGGATCATCCACTTTTGCGTTTGCTTCATATTAAAGTATACTTTTTATTCAAGATTCTACTTCAAGAGGTTAAAGTTATCTATATATGCCTGATATAAAATATTCAGCCCGGATGGTGTGAAGACACAAATCTACTAAACACCAGTACCTAAAACGGAATTTCTAGTGATACTTACAGTTCAGTATACCACACATTAAATGTACGAAAAAGTAGCTGAGAGTGATATACGCAGCACAATTATAATATCAAAAATGTTGCGGATAACTGAAGCTTAATTTTACTATTAGTTTAATCATTTTTATAGTTTGCTGTTATGAAATTATTTGGTATATATAGCTTCCTTTGTTCTGTAACTAGTTGAATTTGTGTAAAATTTGACACTATTATTATGTCAGTTGTTACATTCAAATAAACGAAATAAATGTAACGGTAATATCAGTTGAAACGAATTATCTGATTTTATTGTCATCTCATATTTAATAGCGTGGCTAATAAATATTTTTAAGTGTAGAATCAGTACATTGTAACTACAAACTAGATTAGTGTGTACAGTGATAATCTTTGTCAGCGTGTGTCTGTTGCTTGATGTAATTGTTCTCCATGTCATTTACATTGTGACCAGCATTTAATTCAGACATTCAGACAGTTTTTTATTTAATATTCATCTTGATTCTTTAATAAAAGCTTATAATAATGCTCTAAAATCCAAAGTATTCTGTTGAATACTTATTAACAAATTGCAAATCTTGAACACATCATTTTCTTAGTAGTCTTATTCGATTGCTCAAGCAGAATCATTTGGGGTGGGATACGAATGTATAGCGTATTATTTTAAACCTAAATACCTCGACTACTAATCCACCACCAATCCTCCTACGTAACAAGTATGGTACATTATGCAGTTAATGATAAAGAAACTCAGAATAATAATTAGTAGTAGGTAGCGAATACAATTTATGAAGGATTCATCCTGTATAAAACACATCCTACATTTTGTTGTAGAGAATAACTAATGCGAATGTTTCATAGCCTTGCATAAGTTAACAAATGATAATACAACTTAAATCTTCACATGTAAACCCATTTTTAAAGTAGAGAATCGCATACATAAGGTAGTAGAACACTGTATGTGAGGACTAATGTTTCTACTCAGCTACCAAAACCTAAGTAGATAGAGCAAGTTTCTAACCTACTACTC
The DNA here is from genome assembly GCA_034768735.1 of Schistosoma mekongi. Lineage (NCBI taxonomy): Eukaryota > Metazoa > Platyhelminthes > Trematoda > Strigeidida > Schistosomatidae > Schistosoma > Schistosoma mekongi. The sequence continues at coordinate 10,648,671 of CM068309.1, read as the reverse complement.
AATTGTTGAAAGTCGACACTACCATGCACAAATACATGTACTGGGCTATTAACCACATTTCCAGCAGTTATAGGAATATTAACTCTCTGGATTGGTTTTTGCTTAAAAGCAGTTCAAGCGCTTCAAATATTTTGACACAATAATGTATGCTTCTATGAGTATGTTTACAATTCATATGAAATGGTAACTTATTGGTTAAACACTTAGTTTTTTCAACTGGTTTGTCTCAGATTGTAACTCCTCTTCACCTAATTCAGTTTGGGCACCTGGTCAGTATCTATTACCTTAATACAACAGTATAGTTCAAAACCGACTACGTAAATCTCTAGTTGGTAAATGAGTAAATCAACTGAAAAAAATCAGTAGTGTCTATATGATTCTGGCTAGACGAATCTCATCATCTTCATATGTACCTTGTTACTTCTCTTTCTTTAACACTAATTGTTTTTTTGTATTGTTATAGAGCTAATGTAATTGCTAACATGAATGCAACATTACCTCGTGGACATCGTGCTCAAGAGGCAAATTTATCTCATAGTGGTTTATTACGTACTGCAAGTCAAAGGGAAGATTTTACTGTAGGTCGTCTAGCTACTGAAAGTCATACAATATCGCATCATAATTTAAGTGGAAATAATATCGGGTCTGGGCTCATTGTTAATTCCAACGGTGATGTGACACCCAGTGGAAAACGGGGAGTAAGTTATTCGGTTTCTCGTTATGCCTCATTTCATTACGTTTTGTCTTCCATATATTTGCATCAATAAATATAAGTAACAAAGACTTAATTATCTTGGTAAAATTTGTCTTATTCCTTCTTTGTTTAGTTTGATAACTGAAGATGTTGGCATATGCTAACGCCGGACATAAAAGAATGGCGATTAGTCTTACTGCTTTTTAGCTGAAGGTATTTGACAGAAGAACCTGCTTAACCTAAATTTTGTTCCAGTTTTGAAAGCTTTTATTATATCCATTAAATTTATTTCTTACACAAATGCTTCATATTAAAACTTATGTGGTTGAACAGAGCATGTTCGTTTAAGCTGTTTAGATAAAGAAGTAGTATCTTGCTACTTAAATAGTCTAACTAAAAAACAATTTAAGCCAATGATTTTCATTTTGTATATGAGATATCTTGGCAGTTATTGAAGAAATACTCGACTTTTGATGATTGAATATCATGTTCGAACTTCATTTCTTCCACACCAATCGGGGTATTCGTGTAGAATCACTACCGTTTGTACAGTTTTTCCCATTTATGAATTTGAATTAAGATAAAACAGTAGCATATTATGCTAAATTTATTTATTTTGTAGATTCTCTTTAGCTGTTTTACAACCTAAAAACAATTTATATTAGTGAACAAGAAATAAGTATACATATTTCATATCCGGAGAGTTTACAAAATTAATGAACAATCATCACAATGAAAGAATCACAAGCAATTTTAAACGTCGTTTTTTATTGTAGAAATATAATAATGTTTTTAAAAAGAAGAAAATGAAAGGAAGCAACAGACAACTCAAAATAGTTATGCAATAGTTCTGGAGACACTTGATAGATAATTGAAACAGACAAGAAAAAAACAAACTTGTGAACTTATCATAGTTGTAAAATAGCAGTCTCTTAGTACTATTTTTGATAAGGCGTCACTAAGATAGATAAAAGTTTGTAATAGTAGAGAAACGAAACCTTTGTATGTAAAGGTACTCTGTTATAAATCTTCCTCTGCTTTGGTGACCTCTTTTAAAGAATTTTATTACAGGTTTGCTATTCTTTGACCATAGTAAGTTACGAAGTTCGTTTTTTTCCTATCTTATCTAAGCTTTAATCATCCATTGAATGTCATCAGAACTATTGCACAACTATGATAGTTCTTTTATTCTTTTTTCATTTTCAGAACATTAGTACATTTCTACCATAATTAAACAATGTTTAAAATTACTTGTAATTCTTCTGTTGTGATGATCCTTCATTAATCCACTTTTATGCTAACTTCTTTAGCTCTCCTGATATGAGACATATACTTTTCTTAATAGTGTATTTGGATCTTCTCATTGATATGTCATGGACTGGAATTGATCAGTCTCTATTGCTATAAGTGCGTTCTGAGCGTTTTACCTCTATATAACAATGGTTCACAAGTATTGTTTTAGTTGTGAACATCACTGGAATGCAGGTACATCCAGTCGACGAGTCCAAAATAGGACGGAATGCACGTCTTGGATCTCGATTGCCGGTCACAATCCAACTCAAACTTATTTCTTTGTCTACTCATATACATTGTTTCTAGGTTATAAAGCAGTTAAAGAGAATCCACGAAATAAATAGATTCATCTTAATCTGTTACTATGATTGTTTTATCTTAATTCAAATTCACTACCTTTCTCATTAAAAAGTTGTCATTCAATGTACATTCATCTAAACGTAGTTTGTGAATTTCCATGAAAAGCTTAGAATTTAAAGTTTTTATCTTTTTATGTGTATATATCTATCCATTCACCATTTTTTTTTGTTGTTACTATATGGAAAAATCACGGGGTGATGCGCGGGGAGATGAACTTAAAATTGACTTTACAAAATAACCTTCATGTTTGAATCTTCGTCTTATTGGTTGAATTTACATTGATGTCATTTAATGGATAGTTTTTGTCAAATTTTCTCACATAAAATGGTGTATATTGATTCTAATACACTAAAGTTTAGAAATATTTCATCTGGCCTTAGAATTTCACTTTCTTTACTGTTGGTTGATTGATTTTTTTTTCTTTATTTTTCTCAAAACAAAATACAATGGTTAAAGACAATTATTTTTGATTTATTTTTTTAACAAAATATTTACATTTTTGTATTTCCTATATGAATACCACACATATGTTATTTACATTACAAATTATGAATAACTGTAATGGCAAAACTGTTAATGAAATTTTCTAAATCATCGTAGAAACTAATCAGTATATTGCACTATTTAATCAATCAATCAGTCAGTCAGTCACAACCTAGAACTTAGCATGTGCGTACTTCAGTTCAAGTTGCCATACCCTAGTTAACAGATGAAGATGAAATTGTTAGACCAAATCCCAGAGTAGTGGAGGTAGTAATAGAGTTAGTATTAATGGAGAGCATTAGTAATCTAAGATAAGATTGTGCACAATTGGCAAGAATTGTCATTACCGTCGTCTTCATAAACCATACTTGAAAGTTTATTTGTTCTGTTGGAATTTTCATTGACTTTTAAGTGTCACTTCACTGTTTGCTGTTTCATTGTGCCAAGATTTAATGTTCTGGAAAGTCTCACCAACATACTATATTATTGGGAGAATAATATGTAACTTCACTTCATTTAGTTTCCATGACTAAGTATCATCAGTCGAATATTTTTTCTCACATGGACGACTGTACACTATATTATTCGATGAAATTAGGCATCTGTTGAACTCATACCTGATTTGATATTTAGTTTGGTCGTTTGTAAATTTATATCTAATAAGTTTTAATTATAATGGCGAACTGCTCTTTTGACTCTGTCCACAACCTTCTGAATTTCCTTTATTTCCAGGACAACACATAGACGACATATTGGTAATGCGTTTACTGGTTTGTTTTCTTCAGTTTACTTTCTCTTGCTACGTAGTGAGTATTGGTTGTATAACATGAAAAACTAATCTTTTGGAAAAGGTTAACTGCCTGTCGATTTTGAGTCATGGTTTGTGAAACGTCTGGGTCCTATAATCCAGTTCAATTATTATTCTACTGTTTGGAACATAGCACTCATCTTTCCAGTTGAAGGTAGCTCATTACTGTGGTACCAGTTGTATGAACTGAGTTGGTTTCGTTGCAGGACTGTATTTCAAACTTGGAATGCTTAGTTAAAGAAAAAATTCAAATATTTATATCCGTTCAGTTAATTAATACTTATTTCGAGTTTTTTCCTCTGATATTACTATTTTCTAAATTTTTATTCTGAAACGTTTCTCGTGAGATATCTGTAATATTTGTTGGAATACGAGTTTTGTTTAATAGGAATTAATGTAAACTAATTTCCCTTATTATTAATTGCTTGTTTGTTGCAGTTCCAAATGATTGATCTTGGTCAGCCGAAAAGAGCCTTACTCTCTCGTATTGACTATAGTGTACGTACAATTCAAGGAGCATGTGAAGATATAGACAAACCTATATATGACGATGAAGAAGCATTGTGTGGTGACGATATAGTATGTTTTATAATTGTTACCCAATACTTTATTGAAGATTATATCATTTTTAAGTGGTTGCATACTTTTTATTGCATATTTAGTTCATCTGACTTTAGCGATAGTATCTGTATAATAAATCACTGACGTATTTGATTTCTTTATTACAAGAAAATGCTTACAATTTTGTTGTTTCGTATAGAAAGTTGTGTAAACGGACTACATTGTGTTTTTCTCCTACAACGCAACTAATTAGAGTCATTGATTTTCCCTACATTTCAATGAATACACCGGTTTACATAATGCATTTTATTAGCTGAAACGTGTCGTCGGCGAAGGGATCATAGAATGACGTATTGTCGTATATGGAACTTACCTGATCATACTGCCCTACTGAAATGTCTCGTTAACAAGGGCGCAAGAAAGTACAAACCCTTGACACAACTTCATCCATTTTGAACAAGTTAGTAATTATCTGAACACAGTGGCCTCATGAATGGATTCTTACTGTTTAAATCGATTTTCTCTTAGTACTAATTTTAGATAATTTACTGAAGATCCGGCCACTAACACTTATATACTAGGTGTTCAACAGTGAACACAATGTTTCATTTGATCTACTTATTTTGAGATACATGAATGCTGTAAAGTATGAAATATTTATTATTATTTTTATCAAGCGGATGGAAAATCTCCATATTAAACATGCTTCAATATTTAATTCGATTATTTTTACATCCAAGTAGCAGAAAAGACTTACTAGTTCATTTTTCACTATACAATAAAAAGAAAAATGCATATTACAGAAAATCATTGAAGAGTGTGTGATAATACTGAATACAGAAACTGGGGTTGTTTCCTCGAATCCCGACAGCTTGTGCTATATGTTAGAAATGGAGACGGACTCTATTAGTGACAGTAGAAGTAATTTAATAAGCAATTTTGAAGATTCTACATTTATCTACTACTGCTGTTTTGTAGAATAAAGCCTGGTGAAGATGTAACATTAATTCCTGCTTATATGTTTTCTTCAATGTTATTTTGCATAAACGCTAAGCAGTAACTATCTATACTAATTAAGTAAGCTACATTTTCTGTTATTAGATTAGTTCTTATTAAGTTCTATAACAATGCTGTTAATACATATAAAATGAATAATACAAACCAATAATAGATAACAATGTACACCTATCGAAAAAACATACTTCTTCGAAATAAGTAACCTTATGAGTTAGGTTTTTCTAAAACAAATTTATTTCTTCGAGGGGGAAAATCAGTGGATATCATTAATTATATTTGTAATTTATTCACGAATTGAGGTCATTGTAACATATCTCATATCTACGATAAATTAAGCAGCCAGGATGAATCTGATTATATATTTTTTGACGTATATATATAATATATATATATATATATATATATATATATATATATATATATATATATATATATATATATATATATATATATATATATATATATACGTTCAAGTGCATACAAATGAATGATAATATCATAACGTATTTAACCATATCAACTGTATTTTTGATTTATCAGATTATCCTAGGTTTTCTGATGATCTGTCTATGTATATCGTTACAATTTTTTCCTTTCAATATAATTATAATTTTTTAATTGATCAGAGGTAGTCGGCAAGAAAACAGGAGGTTAGACGTGGTTTGAATGCTTATATGGTAATATAACAGCCTATGAAACTGAATGATATAGGTTCAAATCGCGTAGTGTTTTGCTGACCACGGTTTCCTACTGATTACCTTTATCTCCTTAGCATTCAGATACAATACACGCATTATCTGGTCATTTAAGATATTGGGAACACTGCGATTCGATCACCAGAATTTAGTCATCATTAATAATTAATGACACATGAAATGGGTCACTACTCAGTGATTAGTTAATATGCATTTCAAATGTATATATTCCAAAGTTTTTAATGTACGTGATTTTTTATTACGAATGTATGTGTGTATGATCAACATAGAACCTAGCACATGTACACATCGGTCCAAGTTGCCGTGCCTCTAAACCACAACTAGATTAACGTCATATAGTAGAATTAGAAATTACTTCAATGATAATTATAATAAAAACAAAAGAGAGTAGACAAATGGAATATGGTTCAGGGTAAAAGAGATGCAACATGTAAAGAAAGTTATGAAATAATTTTAAGATTATGATTTAAGGGGGAACAATGAATATGTACATCACTGTGACCGATTCTGAGCCATATCGTCTAACGTTTCCAACCACTGGTTACGGTATTCACGAGGACTCCAACCAGGTAGTCTGCAGCTACCGATACGACTCAAACCAGCAATCACTAACTTCATTGACTGATGCCGTGTTTTTGGTTTGGCCGCCTCTGACTCTCTTCCATCCTGCTCCTATATCAGCCAACACTGTGCGTCGAGTCAGAAGGTGGATGGGCATACGTTACCCATGTCTCAATCACCTCAGTCGATAAAGATTCCCAACATCGTTGAATGATTTAGCACATTTCACTAATACCAATCGTCTAACCTCGTTACTACTTACTCGGTGATCCCAGCTAACGCAAACGATTTTGTAGCAGTCATTACCATTAACCTAAATGAAACAGTTTCTTTCGAAGTACACAAGTTATACCTGAAACATTGTTTGCAAATATTTCTCAGTTTATTACTTTGTTTAGTAGTTATTTTATATTCGTTATTCATCAAGTGTTTAACGGGCGTCGTTGTACATATGTTTCTCTTCGTAAGTGAGTGCTTTACTCAATGTAGTATTTTCACTTACTTGTTAAGTATTTCCTTCAAATTGTATTTTTCAAACTATAATTTAATTATTTTAACATACAATATTTTCCTCACAGAACACAAAGCGTTGGCGTTCAGAAACGTTAGAACAAGCTCGTGTTGGTGTACTTAGCCACTTAGGTGCGATGACAATGGCTACTGGTCGTCTAATCTCTGGTATTCAAACATCAAATAATTATGGACGTGATAGCGGTAAGCATTATTGTCATTGTTATTACCGTCTGATTTGTTTTTTAGTGTTTGCTAATTTCACTTGTTTCGTAAACGACTTTTTTGAGTGGCGATGTCAATTATTTTCGTCCGGTTAGTGTTTTTACTTTTAGGCTGCAAAATGATCTACTATTTCTAATTTGTCACTAGAAATGTAAAAACTGTTAAAAAGAAAATTATGACTGCGTGTAAACCACTATATTTTAAGTCATTCATGTAAAAACGACATTAGCGTTGCAAACTTTCGCAATTCAGCCTCATGTGTAATCGTGGTTACTCAACTGTAAATTATTGCATATCAACGTCAAATTTCTATTCAATCCTTCGTCGTTTCAAGATATGGATATACGTTTTGTGCTAGTTGACGCTCATTAGTACAGATTCTCAGCCATCTTAGAGGGCGTCATGCTACCTCCTCGATTAAAGCCAGCTTAAATTAGTACCACGTTCGACGAACTTTGGGCTACCTGAGCGTTATTTGACTTGCTGTATCTAGATATTCGTAGTGATTCGTCACTGGGTTGTCCATTTGTAGTAATCGATGTCGTAGCGTGACCGTCATATGGTTTTAATTTTGACTAAACACTCATCATGAATTTAAATCATTTTTAATTAGAACAAAATAATTAAGCAAATCTTGTCATATATGTCACATAAATTCAAGATTTTGGTGTAGAATAATAAACTGTTACTTACCATTTACTAAAATGATTTCATGTGACGAAAAGACGAAAAAGGCCCCCATTTGTAGCAAAAAATAATAATTTCTTTAAATTGGTTAGACTTGAAATTAATGTAGAAATAAACAAATGGTTACCATTTAAGTCATATTGATTTTTTACTATTCAAACAAATTACTGAACTATACACTATTAGTGCTAAATGCGTACAGTACAATTGACACACACTGGCATATGTACAAATTATTGTGTAGAAATACCAGATCAAAATTGTTTCTGATTGTTGTGTTGGGTATTTTGTTTGGCGAGAACTGAGTTAGTCAATGATTATTTTACTTATTTATTTTTTTTGAATCCATTCGTCTTTGGGCAAGTGATTTTTCAAAGGGGAGGTGAGAAGAAATACATTTAGCTAATAAATTAAAATCGAAAATAATTGAAATTCACAACGATACTAAAAACTGATGCTTTTTTCGGCAAAAATCGTCTGATTCGTTGTAGATGGATTGCAACTAGCATTCGAATCCTAAATATATTGTGTATTTAATTTACTACTTGTCTGGTGGATGTATCTTCATTTCAGTGTTAATGTTCACATAGACTCCAACCCATTTTCTTTTGTTCTAAAACCTAACACGTTATGCGCTATGCTACTGAGTCCAGATGACCGTTCATGTGTGCATATGCTAATTAAGGCCGTTGAGATTACAATCCTTGATATTAAAGAAGAAATAATTCGAATATTTTCTAACTAGTATAAACATCTTATTATCTTTGAATATTTATGTCAGTATGAATGAAGCTTGTAATTATGTTTTGAATCAATACGAGGGTAATCTACTCTATGCAAATGATTCAACCGAGTTTTCAATGGTTAAAATAATTACTGTTTCTTTAAGAGCTTTCGTTATTATCGTACTTTTTGAGTGTCGATACCCATCTGCAATATTTTTAGCAGATATTCTGTTTTTAGAATCCTCAATTCACTGCATTCAATCGGTAATAAGAAGTTTATTACATGGCTCATATATCTAAAACTAATTACGTGTTAATTACAGTTTTTTCATGAAATATTAGAAAGGAAAAGTATCGAACGACTCAGTTTTGAACAAAATACATAGTGAATGGTGTCATTTTATCGGCAGTCAGCATGTAACAATAAAAAAAATTAATTGATGTCATTCGTTAATCAAGCTAAAACTCAGTTATATTTTTTGTTTGACCGTTATTGGTATTGTTTTTTCGCCAACACAGATATGAGCAGAATGCATTTAATAAATAGATGTCTGGGTATTATTTACCATTTCTGTGATAAAATAATATTCTGTTCATATTTTTCTGCCTACTCAGTTTAATATATAATCAGTTTTGTTACAATAAAGATATCATCTGTTTTATAAAAAAAATATTCAAATACAAAAGTGTATCTAAGAGTTAGACTTCATTGAAAATCCTATTGTCTCTCATATAATTTATGTACTTATCAGATGCATTCTCATCTATAAAAGCAAGTTGTTGTTCTATAAATGTTATGCTACTGCGTTGCACATAGGAACCATACATCATTTGATATTATCAATAACCAGCACACAGATAGAAATAAGATACTTAGTTGTATGTTTATTTTAGGTGATTAGACATAGTCTATATCAGCCTCTGACAATTTTGGACACAATACATCCCACTTGTTGTACATTCGTATCTTGGTATGCAAGTCACAATATGATGGAAAGGCAGAACTTCCCTAACCCACGATTTTTATATTTGACTTGCATGGTTTTAACTTTACTGAAATAAGTTATCTCGTATCATTTAATCTTTCGCCTTTTATATTCCATGTGAAACCTAGTCGAATACCCAATCGTTGGTTGGAAACAGTTGCTGAGTTATACGGGCATATTCCGCTTGAGGAGGATAGATACCAAGGATTATTTAAGCATCAGACTCATTAGGAACTAGCCAAAGGCTCCACTAATCCAGCGTCATTGGTTCCCCAAGTCGATAGGTTGTGTTTCGGCTGAAACTCATCAACAACTCACATCTGCAGTTTTGAAGGAATTGATTGTCGTTGTTGGATCCAACCCTACGTTACCTACCTTTTTAGTTAAGCTTATTAAGGAATTATATCTTAAATTACAATCCATTTGTCTACGTTATTCCATTGTGATTATTACTGTCTAAACTTCTGTTTGTGAAATTTCCCCATTCTTTTTACCTGGCTGATTCATTTAAAAAACAATTATAATGTAAATTAGTCTTTGAGCTGTTATTAACCCATCATTTTATTATCTTTGATATATACTGAAACACTAGATTTACTGTATTATTAGCATAAATTTTGCTATTACAAGTCGACGTCACTTAGGTTATTACTGAAAACCAGAAGCATTTTTCAAATAATTTGTTCTATCATGAGGTTTTTAAGGAGTATCACATAATGCTTCCAGATTATCCGTAACCGTTTAGTTAATGGTAATTCATGATACTATTTCCACAGCACAATCATTTGTTATTAGTTTTTTTTTTAATAGTATTTTGCACCTTTAGTGTTCACAATTGTGAATATTGATCATCACTAAATCACCTAATGGCGGGTAAGCATGAAGCTAAGTGAATTTACACAGACCAATCTTCTTTAACAATGTTACAAAATTGAATCATCTACTTCATTTCTTTTGACAGCAGTATTGACACTAACCCAGGGTTAATTGAACCGTATGATTTATGAGTAACATGGAATGAATTCTATTTTCGCTTAACGATGAAGTATTAAAACGCATAAAATACCTCTGATGTAATTATTGTATATTATCCTTTTTGTGTATTTGTTTGCGTGTCTATATTGTAGTATTTATAGTGAATTTCTTGGGTACTATCACATAGTGAACAATTTATGTCTTTTTTTAACTCTTCATTAAAAATGCTTGTGGTGTGTAGTCTACTGACATCATTTACGTACACCGTATTGGCATGTTATTTTTCTTTGACTAGCTGGTTATGAGAAAAGGCAATAAATGAAACCTAATATTTGAAATGATATTCGACAAGTGACTAATCTCTCTTTCTCTATCTCTCGATGGTATTATCTTCTAGTATCTTTTTATTTTGATTTATCGAAAATGTGAAGAAAAACTGATTTTACTATAAGAAAAACCTGAAAAACAACTCTCCTTGCTGTGTTTTTTTCATTAGTATTGAAACTATCAAAATATATATGCTATTATCGTTTCCAGTGAATAAAACTTGCTATATTCTTTGGATTCTTGATTCCTTATAATGCAAACTATTTATGACTGTATATTTAAAATAAATCTTTATCAATTGTCGTGTTTTATTAAGTAGCTTCTCCATGAATCACGTAGGTTTGGGGTTCACGTTATCAATGAATCATTATTACAATCTACAATATCACACAAAGAAGCTATCCCAGTAACTGTCTATCCAGTTAATTTTTAACTTTTAGCATCGGTTATCATTTCGTACGGTTTATTCCTATAGTGACATTGTTTTCAGTTCAATAAACGCATATCTTTGCCCTCACAATCTAGTTTGCATAACGCTCCATCACCGTATGTAATTTTTTATTTGCTTACAAACACTACTTTAAGAACATTTATAAACCAATCATTGTATGCACTATTGTTCATTCTTTTAAAGTATATCACAATACCAAAGTTACATCGTTAATTATCCCCTTTGTGTGTTCCAAGCAAGTGTACTTCACTTAACACTATAACCATTCAGTTAATTGAAGAGGAATTCATGGTTAATTATCGCATTTTGTCGCTGTAATTGCCTGTGTTATGACAAATTTAAACCAAGTTATCTTTAATGGTTGTAGAAAGTTGAGCTGACGTTCGCTTCAGCTGAATATTTTACTTTGAAAAATAACATTTATTAAGAATTTCTATATCTAAACATATCATTCTAAAGACAAACTGTAAGCAACCAATTATTTTGGACAAATCATTGTTATGCATAAATTTGGTCAAATGATAGGCACTTGCCAGTTATTTTGTTTGGATTCAAATTGAACTTGTTGACCTTTTGGTAACAGCAGTTGTGATAGAAATCAGGTAAATTGAAAATCAACGTAAATAATCCATTCGCTTGTTGAACCAGTCAACAGAAATCAGTTAACCGCTTTTACATTTTTATTTTCTTGTTAGCTGAAATTTTAGTGGTATTCTGTCTAAATAATAGTTCTTCACAGTCATAGGTTAAACTTTTGTCTTGTGTATTCTATGGCCCAATAAGTTAATAAAATTTTAAGTGTGAATAGTTAACAATCATGAAAGTTGTCGATATGGTAATTGCTAGTTCAAGTTCGTTTCTGATTACGTATTTTAATTTACTCGATTATATTAAGCTTCAGCTTATCTGTATTTTTCTATCTAGATATTAGTTCTTACGTTTTGTTTTTGTTATTCCTCAAATCATATGAAATTTTAAAATTCATAAAATTGATATCTTCTTGTTTCACTTTTACAGACAATTATATGTGCTTGCTTATTTTCATAATTTGTTTCGTTATTTTATTTATACCCTTATTAAGGATTTACTAGCTAGATTTACCTGTATCCTAATATGTACTGTTATTCCTACTGGGTCATCAACGTAGCATTGATCTTGTTTCAAACTTTAAAAGTTCATCTCTGAAGCTATAAAAATAAGATATTCATTTCTTATCAAACCGTTAATAAGTGTTCTTTATAAGCAATATCTATAAATCTATTCATCCTATGTATTGATAAAAGTGTTACAAATATCGGAACAAGTTTTGGATATATGTATATATGTTAATTTTCATGCTTATAGCTGCATAAAGAGTACATTAGTTAAGTAACTCCACACCTGTCCATTAAACATTATTGAAACAATATCGAGATATTTCTCCTTATTTTCCAAAAAAAGGCTGCTACTATCATAATACTTTTATCCATACACCTATTCATTTATTGTAATGCAATCAGAATTAGTTCTTCCTTCTCCCATTCCTTATTCATATTGTTTAATAAAGTGTTTATGTATGTGCATGTAAATAAGGGAAAGAAAACAGGTTTTATTAACTACAAATTAGCTCACTTATAATTTCTTTTATAAATAATATCAATGATATCCGGTGGAACTTTCAATCTATCTAACTAACTTTCATCATATAGGAAAATTATTTAACGGGATGTTTACTTATTTTGTAAGTGCATAATATACACAATTTTCTGTCAGTTTTGAATATAAAATCGTTGCATTTGTTAATCTTTGCTTATTACAATTGACTTATTGAATGGCAGCTGTTTCTAAGTAGGTACTGCTTCAATAGGTGCTAATTGGAACATTTATGTTGGTAGATGTACATATATCACTGGTGGGGATTTGTCATATCATGGGATTCGGATCTAGAAGCTCCAATACACTAGTGTCTGTGATTGATGCTTGTTTAGAATACTGTCAATCATTTAGAAATGCTAACCCTTAAGTTTTTACCATATTTGACCTACTTATAATGTTTACTTGTAATAAAATAAACTATTCTCAAAATAAGCTACATAATGTACTCTGCACATTATTTGTATTTTGTTCACATTCTGTTTTGTTACATGATTGCTCACTGTTATCCATTTACAGCGTAAGTAATGAGTAAACATTTTAAATCAGTTTGTTGACATGATTACTCATTATTATTTCTTTTCCGATTTTTGATTTTAATGAGACTAAGTAAATCAGGAATTATTTAATAATGTAACATTCTATTTTAGATCACAGACTAATAAAGATACTATTTGGAATGATCTCGTTTCCGTTCACAGTAACCATGATGATTTTAGATCATTTATGAAAAGTAAAAAATCTTAACAATCATGTTTGCTACAAAGATCAAATGTTTAGTAAATTTGCACCGTTCAACTCTAATTTTTATAGTATATACTCGTGTTTATAATTCTTATTTCAACAGACTGTATTAAATATTTGAAATCGTTATAAAGGGAAATGAAGTTATTTCACTTAGAATATACTTTCAATCGGATTTATTTAAGATGATACCTAAAGCTTGTTTACTTTTACCTACTACCTAGGTCAGTTGTACGCATTCAGAAAGTTAGCTAGCTTTCAAGTATCACAAGAAACATTTATTAACAAATTATGCTTCGAAATTATTGAGAGAAGCGAAGAATGAAATGCTTGTTGATGGTCGTTACAATGTAGAGAATATTAAGTGAAATTGAATTGGCAATAAGTTCTAATCATTTTGATGTATACGCTTATAAATTTCCTGTTCAACGATTTCTTCTACACATACTAATCAGTTCAGTATTTATATTTTACGGATTTTAATTGCTTAAATATTACCTATTCGATAGCATTATCAAGCATAAAGTACGCTTTAAATGAACTTTAGTCGACTTTTGCTTATCTTTGTAGCGATATTTGAGCCATGTATGCTGAAAAAAAAACTCAATGTGGTCGTTTCAGTCTATTCTCCTATTGATTGGAAGTTGTATTCTGTAACTAATAGACTATAACTTCACAAGAGATGCACACGTAAACACAAACATATTGATTTATTTTCGTCTAAATTTTTAATGAGTATCCGTCACATTAAAAGCTGATTACACAACTAGTGTTTACGTAACTGTTACCATACATTGATCAAATACTTGGATACATTTATCGATTTGTTTTTCACATCTTGCTGAAAAATAGAAGACGAAATGTTATGAAGGCTTCGTTACTAAAAGGCATGTGATGAAATTGTCACCATTAATATCATACGCATCATGTTTGCTAACAAAAATAAATTTTTCTAACACATTTTGTGATTATATATATATGCTTACATTTTAGTAACCTGAGTAGTGTTGATTTCTTTCTGAAAAGCATCTCATATATATCAATCCACATTGATACAGTATCATAGATAAATACGTAATCATATACATCATTTTCTCACTATATATATATATATATATATATATATATATAAAATCCAAATTGATTTATTTGTTGTACCTAACAGACACAATCATATATTTTTCATGTGTGTTTATATTGCAATGATATCACTATAGTACAAAATGAAGAAAATCATATGATTTATTTGGTAACAACGAAAGTTGATATTTTCGGAATATATATATATATATATATATATATATATATATATATAACCAAATCTGTATAAATGTTTCAGTAATTCCCTTTAATGTTAATTTATAGCTAAATAATGAGTAGACTGCTTACTTTGTATAAATCTATTTTCTGTGAAACAGACTAGACTTATGAATAATTTTTAATGAAATACTTCTATTTATTACTAGATAAGCTATAAAAGGATAAAAATTTATAGACTTTTGTTTAATTCGTAATGTTCAAGGCATCTGGCGATTACACATCCAGCTAGTATTTGATGTATGTGTGTGTGAGAGTGAGAGGCAATCGTTTCCATATTTGTCATTTCCTTACATGTATAAGTTTCAAATAATTAGCTTAGCGACAGAATTAGATTTCGCCGGGAGAGAGTCATATTGTTGTATTTCTAGGTGTATCATTCACAAAATATGTAACTTATAGCGTACGTTCATGAGTTTGTACTTGGTCATTGTGTTAAACATAAAAAGTTTTCAATGTCTAAACATTATGCTAAATAATTAGAATGAATTTATATCTTCCCGTTGATTTGCTATGTACTATAGCTGGTCAGTCTCTGTTGCTTTATGTGCATCTTGAGCGGATTGCCTCGATATAGCGATAAACCAAAAGTATTTTCTGGACTCAGTAGTCTAGTGGTGTACGCGGTGGTCGGATAATGTAATTATATTATTCGGCCTTTTATGAATGAAGTTGAATTACATAGTTATGAATAAAAGATGATTCAGAATGTTTATAATATTAACAATAGTTTCGTAAGAAACGGTGACACGTCTGAAATAACTATATGTATAGTCTGATACATTGAAAGGAGACTGTGCAAAATAATAGATCATTTCTAGCTCTTGATGTTTGAAGTAGTGTGTGGTTACATTTTGAAAACAAGGGTCAGTGTTTTATTATGTATTTACATAACTGGAAGCCCTCATTTTTTCATGTTTTAATGGGGATATATAGCATATTGAATTAAGACGTCGATCATTTAAACTTACCGATTACTTCATATCTGTTGCTTCTACTGAATGCTTTTTTCGAAGAAGCTATTGTCACTGGAGGATATCACTTATTAACTATTCGGTGTTGAGCTTCAAACTTTAGTTAAAGACTGATGATGCTTCCTGGTTACCTGGACCAAAGTCAATGAAGTGGATTTGTATCTGCGAAAGTTGAATATTAACTTTAATCAGATTGTAGTTTTATTTTTCCTACAACATGTTAAGTAATCTATTGTTTACTTGTTTTCTGCACGAATTATACAAATGTTTTCCTTAATCTTTTTTACAGATATAAATAGTCATGCTGAAATTGATTATGCCAATATGGATGCTTCCATGACATCGATCGGAATTAATGTTCATGGGCTCATGCATTGTGTACGTTTATATGATCAGTTAGAAGCTATAGATGGGTCTTCTGTGGATAAGACTAGTTTAAAACAAGCTGCACAGGCTTTATCTGATGCTTTTCTCGATTTAATGCGTAGTACCTTTTCGGCTGTCTCATTTGATAATTCGTCAGATAAAGTAAGTTAGTTGCTGTTAATATTAATATTGTAACTTACATTAATGCTGCCTTATTATTCTACAATTGTAGTGAGTGTTTCTATCAGATAAGCATTAATAAAACCGTTATACTACGATATCTTTCTCTAATATGAATATCAAAGATTTAAGAATCAAATTTCAAGTAACAAGAATTTCAGCCATTGGTCGTATATTACTATCAACAGGATTTTTTAAAATCAAAATGCTATCTAACAAACTTATTTTCTATAGCTCATTATTTCATTAGTTTTCATTTTTGAGGTTCCACTCAATGGATTGATTTGACTACCGTTTAAAATCAGGAAGCACTGGACAATTGATTCATTTGAATATGGGATTCCTCATTAATAGATACCTACGACCCCACTACTCGAACCAGATTGCTACTGTGATGTGGTGGTTGAGCTTGCCTATCGTGATAAGCAAATCGGGTTATACTGACTGGAACATCAGTTTCTTGAGGTTCTACCATGCTAGTCTAGTTAGTTGATAAGCTGTGAAAATAAAGGTTTCAGTTCGTAGTCGTACTGCCTTTCGTACCGAAGTGTGATGGTAGTGAGATGTTTTCTTTACACTACAAGTATAACAGCGATACTGCCTTCCCACAACGAGGTACGGTGTTGGAAAAGGTCGTCCCTAGAAGTGCACATCTCACCTTGTTCAAGTAATTTCCGTTGACAATAGCAAGATCTTTCCAAGCATAGGGCTAGCACAAATGCACTTGTTGAAAGATCATGTGTTATAAGGATCAAATTGTCTTTACTACTTCTTTTTTAGGCATTTCAAAAGGAAATCTTTCTCACGGTGTGGCAACCGGGAAGTGATAATTGCCTTTATCGCTCTAATAGCACTCGAGATCAAAATTAAATCCTTTTTTTCTTAATGCTTTCTTCACTTCCATTTCCATTCCTTATCCTTCGTTCATCTTTTCAGCACGTGTTGTTAGTGTTAATGACTTGGGTTCGTGAAGTGCTATCACAAGTTTTATAAAGCCGCTCTCGTTACTGCGTATTGGAGTGCAAAAGCATGAAGCTACTGACTAAGCATTTAATAATCCATATTTCTAACATCAGTCAGTTAATTGATTGTCTAATGAATGCCAGTCTGTGATGTGAAACTTCAAATTAAAAAATCTTCACATTATTCTTCAATTAAAATCTCCTTTTTTATGTTTCATTTTTTTGATTACCTGTAATTAAGTATATCATTTTGTAGTGATTGTGGTAACTATTTATTATATGAATGTATTTTACAGATATTTTTGAAATTTTGACTAGTAATGTTACGATTTAGGGTAGCAGAAACTGATATTCGGTGTTTATTGATTCACATTTATTCAGTATGGCTTTAAGAACCATTGACAGTTGGGCTGAGCCATGTTAATAAGTGCAGACTACCTGGTTGCGGTCCGCGTGACGCTCGTAATAAATGGCTGGAGACCTTGGGTGATATGGCTCAAAATCGTTGGCAATAACTCAGGTGCATCCACTCCTTGTCTTCCTCCAAATTCTAAATTTCAGAACTTATCATAATTTTCTCTTTACCGAATCATATTTTCTAAAATGTTGTCTTTGGTCTCTATTCCCTTCCATGAATACTAACTCTGTTACTACCTCTCCTACTCTGGGATTTGATTCGACAATTTAATCTCTATCTGCTAATCGAGGCATGGCAACTTGAACTGACATATGCATGTACCGAGTTCTACGTTGTAACTGTGTGTCTGTGTGTAAGAACCTAACGGTTTTGTTGTTTCCTCTTAATTTTTTTGATTTTTAACAAACATAGTGAGTTTTCCTTACTTACGTTTATGTACTTATATCTCCAAACTCTTTGTGCATTTTTTGTATATCAACACTTATATCTGTTCATTCTGACTTTCTTTCAAGGCTTTTTCATTATTATTCCTTTATTGGTCCTCTTACTTTTCATACTTTTGAAAATCTGTATATTTAAACAGTAGGATTTTTTTTAAAGGTGATTATGTTATCTGTCTAATTTGTTTCCTTGGTGTCATATAGTTTATGTATGTACTCTCTAAAATTCAGTCTCTTGTATGAAACATTCTTTCTGGTTGTCTTGCAATCTACTGACCTACACTATTAAATGGATGATCTCAATATCATTTGTTTTATTGACTTGCTGAAAGATAGAGCAATGGTTTCCAGTCATTAGTATAGTTTCCTTAAATTTATTACACAGATCAAATCAGTAATCATCAGTAATGGGATATCATCTCATGGATCCGTTTGGATTAATGTCCTGGTACCTCTTGAGTTTAAATTCATCTAAGATATTGCAAGTTACTGAATTGTAGTAATATTTGGTATGTTTATTATTCTTTCAAATTTACATTTCTTTAGGATTAAAAGTGATTTTACACATGATTCGGTTATTTGAAGTATGTAAGGAATCGTTTCTAGTCATACTGTTCTTTTATATCTGCTAAACTTTCCGTTGGAATTCGTTTTAAGGTTCGATGCCTATTTTTATTTTCATTTTTTATTCTCATTCAAGGCTTCCACAATGACACGTTCAACTAGTTCATTATTTGATTCAAAGAGTAGTCCTGATCGTGCTGCATTGCTAGAAGCTGCCAGTCGAGTTGGTGATGCCAGTCGTCAGCTGTTGCAATTAATTTCACCACCTACAACAACATCAAGATGGGATACATCATCAACAAACGAAAATGAAAAAGCTGTAAATACTGCATCAATAGTTGATTGGGAAGCCAGAGATCGTTTACTTACATTGACAAAGGTATTTATTTATTGTGTAAAACATTTCTCACTATTCACAAGCAATGAACATTTGACTAAAATGAACATATGTATTTCTTTTGTATACCGGGCTTTTTCCGAGTGATCTATCTAAATCTTGATATCTAGCTTAGTACATTTAGTATTCTGTCAAAGTGGTCACGGTCTAATGTACTGATGTATTATACTGTCTTTAAATTATATATATATATATATATATATATATATATATATATATATATATATATATATATATATATATATATATATATATATATATTCTGAAACTAATTCTTCTCAGAGATTAAATGGATTAAGATTTCAAGAAACAGTTAGAAGTATTAATCAAAAATGCTGATCAGTTAAACTTCTTGATTGATGTTGATGGCACCTCTTGAAGTATTATCGTTTGTTTATTACGATGGTGGTATGTATTTACATGCCTAGACGTTGTCGACAGGGAACTCCTAACCTAGGTTTTGTACTAGTTGATACTTATCAGTAATCCGTACCTGCAGTTTTATTGGAAATATTACTTCCTGTGAGATTCTATCGTAGGTCGCTCAGCTAGAGGCTAATAACTAAATTGGGATTTAATCTATACTGTTTGATCAGCGTTAAAGAACTAAACAAATTATATTATTCACTATTCATTGATCTGTCAGGGTAAATATAGCAAAGGGTCAATCCTCATTCCAATAGCTCAATGACAGCATCACAAACTGTGATGTCGCGCCAACTAATACATATTTATTTTCATTATTAGATATAGTTTTTGCTAGTTAATATCTTTATGAATCACACTTTATTTGGTAGTGAATTTCTGGTTGCTGTATGTAATTTCGATAATTCTTTCCTAACCGTTTACGTCGTTATCATATGGATTTATTTCATTACGATAGTCTCGTAAAACAGTTTTCATGCAAATTATTTACAATGTTCTTTAATCGCATAGTGGTTTTATTCTTCTTTGTTTTGTTGTCCATAATTTCGTCACATGTTTATATCCTAACACAGTTTTACTGATTGTAAACCATCAGTAAATACTAACAAATGATTTCTATTATTACGAAACTCTAAAATAAAAAAGTATTTGTATATTGAGTCTACTCGTGAGTAATTTGTTGAGATTATGTAACATTTTCTGTTATTTTCAATTACATACATAAGCGCTCTAAATTGGTTTGAATTTTAGACAAGTCTTTTATGTCAGGTGTAACTAATGTATCTGTTATCATTTGTATTCCAGTTTATAAGCTTATCATATGGCTTTAGGGAATACCGTATTTTCAGTAATTTGTTACCAGTCTTTAATGTAGGTTAACTATGTGAATTACTTTAAATTTTGTGTAGTTCTTGTTAATTGCTATCAAGATATACTATATTTGTTCCTATTTCACTTTTGTAGGTCGCTACACAATATATTTTTTCTTTTCTATAATATTTCTTGCGAAACATTTGTTTTCCTTTTTTAAACCGTGTATAAAGAAATTTTATGAGCATTAAAAGTCGTCATGTTTGGCTGAATTTAAAACTCTGTTCATTATTACCTTTATTTGTATCCTAGAAACGTAACTGTTTTGTTTTTAAGAGTGAAGTCACATGTCCACACTAAGTTTGCCCCCTCCCCTCATTTTACAGGACCAGTGCATCACTGTGTTAATCATATATAGGGATTTAAGGAAACTGTCCTTAAACTATATCTATATAATGCATCGTATATAACTATCAGTAATGTTGTTGCCGTAGTAAATGAAAATACTTATATTCGTTCAAAGTTCCTCCCTGAATACTTATTATTTTTATTGTTTCCAGAATGTTGCTAATGTAATGACTGGGTTAGTAAAAAAAGCTAAAATGGGTGCTTTAGTCCTAGACCAAGAAGTGAATCAATATTTGATTGAGAACAAATCAGAACCAAATGATGTTGAGGTACAAGTATTACGCAATGCTCAATCAAAATTGGTACATTCAGCAACACGAGCTGGTAAAACAGCAAGTCAGTTAGTTACGTGTGCTAAGGTAGTAGCATGTACCATGGAACAACCCGAATCACAACAACAATTAATGCATTCAATCAAAGAGGTATATTATTATTCTTTTGTTAAAATTATTTTGATAATATTTGAAAATATAAATTCTCTTGCATACTTGATACCTTTTTTTAAAAATTTATGTTTATAATTTCTCTCAAGAAAGTCATTACGCGGTTATAGGTTTCTACAAAAGTGATTGCGCAGAAACCGCCATTCAGCAGTCTAACAGATGGAGTGAATATGGACTGCCCACCTAGGGAGACTAAGGAAAATGTGGTTTCTAATTTTTGAGCTCCAAAATCTTGATGGAACTCATAACGTTTTTGATTTATTGACTCTTCAGTTTTCTTCATTCTATTCCTACTTTCTTATGGTTTCATTAGGCTGTAAGTAGTCCTTTTAGTTTGAAAGACGGATAATAGAAACGTTAGTAATTGTTTATTTTTCGTGAACAACCAATATATATCACTCAAAATCTTCGTCAGTATTGCGTCTGGAATGCACACATTTATTCATTTCACAGTGTCTTATACTAAGATTATTTTATTTTCATGAGATTGAAGATTTTTTCCAATGTCTTTTGTCTAATTATCAATTTTAGGGTTTAACAATCTTAAATCGAAGTCATTTGTAAACGTTCACATAAAGATTCCTAATTTCTGATATCATTAAAATATCTGATGAGTTGTAACTCACTTCTTATAACCGATTTATAGTTGTATTTTCATACTCTCATAAAAGTTGGTTACTGTATTCTGAATAATTGCATTCTACTGTGCTTATTGGATAAGTTGATTAGTAGTCAATCAGTTACGGATTTAGATACTGACAATCCATTGTATTTACAGTATATTTAGTATCTAGGCCTAATCATTGAACTGAAGTACATGTATATAGACTTTTCTGTGATTGCTGATTCATGAAATGCTTAGCTTTTTTGCATGATGGTTTATTGGTCATGAGTCATTTAGTTAGTCAGTTATGGATAACGTACAACTTAACACATATGCACATATGTCTAAGTTACAACACCACATTAGCACAATAAGATGAATTTATACGATTAACGCAACTGTAGAATGCAACAGGGTGGGGGATATCCAAAAGTCTGTTCGAATGAATAATGGAACTTAAATTCTAGAAGAACAAAAAGAGTGGATACATTGACGCAACTGTGACTGATCATAAGCAATGTCATCCAGTATCTCCAGCCAGCAATCTAGATTATCACTTTGACCACAATCTAGTAGTCTGCCTAGATCATGAAACGTTCATCTACTGGGTCGGTTGTTCGGGTTTCACACTACTTATTTCAATTTGGACGCCCGATTGCTATTACACATAAAGCCTAACAAGAGGTCAAGTATTTTGAATTGTACCTAGGTAGTTACAACATCTTTCTTCAATAGTTCTGCTAGTTTATCTACTCCACATTTACTTGTTTTGATTTTCTTTTTGCTGTTATCGGTGTAGGCGAACTTGAATTTCTTATTTTTTTGTAGGTGACATTGTCTTTCTTATAGTCGATTTCCTCATAGTGAAAGTTATTTTTCTAGTTTATTTACTGAATTTCCTTGTTCTTTTCTATGTTTGACGTATGCTTGTTTTTCTATTACTATTTTTAGGTTGCAGTTGCCGCAGACGCCGTACCACTACCAGCTAAAGCTTTGATTGATCCATCATCTGGAGCAACAGAAACTTTTTTAACAAAAGATAATGAAATGTTCAGTGTTCATTGTAAATTAGTTAATGATTTAGAGGAAGGTGTTTACTCAGTGCACAGTGAATTAGACAACTTACTTGATTGTTTAGTAGCAACTTCAATACAGGTAAGCAGTTCGTTATATTATTTTCATTGTACTCCTTTCTTAATATATCTGTTTCATTTTCATTATATTTATCGTATGCTTACATTCACTTCAGTGTCTGTATAGGTCTGATAATAGTTGTCACTTATCATATAATAAAATCACCCTTCAAACATCTGCTGTTCTAACGTCAGTGGATATAATTATCACTATCAGTAAAATATTAGGATGAATATAATTTGTATGTTCTGACTGTAGGATATGATTTTTATACAAGATTAAAGGGAAGAAAGGCCGATTAAGAAAATACCCCCCAAGAAAATACCTCCTTAGGAAATTTCTGGAGAATTTTAATATACGATGGATTATGCCTTCCTATCTTGATTTTAATATAGCCAAATATGATACTTACTTCATCATGTTTTTTTTTAAACTAAAAAGTATAATGTCATATAAACAAACCTCTAATTACTCCCGCTTTACTTACGCATTCTAACCTTTAAAATAAAGCTCTTTCTATATTTCTTGGGTTTTATTTTCCCTTTCTGGAATGAATAGTGAACAATTCGTGGGAAATATTTAGCGACTAGAAAGTTGATACCTAAGATTCCGAGTGCAGCATGTATCATATACACACGCGTGCATACATATATATAGTTCCTTTAATATACGAACCCAAATAGTAATAGAAATTTGATACTACGGAGGAGAAAGTAAGTGGCTAAAGAGTGAACCTAAACTCTACCGTTTATTATAATTTAAAATAATTTAATAGACTGCTACACTGTTTCTAAATGTCGACGATTTTTTTTCTTATCTCTACTTTAATTCGACTGGAGAGCTTACATTTGATATTTTTAATCAAAATCCTGTATTATCTGACTCCAATTCATGATGAACCTTTTTGTGTAGAACAAAACAAGAATCTACATTTAGGAAATTGTATAAACTAATGTTTTTTTTTTACATGCTAAGAATTTTCAGAATTCATTCTATCGTTTTAGTGAAACTGAAGGTTCTAAACGATTATTATTTTAATGTTACCAGCAATATTTTTTGTACGTATTGCATACTATTTGGTGGTCTTACTTCTTCATTGCAGTTGAATAGTTAATTTCATTACTGACTCATTATTTTGGCATAACTTGAGTGTGCGTTATTGTGTCTCCACAATAAGTTACATGATTCTCCGTATCTTACCAATAACTTTACAGGATGGTAAACGAGACTCATTTTAATTTTCTCGTGTTCATTAAATAATTACATTGTTGTCATTCGCAAGCTAACTACGCATTCAACAGTCTTCAGCCGAACTTAAACTGGGATTCTTGCTTAACTCTTTACGCAATCACTAAGTATTAGGATGGAAAAAATTGATTTCTTGCGGTTGCCAATGTTAATACTTTGGAAATGCGTTTCTGCTTATATAATTTTAGAGGCGTCGTTATGAATCAGCCACTTTGGAAGCAAGTTTAAGTCATCTAATTTCAAGAGAATGTTAATGTTTTACAGTGGCAATTATTGAAAAATCCTTTTCTTAGTGTGATACAAATCGATTGGTGTTATTAAGATTTCTCTTTTTGAGTAGTATTACCTTGATTATTACTGATTTATATCGACTTCGTGATTGTCTTATCGTGATTGTCAACTCACAAATTTTAGAATTATACAGTGACAACACTGTAGTAACCTATTGATATTTCGGATTTTCGAAATGAATTATTCACTTATTTTTTTTTATTATATATTAGGCTCATCAAGATCCTGTGATCACCAATCTTCTTACAGTTAGTCATCAATTACCTGGTAGTGTTGGCGATGGTTTTCTCCTTGTTCGTAAAGCAAATGCACTCGCATCAGCTGTAGAATGTTTAGTGGCAGATTTACGTTTGGAAGCAGTGAAGGAGAATTCCTCATTTGGCATACCATCCAATGAATTGTCTGAACGTGCTGATATATTGGAAAAAGAAATTTATCAATTGTTATTAGTTGCTCAGGTATATGAATTATTAGGCTGAATAAATGGAATCTTATATAAACTTTTGAGATAAAGTTTATAAAAATAGTAATGATCATGCGTTGTAACCCGTTACACAAAGCTTTTCGACTTCGAGGAACCTGGCTTAATATTTATTGATTCAAGGAAGACGTTTTAACCGTTAAATCTTTTAGTTGTCACTTCCACGTTAACATGGTATAAACTACATAAAATTGTCGTCCAACTTAATTTAAACCTGTACTGTATAATTATAATTTAGTGTAAAAAGCACTTTCCTTTTCACTTCACTGTCTTTGTGAAGGATAGTAATACTACCGGTTGCTCAAGCTATAGTTGGTGCTGTTAGGTTTTCACCTAAGATCTGATGTCTAAAAGTGGACCGGTAGGTCACTGTTTCATTGGCTTTTTTTTAAACTATTTCTCCGTTTGTCCTATTCGGTCTAAGATAGACGAAGCAAAGAGAGATTTGCCAAATTTACTATGTTTTTTTTAAAATTCTTTTGATATGTATTTGTAATTGTATGCTATTTGACAGCTATTTTAAGCATTGTGGTCCTTTATATTGTGGCGCCTTATTTGTTTGATATTTCTTGTGATGACCTTACAAATTGCCTTGGATTTTAGTGATTTATTTTACTTTTTCTTCTTTCCCCCCTCTCGGCAAAATGTCACAGATTTATACCAGAACTACAAATGCTCAACATCTTTATTGACTGTTGAATTTTTCCAGACTGTAATTGGCTATTAAAACTCATTTGACTGCCTTATGTTACCAACTACAGATAAATCTCTACTTAAAACTGTCAAAGTGTAGTCTAGCTTTTCTTTAGTTTATAAACAGCAATTAACACTCCGTTTAATTGTAAAGCTTATGTCTCAGTTATCTGTGTTCCTTACATCCCTAAGTTGCCTTACTGTATTCCTCTCTGTTCGTTTCGGTTCAGTTTCTCACCTGAAGAATGTTGTTCAAAACTACGTACATAAATCTGCACTTGGTAAAATAGTCGCAAAAATAGGAAATACATTACCTTCATGTAATCTTCGTTTCTTTCACTTATCTTTTTATTTGATAGGAATGTACCGATGGGAATGCCCAATCACTTGAACATCAACAGCTTCTAATAGCATCAGCTGAAAAGCTAGTGAATACAGCTCATGCTATAGCTGCACCAATTATTCGATCACGTCTTACTAAAGGATTAGAATTCGCTACACGACTTACAGCGAACAATGTTGGTCCATTGGCTACAGTCGGTGGTGAAGTTGTACGTATTTGTCAAAATGATACATATCAGGTAATGGAATTATTTCCTTGTGTAAAAAAATATATATATACATATATATGCGTTACATTTTATCAGCTATTTGTTTTTAAACACATTTGATGCTTTGTTTGTATATGTTGTTTGACATCATTTCTTGTTTTGAGTGTTTCATTACTTTCAGATACTATTAGTCTTTAAAAATAGTCCAGGTGATTTTTTAAACAAGTTGCAAATTGCAGTCGGTATGATGCAACTAAAAATTATAAGAGCTAGGTTTTTATGCCAGATCGTGAAATTAAAAATAATTCATCCTGTGTATGATCAGCTTGCTGTCATGAATTTGTAGGAATACTCTTCTAGAACAGTAATTAGCAAAGTATATTTGAAATCATTTGTAATTCTTTGTTTTCATCCTTTATTGGTGTTAATGACTGCAATAGATCAACATTTATTGAATTAACTCCATATTGACCATCATCCAGGTTTACAGGTTTACCTAAATATCCTTGTTCTGAGTCTTTATGATCACAGCATGGTAATTTATATTCTGTAGGCACTTGTTTATAGTGTACTGTGACGCTTTCAAGTCGTGTACAGCTATTTTTATATTGTTTTATATAAATCGACAGGAGAAAAAAAACTAATAATGATAACCATTATTCTCTCTTATAACCTGGTTAAGGATATGCGTGCACATGTCTAATATTGACATTTGTGACCTTTCTTACATACTTCTTGTTTTTAATAGAACACGTGCATGTTTGAGTTCAATACTATTGTCGTTTTCTTAGAAAAAAATCTATATAAAGAATATATTTAGATCAAACTATTCTTATTCTGCATGTTTTTTGTACTATATAAGTACTACAATAAGGAATGTATCTGCTCTGTTATTTTTTAATGTACCTATTAGCTTCATATAAACATATATGTTTATATTAATTCGCCTAAGATTATACAATGTCAGAATGGTAAATGAATAGTATTCAACTGGTTAATTAAATTATCTCTGAATTAGTACATAATTACTTAATTAAGTACTATAGAGACCCGAAATAATGTCAGATATTTATTCTCATAAAATCATAATCAATAATTTCAATGTAAGTGTACAAGTTACAGCTCTTATGTAATAATTTCAATGTAAGTGTACAAGTTACAGCTCTTATGTATTTTCATTAGTTTATTTAATTGTTTGTTGATTAATGCAGATTTTAAATATATTTGTTTGTTTAAATACTTATTGATAAGTGAAATGTTATGTAGTTGAAATGTGTTAGTTTTAGTACTCAACATTTAAACCGATCTATGTAGATGACATGACGTGTGTAGATTGTAAACTGCGCATGCTTCATATGCACACAAATATCATTCATTTATAGCTGAACACTGATAGCCTTACATGTAATTGACTACTCTGACATTAAGGAGGTGAAGATGTTTCTTTTTATTGCTGTACTTAATTGCAATTAGATCTAATTTTGTAATAATGTAACGTTGTAATAATATAATACCTATGCCTGTAGGGTTAATGTTTATACATATTAAATAGCCAATATTCTTATTCTGTACTGTCATAAAGCATGGATTTTTGAATTTAACAGCTATATAAATACCAATTTTAAATTTATTGTGAGCATTAATTCTGCATCTATCGTTTTAGCTGGCTTCTGATTTAGAACAACTGCAAAAACGTGTTATGCCTCAAGTGAATCTCTCTTGTAATATAGCTCGTGTTCAACCTTACGATGTGGAAAATCAAGTGAATTTACTGGCTGCATCACAAAATTTAATGAGGGTATGTTAACCTTGTTAAGTTATCATTGTACTTATTTTGAATCTCGAACATGAATTATTTAACTTATTAGATGTATCTAATTATCCATCGTGAATAAAGAGGTTTACTAGTGTAAATAGAAAAATATGTTTGATTATCTTCGTGATCGTCACTAACCACCACCACTTAAATTTAGTTTGAAGTGTGTCATAGTGATATTCCTTTTTTACTTTTTTCTAAACTTTATTTATTCCTTTATTTGACAATGTTTTCGTAATTTTAAACTATATATTTAACTACCATATATATATATATATATATATATATATATATATATATATTTATTATATATTATATATAGTTGTCATGTTTTGCTTACATTTCTTCTGATTGAGGTTATTCATAACATTCCCAATTTTCAGTGCATGTGTCGTGCCTTATCTATTTAGTCGGTAGGTGCTGCATATTAGTTTGCTATCTTCCATGAAGGATTCCATTTCTCACATTATGAATGCCGCTGCCCAGTACATTGGATATCAAAAATATACAGTAAATAATATGACTTGAAATGAAGTTCTTATTGAAAGTTACATTTTAATAAGCAGCATTAACCGAATACGTGAGTAGAACAGTGATAATAATTACATAATAATGATTGTAAACGGTACAGATAACCCCAGATTTCTTGTTACCAAAATCTATTCAAATTAAAACGTGGAGGGATTGTTGAGCCATTCCTAATGTCAAAATGAATAGTTTCAGCTGTATCGGTTTATTGTATAACCGAAATTATTGCAATTTTATTTAATGGTTTTTACTAAATCTATTTTGTATATTATTTATCATTCAAAGTGCCTTAGTAACAGTTTTCTTCTTTTTAAACTATTTTCTTGCCTAAATCTTCTATGTATAAATGCCTCAGTAAATCGGTAATGAATCAAATTGTTTTTATGTTGATAATGCAAAAAACAAATTGGTAGACTATAATATTGTATTCCGTCGAATATAGTTTTCTTCATAAACAGGCATAAACATTTTGTTTCACTGATTATAATGACGATTATAATTAGTATTTGGTTGAACTTGTATATTCCCGTTGATTTGTTATAGACTGAAGCTGGTCAGTCATTGTTGCTATATGTGCATCCTTAGCGGATTGCCTCGATATTGCGATTATAATTAGGGATTATGCCAGTAGAAAAGATATTTCCCATGATTTTAGTTTTATTCAGTAATTAAATCCAATATATTTAGCATCTTATTTACTTCAGTTAAAGTTATATGATAAAGCACTTATTATTTTATCAGTTCAAGGTCAACACCTGTTTTTGTTCCCTATTCTGCACTAGGTTGCATATATATGTAAGTGGTTGTACAAAAAAGTCGTAAGTGTGACTTTTCACCCCTCTGATTCATCATGTATGCACAACTTTTATTGATTTTATACCAAAATGATAAACAATGATTATTTTGTTCCATGCAGGTACTTCGTGTTAGTAAGCTGTAAATAAGTTGACCTTTTAGTTGGTGATTTCTTGTTATTGTGGTTTTTCTTCTTTATTCTCCTCACCCATTGTTATGATAGTGCCTAGAAGATTTACTACGATCAGCTGATGCAGTTGCACCAACGATAGAAGATTCTGGTGTTCAATCCGCACTAACTGGTGTTACACGTAACACTCAAGCTTGTCTAACTGATCTTCGTTTATGTTTCGCCAATTCTGAATCTGTACTTGGCTGTGAACCACCAGAATTACCAAAACAATTAGTGGATGGTAAAACAAAATCCCCGTCGAATGGGTTTACAGATTCAGATTATCATGTTGGGGATATAGAGGCAAATGAGTTATCTAAAATATCAACAGCTATTGAACAGTTACGAACAGAATTATTTGACCCATCTTATCATTTGTTACCAAATGAAACTGTAAGCCTTTTAAAAAACTATGTTTTTCGATTATTTCTTATAACCTCTGGCGTAGTGGTTAGAGAAACTGACCTTCAGCCACTAAATTTCTGACCCAGACGCCACCGTACGTGCTTCGGTTTGGGTATCCAGCTAATATCACTAGCTCCCACATTTAGAGTATGTATTGGAGGAAAATGCATAATTATGTCTTATAAATTAGTTAATAAACAAAATACATGTTAAAATCAATCTATGACATATTTAATCAAATACATAGAGATTTGTTTGAGAAAAACCGTAAATTCATCTGGTTCCTTAACTGTTATGATATTGACACTGTAGGAACCTTGACGGCCAAATACATCGCAAACTCTGACTGTTTGAAAGTAACTTTATGTACATTAGCAGAATTAATATCACGCTAGATTGTTTTCTTGAATTTGATAAGTGAAATCTGTATATGATAAATATTTCAATTTCTTATGTTCTTGAGATTTGGATCATTTAAGCGTGTTTATGACATCTTCAGTTAAAGATTCTTAGCATTTCTTAACAATTTTCAACTACAATCATTTCAAACGAATTCTTTTCGTTTTGCGCATCTAAATTGGATGTTTGTATTTATATGAATCAGCTTAATTATCGTCACTTCACATCATCTCACTTAGAGGAAATCGCCTTATTAAATATTAGTGAAGTAGAAATATTCTTACAAAAACAGAAATTTGGTAAATATTTATGTGTGAGTAATATAAAAATATGCTGTTTTTCAATAGAACCTCATTTCGATAAATCAAAACGATTTTCGCTGATAATTCTTAGAGAATAGATAGTGAATTAAGCCCAAAGTCTGTGACTAAATATTATTTTGCACCTCTTTTTATCTACTCTATGCAGATTTATTTACTTTATGTGATTATTTCTATTTCGTTGACTAGATATATCACAGATTGATGTTGGCAGGGTACCATTGTAAACCAGGGAGCACTGGATGGTTGTTTTGTTCTAATATGAAACTCAGCAGTGCACACCCTAGATGTTGACGGCGAGCGCTACTGGGTCGGCATCCAGTGGTAGAATTCCCACTTCACTCAATTTATTATATATATATATATATATATATATATATATATATATATATATATCGCTTGACATTCTGTTTCGTAAGTTGAACTTAATCAAATCATGGGGTCAGTTGTTTGGAAACTGTAACAGTTTACTTCAATTATAAGCTTACGCTGTTGGTGTTATCTAACTAGAAGCCGAAAACTCATGATAAAACTACTTAGCTTAGTTAATATATTTTCTTTTAAATTCTAGTAAATAGCTAAGTTTTACAGCCTCTTTAATTACGGAATATTATATTAGCATTTCATATTAGTGATAAGAATTATGTTTTATTCACATTTTACTTCAATCTATCGGGAGTTTCATTTTTATAAATCATATTTCCTACATATTTTATCAGCTTGATTCAATATGTGTTTCACTTTGGACTGCAATAACTGATTATAATCAAGTATTTACGCTACCTGACCATAATAACAATTATTTGGATTCATCTAATGAATTAGAGCAAATATGGCAAAAATTACCACCGTTAATTGAACGTATTAGACAAACATGTAATCATGAAGGGAATATTAAAAAAAATGATGCAGTCAAGAATAAACATTGTTCAAGAATTATTGCGACATCTTGGAGCTGTACTACGTGGTATACGTAGCTTAGCTATGTACTTTCATAATGCTGCTCAATCAAATACAGTCGATTCCAGTAAGTTAAAAAAAGAGGGAAGAGATGGATTATTTACCTATCATCACTTCTTTTTTCTACTTATTTTTGATAGGTACCATTAAAAAAGCTAGCTACTTATAAGTTAGTTGATGTCGCATTTTCTTTGACCCGATTTTTTTTTCACTGTATTTTAAAATAAATAGGTTTGGCTCGAGTCATTAATGTATCACATGGTGTTGCATCAAAACGTCAAAGTAGTATATCAGTTAGCTCTACACTTATAGAACATAATAGTAATGTCAATAATTCAGAACAACAAACTCAATTTACTGCAAATGTGATGCACCAGAATTTAATGTCTATAGCGAAACATGTCTTGTCTCATCTGGTCAACTAATTACATGGGCGCTTAGAAATAACTCAGTGATTATATCCGATGATGAATTACAAGAAGCTGCAGTGACTGCTGACCAGGTATGCTTATTATTATCGTCTTTTTTTCAATTTTTTACTCTTTATAAGCTTTTATTAGCTGAGACAATAGTGCTTCGTATAAAATATAATAGTCACCAGAAAACAATGTAACACATTCGTTAGCTTTTACATATACTTCTTGTGTTGCAAACTTTTTGTTTTTTGATCTAAGGGATAAGCACAATCAGTGGTTGACTAATACATTTTGTTTAGATTCACTAGACTGTGGGGTAGTTGTTATTGTCATTTCTACAGCCAATTTATTGAAAGTGCTTATTATAATACCTAAATTACATTATTTTGTGAATTTTACAGTTCATTGTTTGTAGAATACCTTCCACTGTGGTATCCATTTTTATCTTATTTTTAAATGAATACACATGTTTTAGAACACTTAGTTTAGCAAAAGGAATATTTTTAATTAGCATTGTTTTCATTCATGTACGGTCGTATATTTATATTATTTCGTGAGCATTAAATCAATCTTGATGTTTTATATAGCAACACACAGGTTGCGGTTAATTCCTCTACAGATGTCTCAATGCTTCACATTTCCTAGTATATCTAAAATTGTGGAACTTAGGACGCATCTCTCGTCCTGCTTTAGACTCGCTTACTGGATATGCGAGTATCTCTGTGTTGATTCTCACACTAAACGTCTAATCCAGTATATGTCCTTTTCAATTTCATTACATTATACACTATTCTACTCAACCTAGGTAACCATCAATTTGTTTCACGGGTATGAAGATACTCGTAGGGGTTTAGTGTTACTCAGAACCTTAATTGATCAGTACCTGTTGGCATGTATACGATGTCTAGGCGGATTGCCCTGACATTTCTTCACGGGACATGTTTTAGTACATTTAGTTCAGCAAATTATTCGTTAACGTTTGTAGGGAAAGATCCTGTTTTCTAGATTGGTTATGAACATGAATAATGTGACAGCGGTAGATCATTCGGACGAATCACAAATAGGTCGAAGAATTTATCCTATATTCCACTACTAGTTACATGCCTATCTAAATATTTATTATAACTGCATGGAAGTTATGGTAAATTTTTTAACATATGAAACAATACTTGACAATTCTCTGTTTTCCTTTGGTCTGTGAAAATGTCAATTCACGTGTTTATTTTTGTTACCAGTTTTTTTTTACATTTGTTCTCATTTTTTGGACAAACTTTCATTTATTTATTTAGACAATGTAATAATGTACTATCCTTAAACTGGAAGCGTTGATAATCTTAAGTAATGTACTAGATTTTAAACATGGTAATAAAATTTAATTTATCTTGTAGTGTACACATACTTTTTCTGATTATGAGGTTCACATTGTATGTGTTAACTATTGTTATTTGATGATAATAACTATTTAAGAATACGGTGAATTGTAACTAGGTCCTAAGCTTACTTGTATTTGATTTTAGTAGCCTGTTGCAAATGTTAAAATGCTTTTCTATATGATAATGATAGTAATAATAATAATTATTATCATCATCATTATTATTAAGGCTGCTATCGTATCATATATACTTTGGAAACGTTCTACTATAAACTATTGTGGATAGTGTATGATATTTTTATTCTGAACCAAAAAGGATATAATCTTATTATTCAGGAGACTTTGGTAAACTACAAACGGTTGTATATACCTTCTTTACTTCAATTATTTATAATTGTATTGCTAAATTGAAATTTAAACTTACTTCGTAAGTCTTACTTAATTACGCCCGTTGCTCCTCACTGAGGAGCATAGGCCGCTCACCAGGATTCTCCATTTAACTCTGTCCTGAGCAATCCTTTCCAATTGTTTCCAGTTGCTGTTCATCCTTTTAATGTCTGCTTCCAATTCTCGACGCAGCGTGTCTTTTGGCCTTCCTCTTTTCCGTTTCCCAACAGGATTCCATGTTAATGCTTGTCTCGTGATGCAGTCTGATGGTTTGCGTAATGTATGTCCTTTCCATTTCCAACGTCTTTTCCTAATTTCCTCTTCGGCTAGAGGTTGGTTTGTCCTCTCCCACAGTAAGCTGTTGCTGATGGTTTCCAGCCAACAGACATTCATTATCTTGCGTAGACAGTTGTTTATAAATACTTGTATCCGTTTGATGATGTTTGCAGTAATTCTCCAAGTTTCAGCTCCATACAGCAGGACTGTCTTCACGTTCGAATTGAAGAGTCTGACTTTGAGGTTACTTGATATTTGTTTTGAGTCCCATATGTTTTTCAACTGTAGGAATGCTGCTCTGGCTTTGCCAATCCTTGTCTTTACATCTGCTTCGGACCCTCCTTGTTCATCGATGATGCTCCCCAGATATGTGAAAGTATCCACTTCTTCCGGAGTTCCTCCATCAAGTTGAATTGGGTTGGTGCTCCCTGTGTTGTATTTGAGAATCTTGCTCTTTCCCTTATGTATGTTCAAGCCTTCTGATGCTGAAGATGCTGATACACTGGTTGTCTTTGCTTGCATCTGTTGGTGTGTATGTGCTAAGAGAGCTAGATCATCCGCAAAGTCCAAATCTTAGAGTGGCGTCCTACTTGTCCATTGAATTCCGTGCATCCCGTCAGATGTGGAGGTCTTCATGATTTAGTCAACCACTAGGAGGAAGAGAAAAGGTGAGAGTAGACAATCTTGTCTGACTCCGGTCCTCACTGAAAATGCATTTGTCAGTTGTCCTCCATGTACAATTTTGCACTGTGTTCCGGATGATGTTGACGAGTTTCTCTGGTACGCCGTAGTATCGAATAAGTTTCCATAGTGTTCTCCTATCTACACTATCAAACGCCTTCTCATAATCAATGAAGTTGATGTACAGTGACGAGTTCCATTCAATTGATTGTTCGACGATGATCTGTAGTGTTGCGATTTGGTCTGTGCACGACCGATCCTTACTAAAACCAGCTTGTTGATTTCGAAGTTGAGCCTCCACTGAATCTTTCATTCTGTTCAACAATACTCTGTTGAAGACTTGCCCTGGTATCGACAGTAGCGTGTTCCCTCTGTAGTTGTCACATTTGCTCAAATCTCCTTTCTTTGGTATCTTGATAAGATGTCCTTCTTTCCAGTCTGCCGGCACTTGTTCTTCCTCCCAGATCTCCTTGAATAAAACGTGGAGTATCCTTGCTGTTAGGTTGATGTCTGACTTGAGTGTTTCAGCTGGTATATTGTCCGGTCCTGCTGCTTACCCACTTTTGAGAAATATGAAGTACCTTGTATTTTCAAAAGTATAGATTACTAATCAGATCTAATATATGTATACTAGATACAGAATAGTAGTGCTTTTGTGCGTTTCTTTACATGCAAGAATTCTAATTTTTCCGCTTCTTGCTCATCCAAAAAATATACAACTAGCGAGATGCTATACGGTTTATATCAGTTACAACAATATCAATGAGTTGTTCGGAGGATTTCAAATATTTATCCATAACCATATTCGTAGTGGCGTTTAAAGTCACACTACCCACTATGCGAACAGCCTTCAGTACTTTACTTAACAACTCATAGTCCCGTTAAGTTCGTTAAAATATTCATAATAATGCATAATAATGCATACAGGAATTTGCGAATTGTAATAATAACTCCCTACCATTGCAAAAACTGTAAATTTCTTTACATAATAAATTCAATGATACCTTTTTTTTATAATGAAAAAAATAAGTAAAGGTCAACAAAGACGAGAAGTAAAAGTTACACTTAGATAAGTGACATTCAACATTTTCTTTAATGCAAAATTCCCATTTGTGCAAACATCATGCGAATTAACAGCTATACTTAGACTTAAATTAACAGCTAGATGTTTGGAAGGATTCAGTGTAAGACCATTCAATATAGACCATTTTTCAATATTCGCTAAGAAGCTACTTATTTCACAACAATTTATGAGAGAAGAAAAGTGCATACATCTGCTTACTTAACAAAGGTATTTTTCACAGAAGAAGTCTAGTCATGCAACAAAAACAAAAAACAGCTAACACTGCACCTTGAGGTTAAGAGAGGCATCACAGCACTAGGCTTAGCTAACCTCGTGATGAATGAAAAATACAGTTGGATTTGTTGAAGTCATTATGTACAACTGAAAGAGATCCATTGAGCAAAGTCTCAGCAAACTCATCAGCAAAGTATAATATCACAGATGGTGTGCAGTCTGAAGTGTTATAGATATTCGTAATATATATGTAACTGTATTTATTCAAATGTTTTTGACAGAATCTTAATGTTACAATCAATATAATCATTTGAAAGCTCAAAACATACTTGATTGGATTTACCCTAGTTAATATTTGCAAAGTAACTATGTTCCCGCTGCATTTTTTCGTATTACTAGAACGATCCCGACTAAAAATCTTGAAACTCTTTAATGTTGCTTGGTCGTTTCCATGTGACTCATGTAGCCCAGACTCATAAACTACGATTAAGCTAGAGTTATGCTATATTTTAGGCTCAGAAGAAATTGAAGGTAGTTCACTTTTCCATTAAGACATCTAAAGTTAGTTCTAAGAATTTTATAGAACAGATATCTAATTGACATTCATTATTTTTGATATTACCATCCGCCGCGATGTCTCTGATTGAATTTTCTCGTGTTATCACGATAGGGTGTAGGATTTTTATGTAAGCACATAAATGTTCAATACAATTGTATGATATAACAAAGGATATTAGTAAACTTGGTAGTCCATGTTTCTAATTAAACCGCTTTATATGTATAATATTTTAAATTGCAAATGTGGATTAGTGGCTCACTGGTTAAGGTGTTCGACTTCTAGCCAGTAAGTTGCAGATCTAAACCCTACTTTATCAACTTTGATTTGTGCAACCCTAGTATTTAAACTGTATCTCTAAAACAGATACATGAATTTGTACGTAATATATTGGATGAAATAAATGAAATCCTCTATTATTTCTATTTCTTCTTAATCTTTAATCAGTTAAATACTTCAATTAATGCCGTTTTGGGTTATATCCCTGGCGAGGTATCAATACGACGTTTATTCGCTTTACTTCAAGATGCTTCAAGAGTAGTGGAAATGTCAACAAATGAAACGTCAGAATTCTTGAATGATCAAAATTCTAATTCTGAACATATTTCTTCATTGTATGACTCACCTCCAGCTATTCCTATGCGTTCATCTAATATCCCAGTTATAGATATTTATGAACAAATGAGTGATGCAGCTAAACAATTAGCCCGTGTAAGCAATCCATACTCTATTTTAAAATTATTCTTAGTTCCTTTTCTTTTTACTTTGTTATTTTTGAATTATAAATTAGAATTATATATATATATATATATATATATATATATATATATATATAAAGTTCACACTTGAATAGGTATATCTCTTTTCTGTGTGAAAGCAATGTTTGTATGAGAACAAAAAGTAAGCAAATAAACAAAGATACCAGTTCTGTAGCCGTTCTGTTTAGGAATCGACGTTATAAACAAGTGACTTTTAGAATTATAATTATTTTTCCTTCTACTTCCTGATGAGTATTGCTATTTTGATTTTGCTCTCGATTTTTAAAATGTTATCACATGGAACTGATCTTTGAATATATAGGCATATGATTTATCTAAGCCATTTTGATAGATGCAGGCTACCTGGTTGGATTTTGCGTGATAATTGTGATCAGTGGCCAGAAACATTGAGTTTCATGGCTCAGAATTGGTTGTATTAGCGCCAATGTATCCATTCTCTATGTTCTTCAAATCCTAAGCTCCACTATTATCTCATGTGTACTTTTGCTTCATTCCTTCATATTGAATTACATCGAAATGATAATCTTGTAAATTTGATCTCTTAGTGTTAATGTGGTATGGCATCTTGTGCTCATGCGCACATGTGCTAGTTTCTAGGTAGTTGTCCGTAACTGACATCGGAATTTCAGTTACGTTATAATTAATAAGTCTGAGTTGAGGTTTGGGTCTCAATGTTGGGTTATACTAATACTAACTTTGCACCTGTATACAGTATTATTCGGAGAATCATTATTTTTTCACTGAAGTTTTACGTTATACAATCCTGTTTATAGTAGAAAATCTTTCTAATGTACCTTATAGACTGTTTTTTTTTCTAATGAGTCGTAAGAATAACTTTTTTTCCATAAAGATCAAAATTATGTTTAGAATGTCTAAGTGATTGATATTAATAACTACTCTGACGTTCAACTCAATACTCCGATCTACCAATTTTGTGCAACTAGCTTTCCCTCCACCTCGCCATGTTATAAACTGACAACCTCTCTGCCTCCCTGTTGACATGACACTTATACATCATTTATGTCTACACTTCCGGCTGTCATTAAATTTTTGTTACTCCAGAACTCTGTATTAATTATGTAGTCCTGACTTCCAGTAAATTATTCGTTATACTGTATACAATCCAATTGCGTAAGTTATTTCCTTGATCATAAAAAATACTGACAATATTATGAGTATGAGCGTAAAAATGGTTGCCTATCGATTAAAGATTTATTTCTTAGTAGTTTTTTTATAACCAATTACTGTGTACGTAGTTCATTTAAGATTTCAATGAATGTACCGTTTAGAGGTATTTTCCACATTTATATTTCTTACTCACTTCCATGGTTTTTCATTCCTTTATTTCAATCCAGGCTTGCTTAAGTACCAGTTATGAAGTTTCTGGTAAAATGAAGTCTATACAAACTGAGTCCTCTTTTGGTTCACATAGCAACCTTGTCTTGCTGGCATGTATAGCTGATCGCTTGACCAGTGCTTTAGCTGATGTCGTTCGTGCTGCTGGTTACCGTAGTGCTCACATCCGTTCTATTGGTCATTTACTAAGTGATTTTAATCAATCTGCGGAACCTGTTGCCTATGGTTTACAATATGCGATGCGTACCCTAGAATCTAATCAAAAGGATGCTGGAATGGTACCGTCAGCAAATTTAACACTTGCTAAGTCACTACTGTAAGCGGCCTAATTTCTGTTACGTTTTGAATTTGTATTTTATTTTTTGTAAATAGTATCTGTCGTCATCTCCTTGTTGACTTCTGTTGAAATGAGTAATCATGTAACAAAAACGCATTACTCTGATGATATCAGCGTTTAAAAATCACGGTCTCGTTGGGCTTTAAAGTGATGAGTCAGTTTGTCGGAAATCATCTCTGTCACGTCATTGCCTTAGCTTTCACAAATATTCTTAGTTGCAGTACAAATCTGGCTTCATTAGAAGTCTCTCAAACGAAATCCATTGAATTTTTGCTCCGAATACGATTGATGGAGATATGAAATTATTAACTGAAATACTTACAGTAAACAGTTTTCCATAAGAATTAATGTATCGGTGTAGAATCAGTCAGCATCAAAGCCCTTTCTATATTCTTTTTCAAATTCTGTAAACTTATTCTGTATGAATTAATGCCACTTTGGAACATGTTCAATCTATTGTATTACTTAAAGTGATATGACAACCTATTTTCCCCAGTTAACATATTCTTTTGTTTCTGATTGTTACTTTTTATTTATTTGACATTTGTTAGTTTGCATACATAAATGGCTTGACAAAGATATATGTTTGTAACCGGCTTGTTCGAAATGTATAGCCCAAATGTAGCTTACATTTCTCATAACAATTTTTTGCGATCATAGGTTATTTTTGTTTTCGTTCTTGATAAATCATCCTTTCTAAATCGTAGAGTAGTATAAATTAATTAGTACTTTGTGTGACTTTGTTTGACCAGCACATAAAATATAAATTTTGAAATTTTTCTTTCCTGTACTCTAACACTATCTTCATTTTCTTTTATTCTCAAATTATTAAATATTATTCATTCTTGCTTGGCATTGGCAAACAGCATTGAGTCATTACTCGTTTTTTGTCAGTTCATTGCAATTTCGATTGCATTTCGATAACCATTCAGAACCGGGGGGGGCACTAGGTAATTATTCCCTCCTAGAGGAGGACTCCTCGGAAGTGCACATTTATGATCCTGTCACGGATCGAACCGAAGACTTTCAGTTCACACAGTGAGCAGTTTGCATTCAGACTAGTGAGTCAGCATTCAAGTACTTGATGTTTGTTAGTTTGGTATATTCCGCGACCAGCAATCAATCACGTTAGTGGGTTACTGTTGGTTTAACTTCATTAGTCACTGCTTTTCACTAAATCGTTACAGGTTAGCTCCCAAAATAAATCGCTAATTAGAATATGACTTTTGTTAGCACATAGTGTATGTGAAGGTAATTGAGTTTTATAGTTTACTTTACGGACTGT
This sequence comes from Schistosoma mekongi, assembly GCA_034768735.1. NCBI lineage: Eukaryota > Metazoa > Platyhelminthes > Trematoda > Strigeidida > Schistosomatidae > Schistosoma > Schistosoma mekongi. Next base: position 10,608,072 of record CM068309.1, on the reverse strand, counting down.
GTTCAAATAAATGCTTTGTTCACTTATCAAATATAACCAGTTTTCACATAAGCAGGTCAGTCGTAACTTTTCAGAACATGGAAATGAATATTAAAGAATTGAATCTCTCTTAGAGCTTTAGTTCCAATAAAATTCAATCAAACTTGACCAGTATAGTTTACGTAGGTCACGAATTTACTGAATGATATGATTGAAAGGATAACTATTCATTTTGATGTGCTAATCTTGATGTCTACACGAAGCTGTGTTTCAAAAATATCGAGTTTCATCTAAATGACATATCGTAAACTGATGTTTCTATGAGAGTAGAAACGGACTGAGTTTGAATCCCACTGTCAACATCAACATTGGGATGCAGGTACATCCAGCCGATGAGTCCCAAATAGGATGAAACGCACGTCCTGGTTTCCACTTGCCAGTCACAATCCAACTTATATAATTTCTATGAGAAGTTGAAAACATCATTAATCCTGTATTAATACACGTCTAGATTTTTATTTCTGATTATTGTGGCGCTGGTGACACATATTATCATTGTTTTAATCAACTTTATATCATTGTTTATTACTGGTGTATACGTTTATACTAAATTGTTAACTATTAACACTTCATAGGAAGTTAAGAGATTGGGCAATCGAATTAGATCAAAAGGCTATAGCATCTAAAGAGCAAGCACTTTTATCTCGACAAAA